>RZGM01000159.1:0-48775 GCA_027886205.1 Fusarium piperis | reverse complement strand
TAGGCGATCCCCTTAACTTAAGAAAAACAAGGCTCTTTCAATCACCGTTTTTGATGCTTCAAGGCAACCTTCAGCGCTCTGTACGACACAAGCCGAGCCAGCCACTTTCATTCCGCAAGTCGCAGGTAAACCTTCTCCCCGCGAAGAATTAGAGCTAGTTCTGTCTAGACAGTGGACATTGGCAGCATCTGGCTTGAGGCAACAGGCCTGTAGGTGATTCAACCTCCCAATAACTTGCGCTCATCTTCCCTACCCTCTTTCTCTTTGAATCTGTCATGCGGTAAGGTAGTTCAGCCCGATGGACTGGAACTGTCAAAGACAAGGCATGTTAGGCTTGGTATATTTAACTGGCATAGCGTCCATGTCTCTGCTTCCCTGTTCCTCCCTTAAGCAGCCCCTGACTCAATCCGACTTGTTGAAGCTCTCTCTCTCTCTCTCTCTCTCTTGAGCGACAGAGGGGTCTATACCATTATATTCTCATCCCGGCAGCCTATGAGACCAGTTGACATTCGGGGAAAACATAGCCCCCATAAGCTCACATTATTGCTCGATGCGTAAAGAACCTAGGATGGAGACAATCTTGTACCTCTCATGACAGTTTATATATAAGATAGGAATTTCATAAAAGATGACAAATATCTTTTACCTCCCACCTCATAAGCCAGGGTATGCAAGTAGCAATAAGAGGCTATGCAATTACCATATCTCGTTTATTTATCCATGTATGTCAGCCTGCCCTCTTCCCCGCTTTCTACATCAGATCATTACGAGACACCATCTCCCTTGGGGCTCTTGACAATGTCATGATGGAATTAAACTTGGCTAACCTCCACATCAGCGACAGTGATCTCTCGCAGGAAGCTGAAGCTTCCATGACTGAGCCACCCGAGACGAAATCACCCCAGGAAGCTACAGAAGATGCTGAGCGTTACGAATATGACCCTCTCGAGGCAGGATCCATCCGCCTTCTCTTCCTCCTTGAAGGGGATGACGACGACGATGACCTAGAATGCGCCCTCATTCATGTTGAGCTCTCCGACGTTGGCGAATACACCGCTCTATCCTACGTTTGGGGCGGTCAAAGCAACCCGTGCGCCATTTATATCGGCGACCAGTATCTATGGGTCACTACCAACCTCGATAACGCACTGCGTCACCTTAGACGACGAGATCATCCAGTATGGCTCTGGGTGGATGCATTGTGCATCGACCAATCGAATACGGAGGAGCGGAACCATCAAGTACAGCAGATGCGCCAAATCTACGAATCTGCGAGGGATACCGTGGTCTATCTTGGCGACCAGACAGGTGGCAACACTGGCTACTCGGCTTGGAACTTTCTGGAACGCAATAGCACCTGGGCGCTGAATGAGTTTCGTGAGAAGGACTACACTCTACCGACAGTAGTAGAGGATCTAGTTGACTTCCGCGGTGATATTCACGATGTGTACCGCGATGTCCTAACCCGCCCCTGGTTCAGCAGAGCGTGGGTTTTCCAAGAAGTTGTTGTCTCCAGGGAGGTCATTGTTCAGTGTGGCTCTCGCGGGATTGACTGGAACGACTTTTGCAAGCTGGTGATCTTGGGGAAGCGAGCGCACGACCGCTACGGTCTTAGCCTTCAACAGCAGGATCTATCCCACTCCTTGCGTCGTATCTGGCAGGCTCGGGTAGCCTTTCATCTCTCCAGGGGCCAGGAGCGTTGCCTGCCAGATTGGTATACGCAGACGCTCAACTCGCATGATGCCACAGCGGATATCCTAAGCATGCTCACCCGGGCTCGCCACCTCATAGCTTCGGACCCAAGGGACAAGATCTTTGCCCTGCTGGGTATCAGTACGGGCTTTGACTGGAAAGCATTCAACACTATCAATTATGCGACTCCTACGCCCGAGGTTTACACCAAGTTCGCCAGGGACCTGATAACCACCAGGAAAGATTATCGACTCCTGAGTTATCTAGACAAGGCCTCCAACATCCATCTACGTTCGATGCCATCATGGGTTCCGAGCTGGCATGGCTTGCGAACCTCCACTCCCGAGCCCCGAGCCATTATCGAGGTTGTCGAGGATCAGTCATCTCCCCCAGTCGAGGTTGACAATTTTCGAACCTTTATGTCATCCGACACTCTAGCGATTCACGGCCATGTCATTGGAGAATTGAAAGGACCTATATCTCCGGCATCGCTCTTTGGGTATGATGAGCTAGCTTTCGAGGAGCTCAAGCAAAAGTGGCAACAAAGCTCTGTCTACCAAAGATATCCCCTGGAGGCTCAAATACTGGCCTTCTGGGCCCGTCTTCTTGACTTGATCACTGGCTTAAACCATCCCATCACTCTCACTCAAGATTCCAACACGCTACCCCCATTCCTAGAGCTCCATAGAGGGGAGTTGCTCAACGTGGACAAAATACTCAATAGTCGGCCAGGAAGACACGTGGACAGGTCATCAGACTTTTCCTTCTCAAATCTCCTCGACTTGGAGACGTGCCCGCCCAAATTTGGATCACTAGAGGCACATCTAGTCTCTCGAGGTCGCAAAACGACTGAATGGTCGGATGAATCCCAACCAGCGCACAAGTTAGTCAACGACCCGCAGTCAATTATCGACCAACGGGCGATCGGGGTCTACAAGGCGTTGAGTGTGAGCAGCCGATATGCATCCCGAACGTCGAATTTTTCGGAAGCTCAGAGGTTATATCCTGTGCTTCTCCCAAGTTCGGCCAGGTTCGGCGACTTGATTGCACACTTCCCAGGGGCAAAGGTTCCTTTTATCATACGTCCCAAGAGGAATCACCCACCGCTTCCAGTGGTGGATATGAAAGAACGACTTTGTTCTGACAGCCTCCCATTTTTGAACTACGAGGAGACGTACATGGAGTGTGAGCTAATCGACGAGTGTTTTATCAACGACTTTGAAGAGATTACCATGGAGATGGAGAAACTAGATTATGTCTTTGGTTTAGTATGAGCCTGTCTTATTTTTCGATAATAGATCTTCTCAATATCGCAAGACTTTGAGTGATAGCCTGATCAATATTCGTAGTCCGCCGATAACCCTTTATGTTGTCGATGGCCAGCATATACATCAAAACGCTGCTTGTGGTCGCAAGCTTCATAGGAGTCAGATTACAGTGGAAGAATTCTGGATTTACAAGAGTTCTGTTGGAACCAATAGACCACTATCCCAACAGCAAAAGTGACAAGTACCTTAGATACCGAGGCAATTATGTCATATATGCTGCTTCACAATAACACGACTTCCTCATCACCTCAAGTTTATTGAACATGATCAGGTCTTTTTTACTATTTTATATGTAACCTTCTCCTTTTCACATCCCCCACCTCCTATTTGCATTCCACACCTTCCATTATGCCCAGCAGTTTTGTTAACCTCTCTAGTGCTCATCCCCGGAAAGGTAGTTGCGCCTAGCCCATCGCATCTGGGAAAAGGCTCGCTTTCCAAAGCCACCGAAGCCGCCGCCGCCGAATCGACCACCTCGGTTGCCCCCGCGGTTTCCGTTGCCACCGTTGTTACCGCCACCGTTGTTGTTGTTGTTGTTGCCGGTGCCGGCGTTGTTTCCCCCGTTGGCGGCGTCGTTGCCGGTGTTGCCATTGTTGGCATTACCATTGTTGCCGGCGGCGTTGTCACCGTTGTTGTTACCATTGTTGTTTCCATTGTTGCCATTTCCATTGCCATTGTTTCCGTTTCTGTTTCCGTTGTTGTTGCCATTGTTGCCATTGTTGTTGCCACCATTGCCAGCGCCTGGGGTGGCGGTGGCGGTGGCATCAGGCTGGCGTCCAAGAGTAACAGTAGGCGTCTCCTGAGGAAACGCCGAGGTCACAATCGTATTGCCCAGAAGAGCATCAACGGCCGCTCGGTTCTGCTCTGCGTCGTCGGAACCTGCGTTCTGGTTCGCCTTGACGGCATCAGGGAAGTCGGCCTGGTTTTGTGCAACCTGATCCTGGACCTCCTTGAGAGACTTTGCGGTTGTGATTTGTTGCGGGCTGTTGGTCTTTTTATCCGTGTCGATTTGTTGGACGGCGAAACAGCCACCAAAGGGACCAGCAAGGGCGTTGTTGCGGCAGCGGACGGTGCAAATGTTGCCGGTTGAAGCTGTCTCAAGTTAGATGGTGGAAGCTATAGTCATGTTCTCAAAGCATACCTCCAAAACAGTTCAGGTCATCGGGCATCTTGATAGTGATGTTGAATGCCTGCTCCTTGGCTTGCGACAGACCATTGGAACCAGGGACGTTGTCCAACACAGTCAAGTTCTAGATCTGGCATTAGTTTATGTCATCTAGAGTAGTGAGGCACTCAACTCACTTGAGAGATCTGGTTGGCATTGCTGCTCTCATCGAGATCACAGACGTAAGGACCAGCACCATCCGCGTTGACTTGGTGGATGGTCACGGTAATCTCACCACCTGCTCGGACCTGGGTAACAGCACCAGCAGAGAGAGCATTTTCCGTGTTCTCGCCAACGTCAATGTTACCAGACAGCTCGGTTCGGCCACATTGGTTGACGACATTTGCTTGAATCTCTGCATCGCGAATAAGGGTCGCGTCTTGTTGGCAAGGGTTGATGGTTGTGCAGTTGCGGGCGATCTCGGGGTCCACTGGAATTCAATCAGAATTTAAGACTAGACGATGGAAATTGTAGAGTTCTCACCTTGAAAGCCCACACTGGCAGGAGAGCCATCCTCGCCCTGGGCGTTGAGAATGACAGCATGGCCATGGGCCAGTGCCAGTAGAGAAGAAGAGACAAAGAAAGAGAGAAGAGAATGCATCTTGACTAAAGGGAGAGAGGTGTATAAAAGAAGAGTGTGCCAGCACAAAGAAGCAAAGGTAGAAAGTAAAGACGGTGGGAAAGAACAGATCACCAGGACCTTGAAAGAAGAGAAGTGAAGAGTTGAACTGACACTGAAGGTGATGAGCGACAGAAAGAGAGGGAAGAGGATGAGGCTATATAGAGATCATGCCACTTAACCAGCGCTGCTAATCTCATAGAGTACCTGCTACAGCGTCTGTCTCATCGCCGAGGGAGGCATTGTGTGAAGGGGTCCTTGACGGTCGCGATGCAACGGGGCCAATGAGCGGATCCGTTTGCCAGTGGGTTCGAGTGTCTGAAAGATGATACGAGTGCCAAGATGCCTCGGTAGGCGCCGAAGCAGGGGATAGAGAGAGTCATTGAGGAGGATGCCAAGAAATTTAATTAATGAGAAAGACAAGGCTGGAACTCTTAACAGGCTAGATATTGCATGTCAATTGGCATTCCCGAATCCGCTATGGCCCATAGATCGTGAAATCTTGGACAAAAAAGGGGCTGTGATATTGACGTGCATCCATCTCCGTCCATCTGCTATTCCCGGCCATGAATCGAACGATGCTACCACCCATGATTAACCCGAGATCTCCGACACGACCAAACTACGAAACCAAAAACACCTCCCGAACGCGTTTTAAGCCCATCCCTGGGTTTCAATCGGGGTGGAGATCCACGCGTCGCTTAGTGGTAGCTCGCGTTTGAGAACAGCCTGACGAGAAACGCGGTCGTTTCAAGGGGCTCGCCTGGCGCCTATGGCATTTTGTTGGCGTTTTATAGCTAGGGTTGAAAAGGGTGGTTTTGAATCAACAAACAGCCACAGCACGAGTCAAGGTAAACAATGGGTTGCAACCTTGGACCATTGATTCAGCGTAGTGATTGGTGGATATTTGTCTCAGTTGATTCTAGACTGGTTTCCTTGAGTTTCTGCTTGGCCGCTACTCAGACGTCAGAGGTTCTAGTGTGCTTCTCCATCGGCCTTCTCGGAGAGGACAGCACTGGTGGGAATAGCATCTTTATGGTTTCATGAATGGTTTGGGACGCGATTGAACCCACACAGGCGGTTCCGCTCACGGCTAATTATAGTGGTTCTGACAATTTCTAAGATATTTGCAAGAATGGGCTCCATGTTGGTGGGCTTCGCGATTGGTGAGGCTCTCACATGAGCAAGTCCTAACCTATACCGTCGAGGTGACCTTACTTTGGAGAAGACTCGGTGTTTGATGATAAGGTAAAGAGTAAAGGTGTGAGGCATTAATTTTATTCATAAATTACTTTTTGGGTTTGTTTTTGCTTTATTCTACATCCTCTGAAGACCTTCCTTGAAGATCTCACTGGAAGATTAACTCATGCGACGATAGGTGTGACGGTCTCAGAAGTAGTAGTGAATGGATCTACATCGCCCACTAACCGCCCAACTATAAAGGGCTTTCACAGATGCATGCACGATAAACTACTATATTTAAATCCAGAATGGGCATCTTGAAATATCCTTGGACGTAGAAAATGCTTCAAGAGGGGACTGACTATGCTGCCGGACACCTGATCTGCTGACGCGCCCTTTTCTTCGAGTTTCGCCAAGTATGCGTGTGAAAGAAAGTGTGAGGAGTGCAGACCGGTAAAATGGCCAATCAATATATGATGCCATCCGTCGTGCGACTGAGCAGGGGTGATGATAGGGTAAAACTTGTGACAGCTTCAGTCACGGCTCCTCTTAGTGGTCTTGAGCTCAGGGTGACCCACGAACCATGCCAATCTTGACATGAACCAGCGAGGACGAGACCGAGTTCGAGAGTCAGTATCTATTTTCTATGGCATTTGCCGTAATAGGCCCAGATGAAGTCGCATATGTGCCACATGTTTTTCTCATCTGCTGTGATCCGAGTGAGAGACGCTGAATCCTCGGGACCCCATATCATCTAGCCCAAAAGGAATGGCTCCACCAAGAACGTCATTTATCTAGACAAGGATGGAGATACTGGGTAGCTGGCAAGATAGGGCGGTCTGCATTTGCATAGCAACTACCGTGACAGACACCGCAATGCCACAGCACCTAGCGGCTCCGTGACCTCTCGGATGGTGCCGGGGATCCCTGTTCAAAGCGGCCTCAGGAATGACATTTGAGGCCCTCGACCAATCCCCAATCAAAGCTCCCCCACGCATAAGCCTGTCAGTATGAACCCATCCGAGCAGGAGCTGAATCACCTTGACAGCTCTGTACGGTTGCACAACCTGAGGCCTTGCGAGTGGCGAGCTGCACCAAGGATTATTTCAGCTGATATGCGGCATTGACGTCCTGTCAACAGGGATATTCATCATATATTTCTTTGATCAGCAACGCACCTCCCTGTCAACGGGCGGGGGCTTGGTATAACCGACTCGTTAGTGTGTGGATGATCCCGGCGTTAAACCATCTTGAGGTATGTCAGCTAGACGGAACAGGAATGGGCAAGGCTTGGACGAAGCTGCGTGTTGCAAAAACTGGGTTGGATAATATCAATAGCAGCGCGCATGTCTCAGTTAGACTGTCGGCAATTGCGCAACGGGAGCGGAAGTGATGGCCTACGGGATCAGTTGAGCTTGAGCAACTCATCGGATGCTTATTAAACTATATAATCCCCATACTGTTGGGCGAAAAAAAAAATAGTCCCCATCAACAACCCCTATCTCCTTGTCTGCATCACATATACACCTTATCCTCTTCCATTCAACTTCCACTATGAAAATCTGCGTGCTTCAAGCCACTTATCCGGAAGGCCATATCCTCCGTGAGCACGATGAGTACGCCGATCCAGGCCGCTACGTGAAACAGCACACCTTCCACCACCGCTTCATCGACAAGTCCAACTATCGCCAACAGGTAGATGCTGCCGTGGCCGAAAAGTTTGACTTTTACATCAACTTCATGTGGGGACAGCCTGAGGATGAAGTCGCGGGCGTTGAGGCTACGGAATATTTCGAAAGCCTCAACGTACCGTTCATTGGTCTCCGGAGCCGCATCCTACGCAAGTCAAAGACTGGTCTCTATGATGCGGCAAGAAGGGGAGTCCTCCAGTGCCCTCGGCGGATCCTCATGTGTTCCCTGTCATTGTCAAGGCTGCTCGGAGCTGTGCCAGTCAGTTCTTGTCTGACAAGTCCATCTGCTTCACAGCAGAGGAGCGCGATGCAGCCATCGCCAACATTGATCGTCAGCTTCAGCCTGGTCGTTTGAGGGCCTTGGGCTATCCTCCAACCGACAAGAGCAAACCCCCAACTCCACCTCTGGAGATGAAGCCAGCCACCGTCTATGATCTTCCCGACGACATCATCGTGCAAGAATTCATACCGGGAGTCGATTACTCGGTAGTGGTGATCGAGTTTGGGAAAACACCCATCGCCTTGAACCCTACCATCTACAACTACCCCTCCACTGAGGATGCCGACAACAAGTACCGCTTCCTCACTTTTGACATCAAGTTTCATCCCGAGTTGTCTGAAAGCCTCGTCAATCGCGACGATGACCCACAGCTCTTCGACATGCTCCAAAAGCTAGCTGTTGAGGCCTTCCAGGTGAATGACATGGCAGGTGGCTCTTGGGGGAATGTCGATATCCGCATCAAGCCCGATGGGAAGCCCATCGTCATCGAGGTCAACCCTATGCCTGCAGTCTTTCTCCCGCCAGACTTTGGATACGAAGAGACCGTGATTTGGAACAGCCTACCCGGCGAGCATCGCGCCTTGCTGAACATTATGATGGCATCGTACATGATGCGGTCAGAGACCTATGACAATGTTCGCCAGGATCTGATTGGCAAGGTGTACAATCGAGTTGCACCTCGATATGACGCTCAGTACAGCCCCCAAAGCACTGCAGAAGAGGTCTTGGGCCGCCTCTTGTCCAAGTTCAAATTTGATGGTAGCCTTCTAGACATTGCCTGTGGCACTGGTCTCTTTGGTCGTCTGGTCCGAGCGAGGCAACAGGCACTATCGGATGCGTCATCGGCCTGCCAAAAGTCTCGTCATGTTGGACTTGACATCTCATCTGAGATGGCTCGCCTGGCAAAGGAGTCAGGCTATGACCATGTATTCATCGGCCCAGTTCAGGAAGTCCTCCCTACCATCACAGAGTCTTTCGACCATATCATGTGTTACCAAGCCATCCACTTTGTGAGCACCTTTGAGGTTTCCCTAGTGCTATCTCGGTGCTTCCAACTGGGGAGAAAGTCGGTGACAATTGGCGTCGACGAGATTCCCGAGGCGTATAACGAAGCCATCAAGAAGCTCCCGCCTCCTAACAATGTAATGATGAGCATCAACTACGTGCAAGAAGTGAGGGACTTTGGGGTCTCGCGAGGATGGAAGCTGGCTCTTGAAGAGCAAGTCTTTGGCTGGAAATCGCCAAACACAAATGTCGAGGTCAACACGACCCTGTTCCACTTTGAACGGATATAGAAGCGTGAAGGTTTGAGACAAGGTATAACGGTCAATAAAAATGACTTTTTTGCTGCTGCGTATGGTGCTCTCTTTTGGGTGTGTAATATTATCATGAACAAAAGGATCAATAAAAGTTGTAATAATAACAGATCGAGGTAATGCACATCATTATCATGTCTTTGGATATAAAAAAAAACGCTCCAACACTGTCAATCTAGCCCCCAAATCCGAATGGCCGCAGACCACAACCCAGACAAGAGACGTTGAGTAGCACAATACTTTCTCCCTCCCTTCCTTTTTTATTATTCATTTCTTTTCCAGTAAAGCTCCTTCAGTTCATATCCAACATAATCATGGGGTATATTACTTTTCCCACCGAGAATCTGAAAGCATCATCAAACACTATCGCTTAGCAAGGTCTGGTCTCAAGCTCGCCATATAGCTCCATGGTCTGAAATCTGTTGAGAGGAGAGGAATACTACCTTTAATTGAGCCCAATTTGTTGTTTGGTAAGCGACTTCAAAAGGAAGTGCTATATTGGCTCAAACCAGTCAAAGTCCGTTTTTGAGTGTTGATCAGGCTCATGAACCTTTCCCGGTGATGAATGGGGTGGCATTGGGTACTGTTGAGTGATACCGGGGCACAGGGCAGAGAGGCATGCAACATGCGTGTATACCCATCCTGTGTACGGCCTCTTGCTACTGTCCGGCGATTGTTCGACCAGTCTTTCTTTCTTGTGCAAAGTGCACGCATTGTTGATGACAGCGCATAAGACTGGTTGAAATGGGCCAGGTGCCCCCCTGTCGAGCCAAGCTTCGTATAAATCGAGAGTATCGAGGCACCACTTGTCAACACAAATACAGGAGTCGTATTTATGCCTGAATTGCCACCCACCGTTGATATGGAGCGGCATCTCGATAGACAGACTTTGCTCGTTCAGAGCGACAAACCGCTTTTGAACGTCCTCCTTGGAAACACCCTCAAGACTCTTCTGGTCGTCGATAATCGTCCAGTCCATACGGCCCCACACGCTCAGGGGGGCACCTATGTCTTGCAACTCGTCTTTGACCGCTCGCTTGAAGTAGCACATATAACTGTCCCACTGGGACTCATCGGAATAATCGCACCGATAGACGGCAAAGCCCCATCTTTTCGTGATTGATGAGGTGGGTGAGGTGGTTGTGCTGGCTTTCACCGCAGGCTTGGAGGTGGTCATTTAGAGGACGAAAGGAGATAGTATTTCCGATAGCAGGAGGCGATGGAACATGGAGATTTGCAGGTGTGCGAGGGAAGGGAAAGGTGGCATCTTATAGATGAACGGGTGTTGTTAAGCTTTGTATGGCTGCTGCGACGAAGGGGCGAAGTAAAACCTAATGCGTTACTGAAGGCAATAAGTCAGAATTTTCACTCCATACAGTTTTCCTTCTTAGCTCTCTGCTCTTAAATGCAGAGCCAAGGCCTCATATACCATCAGTCTACGTCGTGCCACCAGATGCAACAGTCTATGCTTGACGAGACTGACCGTGAGGGAATGGACTAAGGCCCGTCCCGTATGCGTGACCAACCGGAATCACCGAACTTTGCAGAGCAAGATGCAAGCATTGCTCCGTGAGAATGACCGTCTTACATGATGCTCCTGCATGTGCCAGCCCTCTCCCTCAGTCTATGACATGTCGGTCAAATGTAGTCGGTCTTTTCGGATGTATCAATTCCCCGGCAGCTTGTACCCTTCGATCAATACTTGGTGTGTCACCATAAACTGCCCTTCGTCTTCCGACTGCGAAGCCGTGCTCTTACGATTCAATGACTAGGAAAGCCTGACTCGGCTTTACCTCCAATTGCCTTCATAAGCATATCAACATCACCAGAATTATACAGGCGAGAGCATATAAATACCCGAGTCCCATTAGCTCAATAACATGTCAACACCCATGCTCTGACTTATTTCCATTACGACAAGCGCGACATCCCATTCTCCATGCAGGGATTCACATTCCCTAGAGCCAAATATCGAGGATTAAGGTGCTGTGAGCCTGTCGATCGCGATAGTTGTGATAACTACTTCGAGTGCCCCCGATATGCTGTCAGACATGATCGACATGGAGATCTGTGTCCCTGGAGTCGTCCGAGTGCCCGTCCGCAGTGGTGACCAGGCTCACAGCAACTGGGAGAACAACCCCAATGGGAAGGGCGAGTCCTAACCTTTGCAACTACGACTTGAAGGGATTCCGAGGGTCAATGGCTATTGGAACAGAATACGAGATTGTTCGCGACCAACTAGCCAAGGTGGCCGAGTGGTCTAAGGCGCTGTGCTTAAGAAAGCTAAGCTTACTCCCAGTAACATGGGTCCACAGTATCGAGAGATTCTTGGGTTCGAACCCCAATCTTGGCATTTATTTTTTAACTCGCTTTCTTATAACTGTAATTCCTTACTGACGGTTAAATTTTTGGCTCTACCAGCCACCGGACGGCTCGTGATGATGCCGTGACATGCATGACATGCCTCTTACATTACACGGTGTACACGAGTTAGACAATGTCGAGGGCACGTTAAGCTCTTATACCCATACCCAAGCAACGCAACTTAGAAGCCAAGCAAATAGTTTCTCATAAATCCTTCGATTTATCACCTCTCCTGATATATGCCATCCTAACAGTCATGCAACCTAGTCGTTTCTCAACCCTTGACTCACTGCGGCCCCGCAAGACGACAAGACCAACCAATATCAGTCAATTATAACACCACATCTGACAGCCACCTAACCATTCCGAGACCTGCCTGTCCCGCGTATGTGGTTAATCCCACGTGGAAGCTCAGACGGCAGCATGGCGTGCTGTCAAGCTTTAGTTTCGCGAACCTGCGATAAGCTCTACCGGCATTATAGGTGGCCTATGACGACACTTGTCTTGCCTTGTTTATATGTCGGTCACGGACATGTTCCATGACATCGTGCTTTGTGACACGGATGACGCAAACGAAAGCTGAATCCTTCAGAGCAAGGTTGCTTCAGACGTGTTGCTTCAGATGTGGTGGGGTTGTATGAACGAGCTGTATTAAAGACGACGATCTTCTTGAAATTCTCTAGGTTGGCATCTGTGGCTTTTGACAGCGCAACAGACGGTCGAACGAGTATCGAATATCATCATGGTTGCTGAACTTAGGGGCCGTGCCCTTGTGACGATCATTCTACTAACGTCGGGTGTCGATTTTCTGCTTTTCGGAGTAAGGCAATGGACCATGTTGAAAAGGAACTGATACTGACTGTTCCCTAGTATGATCAAGGTATTATATAAAACATTTAGTCACAGGGCTCCTCTAATAGCACCAAGGCTTGTTTGGTGGTATCCTTGCCGGAACTCGGTTCCAGAACATGCTGGGAAATCGTGAGCAACATCCCACCGCTTGCACATGCTGGTACTGACCAAACACAGCAAACTCAACGATGAGCGGCTTAGTCACTGCAATTTACGATGTAGGATGTGCTTTTGGTGCTGTTAGTGCCTTCTTATTTGGTGAACGAATCGGTCGAAAGCGATCCATCATTTACGCCAACATCATCGGTAAGGCGTCAAGTGACCACTGTGAGGTCGACACTCATGTGTACAGTCATCATCGGTGCTATAATTCAGGCTGCTTCCTACTCGTACGCTCAAATGTGAGTTGAGTCCACATACATCCAAACTAAGGCTGACTTTGCTAGGTTTGTTGCTCGAATCATTGCTGGCATTGGCATTGGCCTCAGCACCGTCGCAGTACCCATCTTGCAGTCAGAAACCCTCCCAGCACACAATCGAGGATCATTGCTTGTAGTTCAGTCCGCTCTGATAGTCGTTGGTATCTCCATCGCCAGTTGGGTCTGCCTGGGCACTCTGTACGCCGAGAGCTCAATGCAATGGCGATTCCCAGTATTCTACCTCGCCCAGTTCGAGAGAAAGTGTTTTCTAACCTGTTTCTAGATCGCCTGCCAGATCCTCTTCTCGTTCATCGTCCTCGTTCTCTGTCTATGGCTCCCCGAGAGCCCTCGGTGGATGGCCAAGACTGGCAACGTCGAGGAAGCTCGGAATCTCATCTCTCGAGTTCTAGACAAGCCGCTCGATAGTGAAGATGTGGAAAGCCAGCTCACAGAAATTCTCAAGTTCCTTGCGCTCGAGGAAGAAACTGGAGAGGCTGCTTGGCACGAGATATTCCGCAACAACACCAAGTCGCGCAATCTCCAGCGTGTGCTGTTGGGCATGGGACCACACCTGATGAATCAGTGGAGTGGCATCAACTCCCTGAGCTAGTGAGTGAACAGATCCTACATACCATTGTGCAACAGCTCATCTAAAAACCACAGCTACCTAGGCTATATCCTGCAGACATTCCTCGGATATAGCCAAGTGGTGTCCCTCGTCCTCGCCGGCGTCGCCTTCACACAATGCGCCATATTCTCAGCGCCGCCTTACTTCTTCATTGACAAGATCGGCCGCCGAAATACAATCATGCTCTCGTCGGGTGCTTGTGCCGTCTGCCTCTTCATCATCTCAGGCTCTCTACAGCACCAACGCTCCGCCAACGCTGCCGCTGCGGTCGCTTTCATCTTCTTATACCTGGACTGCTACGTCCTCGGCTTCCTGCCCGTCTCATGGTCGTATTCTGCCGAGATACAACCTCTCCGAGTTCGAAACAAGGCAACCGCTATCGGAGTCTTTAGCCACTGGGCAAGCGCCTCATAACTTCAGCCGAGCATCTTGGAAGCTAACTATTTGCAGATCAGTAATTTCGTCGTCGTCATGGTCACGCCTATCGGAACCAACAATATCGGAGGCAATTTCTTCTGGATCTGGGCCATCATCTGTGCATTGTTTGTGCCAGTTGCCTACATCTTTGGTGTGGAAACCTCGGGGCGGACTCTAGAGGAGGTTGACCAGATGTTTTTTGACGAGCCGCGTATCATGATGGGGCTCAATCCTAACCATAGAAAGGTCATTAGGGCATCTCCGGGGGGAGAAGCCGCTCAAGTTAGAGTCGTACAAGCTCAGGGTGGTGGAAGTGACTTGGAGGCTACTCAGGCAAAGGAGAAGGCTTAGATGTCTCGATCAGGTAGGGTGTCAAAGTGTAGTCACAAGTGTAATCACTTTCAGATACCGTGAATATTATGAGGATCATAGTTACTACGAGTAACTGTAGCATCATATCCTCCCCCCCTCAATCATCTCCCCTATCATACCAGTTCACTCCGCGGGCTTGAAGCTGAGCCGCAAACAGGCTGCGCGGCTTCACCTGGTGTCCCGACTGGATCAAAGTTGCATTCCCATTGGAATCACCGGGGCTTCCGCAGCCAATACACCAGTTGATCCCCAGTGGAGGGGACTCAAATGTCGCGTCGTTTCGCAAGTTCCACCCGACACCGGCATTCACGGCCCAGCCACGGCCTGTGGTGCCTCTGTTTCCGAACTTGGTGGGTGCCGAAGAGTCTTCGGCCAACAGGCCGTGGGACCATCGCTCAAAGGGCTCCAGCTTTTGGGCACCGGAATCAGTCTCGTAGCGGGTGATGGCATTTGGTCCTGGGGTGAAGGCATCCGTAGAGACAGTGTAGGACCTGGCCGTGTCGAGCCCAACTTGGGTACAGTCTTGAATGAGGACCTGGCTACCTCTGAGAATCATGTCAGAAGGTAGGGATGTTCCCTCAATGTCCTTGTTTCGATTCATGATGGTGTCCTGGATGGTAATCCTAGCCGCGTCTCTTTGAATCTCAAAGAACTTGTTGAAGCCAGTGAGGTTCAGTCCACTAGCCCAGCTGTCAACCGTCCAAGACGCAAACCTAACAGCAGCATAATTGCAGGTGGTGTAGTCAAGGCGAGTTCCCGAACAGGTTTCAGCGCCGGCTTCTATCTGAAGGTTCGCAACCCCCATTTCTGAAGTCGGCTCCGGTGGTGTGTAGGCCCGGACCTCGGCTCTCATGTACGCCGAGTTGAGGTTATCCGTGAGCGGGATCTTGAACGTGATTGTGTTGCCACTGATGGTCTTGATGATGTTTGGCGCCATGATCTGGGTTCCCACCTGCCAACCAGTTAGCACAGCCTTGGTTTCAAGTACAAAGACCTTACCGGTATCCATTCTTGGTGGTTGCCGTTTTTCACCAAGTCACTCATTCCATTAGTCCTGACCCAAGACTCGGTCACTGCTCGGGCGATGTAGACAGTCTGACCGACTACAAACCCGGATGCATCCTTCACCGTAACCGTGGAAGCCCGGACAGGAACATAGCTGTTGGTGATCCTGGACCTGTATCCAAAATCGGCCTTGGGGGCGATGCCGAATCTGCCAAGTGTGAAGACGGGCTTGGTAGGCTTTCTCTTAAGGACGATAGTCGTGTCTTTCTGCCCGGTACCTCGGACGATAACGTTGCTGTATAGCTGAATCCCGGCCGTCATGTAGAACTTGCCTGCTGGGATGCGAACAGTGCCACCACCATCTTGCCACGCTTCGTTGATGGCTTGCTGAAGAGAAGGGCCTATATCATCTGTCGTCTTCTTTGGAAGGGCAAAGACGATGTCGCCGTTACCGAGAGACGGAAGTGCCGAGTCCGAGTTGCGATAGCCACAGTAGCTAAAGTCAGGCAAGTGGTCACCACGAGAGCTAACAACAGAAGCCCAGTTGACGACAGGGTCTCGGATAAGCAGACCGGCTTGGGCAGCGCGGATGGTGAACCAGAAGATAGTAATGAGGGTAAGAGTCATTGCAGGAGAAGATGTGTAAACGGTTGTTGTCGGGGTTGGTTGGTTTTTATGGATTGTATTGGTTTCTTGAGCTGAGTAGATTGTCTAAAAAGGAACTTCACATCGACTATATATGAGTGTGCAGGGCTTTAGGCCTGGGCACTTTGATAACTCAACCGCCTTGTTTCCCTTGGAACGCTCGTCCCTGTTCCAGGCGCCCGGGCACATCCTTCGCCTTTGACTTGATGCCAGCGCTAGACTATCGAAAATGTGACTTGTCAAGTCAGAATTCAGGTCTTGTAATGCTAAAACTCATCTCCCCTCATCGTTATTCGCTTGAAGCTTCTAGCACCTGGATCTAAAAGCACACGGGTAGTCCCGCACTTGTCTGCCTCTGTGCCATGGCCCTCACTATCACAAGAATCGTACGATGACACCTAGCATCCCCAGTCCACGGTCTGTCACCTCTAGGTATGCTCTTGGCGCTATTCTATGCCACACTTTTCCATATTACCGCGGAGCACAACAGGGGCGGTAGTTTCCGCAACTCTCAAAGACGCATGTTTGTTATTTGAAGAAGACGGGGACAACAAGAGCCTCTCAACCAAGACGTTATTCTATCTGATCCCAAGTTCAGACACTTTCATCAACTTGTTAGAATTCGAAAAGTGGACGCTCTGAGTGTCGCCTTGCAGGGTGCCTTGGATAAGTATGTCAACTCGCTCGATTCCACATGCAGTACACGATCATTCGATTTCTTCCTGGGACAAAGCCCGCTGTCACTGGGCGTTCCTAGGAAAATAGAATTGGTATTAAGGCAGTTGTTCATATCTACAGAATGATGGTGGAAGCCTAATTGTTCCTAAAGATGCTTAAATCTGCACTTGCCTGAATTAATGTGCAAACCTTGCCCCAAGCAGCCACCCCCGGGGCCATCAGAGCCATGAATACTACACAGGTAGGTAGTTACAGAACACTTGTGTCTCTGAACAACATGCTCCCCCAGAAAAGTCGCTGGAAACGGCACTATAGCTAAGTTCACCTGGAATCAAGTTCTACAGCCTTGAATGAACGATTCTCAAGGTGCAATTTTGACGGAGGCATCTCCCACCTTGCAAACGGACCCCTACTTTTAGTCCCATACGGAGTCTGAATGGCTTCGGTCTTCATACCAAGCCTCACGGCCCCCCATTTAAGCCAGCCAGCCGGTAGGTATGAGGGTTAATCCAGGCGTTGGTCTAAATAGCCTCTGCGTTCCTGTCTAGGCCGTGGCGTTGGCCAGACCCGATGCAGTCGACTCCACAAACTAGGCTTGCCACCGTCCAGGACACTATCCTCCATCTCGCTCAAGTCTGGGGAATTGACATGGTGGGAGTTGCCGCAAGCTTCCAGGCTATTGCTTCCGGTCATTCAAATTCGGCTCTTCGTTAGGGGGCTCCACGGGCCACATGGCACCTCGGGCAGCACACACATGCACACAAGCCTTTTCCGCATCCGTCCCGAGCTGTACCACGTCTCTGGGGCCAAAGGCGTTGAGTGGAGCTCAATTGCCGAATGCATGGACTTCACTCATCGAATTCGCCATGGTCCACGTCGATAGATAGTTAGCTAGCCCTGCGCAGAGCCGTCAAGAGACAGGCATGCCATGATAGAGAAAATAGAGCTGAATGTCCGCTGTTTTCTAAAATTCTGTACGGTTCACGGCCCGGTGCAGTGTCTATCCACTTGACAGTGCCTTCAAGGTTCCTGGTGCTTGGAGATGATGCAAAGGGTTCCCTGTAATACCGCTTCTGACGACATCTGTACAACACGATAATTATCGTCCAGATCGAATGATTCTTTCCTAAACATGGCGGATTTTCCCGGACAGACTCGGAGATAAAAAGGCAACGGGGTGCGCTCAGTAAAAATGACAATGGTTCGTGTGTGACGCTATCTTGGCCCTCAATCACATCATCGACTCTAACAAATTTGTCATCCGACGAAACGTCGATTTTAAACATGTCTGTCATAAGCTTCAAGGTCGTCATCATTGGGGGAGGCCCGGTTGGCCTGGTGGCAGCTCATGTTCTCTACAAGGCTGGTATCGACTTTGTTGTCTTGGAGCGTCGCCAAAATGTCGTCCTCGATCTTGGAGCCGCCCTTGTTCTTGCACCGCACAGCATGAGGGTTATGCACCAAATCGGCCTCTATGAAAAGCTCATGGAAATTGGAGGAGAGTTACTGAACACAAAAGGGTTTCTTTTGGATGGGTACCAGTTCAAAACGGGCACAGAGCTACAGCTTCTGAGGCAGAAGTACAACATCCATATGCCTATCTCAGGTGAACAACGCTAATTTTCACAGCCATGGTGTTGGACTGGTTGCATTCCACCGTGCCCACCTTGTCCAAGTTCTGTACGACAACCTGCCAGAGGAAGCAAAGTCAAAGTATTTCCTTAACAAGAAAGTCACCACCATCGACGCCAATGACGAGGGTGTCGGCGTATCTTGTGATGACGGCAGCATCTACAAAGGCTCCATCGTCTTGGGCGCCGACGGCGTACATAGCATCACTCGCAATCTCATGAGAGACCTTGCCCTTTCTGAAAACCCCAAGCGTGACTGGGACCTCAAGGAGCCGTTCACATCCGTGTACAAGTGCCTGTGGGCCAGTTTCCCGCGTCCTTCTGAGCCAGGAGCCAACTTTGAGACAACGAGCAACGACCAATCGGCAATGTACCTGACAGGCCGCGACCGGGGCTGGATTCTACTGTACGACAAGTCTGAGCCGACAACTACCCTACGATCATATTCAGAGAAGGAAGTCGAGGAGGTAGCAGCCAAGCTAGCCGAGCTACCGGTCAACGAGACCCTCAAAGTCAAAGACGTCGTCAAAGAGCGATTCAGCTGGGGCATGTCAGATCTTGGCGAAGGCATCCTGAAACACTGGAGCTATGGACGCATCGTCCTCACGGGAGACGCCTGTCACAAGTTTACACCCAACGCCGGCTTGGGCCTCAACAACGGGATCCAGGATGTCGTCGTGTTGTGCAACGGGCTGCACCAAGCCGTTGCCGACGGGAAGACCGACACCGCCACTCTTGCAAAGGTGTTTGAAAATTATCAGAGCGACAGAGCAGAGGCTGTCGAGAAGGATTACAAACAATCGGCTTTGGTTACCAGGTTGCACACGTGGGCGAGTGGATTGTATTATTTCCTCAGCCGATTTGTCCTGTCCAGCGACTTTGTTGCCAGACTTGTTGCGCGGTTCGTCACGTCGCCTCACATTAGGAAAGCGAGGGTTTTGGATTTTGTCAAGGCAACAGAATTGCCATTCGGTAACGTCGGGTGGCAATATGCCATCCCGCAATGAAGGGCAGTGGTTGTTCATGATGACAGCAGTGTCTGAGTTTAGATAGAGTGGTTGTTACTCGGCAACTGCCGTCATAGATTGAGCGTCGAATGTATTTCCGATTAAAGTTTCGATGTCCAGCCGCTAGAGAGGATGTTATTGGATGTAGGCGGGAGGGCTTGTGTGCGATAAACGGGCTAGGCACCCGTGCATCCGATGATGAGGCATGCACAGTCTCGCCAATGCGGAAAGGAACAGTGACGGCACAGAAGTCTTGGTACTGCTTTTGACTCTTCCACAATCAGGAAAGCAATACAGCTTTCTCTCATCTTCCATTGACTAGGGCCGGTTGTTCTAAGCCTCTAGAAGGATGCATCACTCGTGAGACTCCACCACTTGATAATGGGAGAGCCCAACAGCCACGAGCCAACCTTTTTCATTTGGGGACTGGCCACAACAATGATCAGAACTGTTAACCGTTAAGAACCCAGAGAGCAGGCAAAATTACCAAGGAAGGCTCTGTGTGCTCTGCCCCAAGCCATGACGCATGCCCTAGTTTTGTCTGCTCTCCGCTCCGCCTCCTACCTGGCTCGTTGATATCGCTTCTCAACTTACGTTACACGACAGCTTCTAATTCCTCAAACCTGATTGATTCCCAGTGAGGCCATCAGTCGCTTGGAGATGACTGGGTGGTGAATGTGCAAGAAGAAATTATGCCAGCGATAGGATACCTAGAGATACCATCTTCCCAAGCCCCTCCAGCCTCCTGAGTTTCTGCAACTCTCATTTTTAAACACACCCAGAAAACTATCACCAGCTTACCTTTCATCATTTACTCTAGTCTCCCGAAAGCACATTTCATTTGATAGCATTACGATGGATTCTCGTGAGAGTTCCGCCGAGGCTGATTTCACCGAACACGCTAGGGCCATGTCAAGATTGGGAAAGATCCAAATAGTCTCTGCCCAACATCAACGCAACCTTCGTTCCATGAAGTCGCCGTTCGAGAAGCAAGACGAACAGTTAGAACGTCTCGAGGCCAAAATTCAGGAAATGAGCCTGGAGTGTAAGCGAGTCATCTCGGGGGATCATCTGCCAAAGAGTGCCAGACCTGATGACACCAGACCGGAATGGGTTGTGTGTTAGGCCGCGAAGACAGAGCAGCTCAAAGAACAGGTGCGGAAGTGGCCCGATCGAAAGAGCGTCGAAGACGATGAGG
The DNA here is from genome assembly GCA_027886205.1 of Fusarium piperis. Taxonomy (NCBI): domain Eukaryota; kingdom Fungi; phylum Ascomycota; class Sordariomycetes; order Hypocreales; family Nectriaceae; genus Fusarium; species Fusarium piperis. Next base: position 28,286 of record RZGM01000159.1, on the reverse strand, counting down.
CCCGATACCGGGCACGATGTCGAGAGGGGGAGAAGCAATACTTCCTTGGCTTATTGGAAGCTTTTGGCGACATCGGCCGAGGATGGACGATGGAGTTCTATCACCTGGATGGCCATATCCCCGCGGCAGACATAGCAACCCCGTAGTAGATGGACAGTAACACCTCCGACCATTCTTCGGAGAACGATGGAACCAACGAGATATCCGGCGGTGACGAGTAGGACGTTCCAGAAGACGTAGCGGATCCGACGCCTCTCACCCCCACCCCGATACTCACTTGGCCAAGGTTGCCGCCGCTCGCAAGAAGAGAATCACTAGGCCGACCGAAAAGTCTAGACAATAGAAACGACCCCGCTACAATCATGTCCGGGGCTCCTTGACGGGCGACCGAACAATCGAGTTCGACCAAGTGTTCCAGGATGTCAAAGCTCGAATCAAGTACAAGATTGCGCGGTATCCTCCACGAGTCGGTGCATTCTATATCTTGGAGTGCAAAGAATACGACCTTTACTTCCCGAAGGACCCCGTCCATGGTGCTGCAAAGCACCTAGACTCTTCCTCCCATGACAATATGGGGAGAGGCCATGAGCAGGCAATCCGGAAACTTGGAACCTGGGTGCTGGGCTGCAATGATACACTGGCAGCCAAAAACAACACCGTAGCTGACCGGGCCTCCGTCAAAGATGCTGGGAGGCCTGCTGGAAGCAGCCGACCAGATAACAGAGCCCCGAAAAGTTACTTCAGAGAGCCTCAGGTACGAAACACCGACAAGATCATGAGAATAATCAACCCTGGGGACGTTTGCGTCGTCCATTGGCAGAAGCACAAAGGTTACTATCCCGCCTACATACTCCCGCTCGGGAAATGTCTTCGCATGGGCTTCCAGAAGAGCGCTATCTTGGAGACCAAGCTGATCGACCACCTTCCCTCCTGCTTCGAGTTCAACCCAGACACGGACAGCATACCCAGATGGGCTCCAGGATACGAGGATGGTGGTACCAAAGTACACAAGAGACTATATCCTGTCATGTTCTTTACAAATTTAGAGTTTCCTCGGAGACACGAGATTTCCTTTGTCCCTGCTAGTCACATGATGCCCTACGACAAGAACAACACGAGCATTCGATACAGAGACCAGGTCGAGGAATTTCTGCCTCGGCAGTACCACTATACTCCGTCACCTTCGGTGGAGAGTCAGAGAGCCAGCTCTAGTGAGTTATCAGCGACAGACCTCGGACTTAGGACGCCATCGCTAATTATAGCTACAGCAGTCAGTTCGAATCGCCAGGGCGCCCACAGCAGTGATGGTTCCGTTTCAGAAAATGGCTCTCTCCGTACCTCAAGATCCACTACGCCCTGGAGCGGGCGAGTGCCGGCTTTGGTGAGCATACTTTTGTTGAGGAGGAGCATGAAACAGATGAACGTGGCGACCCACGCACTGGTGAGACAGACGATGAGGAAGAGGACGAAGGAGAAGAAGAGAGCATGGAAAGGTGCACGTACCACTTTCGTAGCCAGAGACAGATACAGAGATTTGATGATGGAGATACTGAAGAATCAGTGGCAGAGTCGGAAGAGGAGGACGACACCCTCATGAGGCCGATCCCGCACAGGCACAAGACGTTCAACACGCTTATGGAAGACGATGAGAACGACATCTACGAGGACGACACTCTCAGGAGACCGTCGGCTCATGGTACTCAGAGAGACGCAGTTCTACACAACAGGGCCAACACACCAGCAGCCTCCACAAACAGTACCCCCAACCCCCAATTCTCCAACTTCACTCGGTTTTGACAGTGATAGAGTCGAGAGAGGACCACCGAGTCGGACCAGCGAAGCTCCTATAGTGAGCTACTTCATGTGGATTTGCAGATGAATCCAACCAGCTCAGTTGACTCTTCCGGTCAGGTTGGTCGTGGAGCATCGGTCTAAGCAACAGGCGCAGAGAGGTTTCGCTTGCTTCTCACACGTTTTTATGGTTTTGCTTTCACAGATAGTTATGCAGAGAGTTTGCATGGATTCACAAACCCTGATAGCACAAGATTAGTTGGTGAATTACAGATACACCCAACAACCACCCAGGTGACGCTCACATCAAGGTTCATTTTAGATCGGTCAATATTTTCCAGGATATCATGACACAAGCACCAACACTTGGGTGAGACCGAAAGCCAACAGTAATCCCACCGCCTGTCACCCTACCGTCGGGTACGCAGGTCGCAGTCCATCCCATGCCAAGGCTGTTCTACTGTAGCGCCATGTCATCGCTGACGTGTGGGTCGTCTCCGCTCGCCTGTAATATCCGGTTGGTCAGTTCGTACGGTAGTTGGTCGATGAGATTTGCAGGGATTCATCTGACCCCACGACTGACGGTGCATTCTCACAAGAGAATGCCATGTTGCGATTCACGACTTCAGTTGAGTCACTCGGCATGTAAGCCCCGGCTCAAATCCGTTGGCAGTCTTATCTCCGCAGCCAAATGCAAGGATAGATTTCCAAGCATCGTGATTGTTCAGAAACAGACGTTGTCGAACCCACATGGCTATTGACCATACGAGGTCCACCTGGTCATGAACCAGCATGATTAACAAGCAGCAAGGCAACGACTAGGCATCTTCTTAGAATCTTTCTATTATACCACTGAGACGCGGGAAGACCTTTCCTCCGAGAAGGTTTCTATCGTGCCAGAGCTAAGTGGGGGCCACGAGTTGCTAACATGTCGACCGTGAGATCCATTGTGTGGTTATAAAGGCCGATGGGTCTCTCCCGAAGCTGTAGTTTTTCCTCCTCTTCACCATCAAACCATCCTTTGCCTTGAAACATCAGCTTCATTAGCAATAATTCTTGCACCTGCACCACTGTCATCATGGCTGCCCTCAACTCAAACCTCTGGAAGCCCCTCAAGCTGGGAACAGTAGCCCTCTCCCATCGAATTGCTCTGGCCCCTCTGACGCGTCTTCGCAACGACGACGAGCACCTCCCGATGGACATCATGACCCAGTACTACACAGATCGAGCATCAACACCCGGAACCCTCCTCGTCAGCGAGGCCACCGGCGTCTCCAAGACTGCAGAAGCATCCCCCAACAGTCCTGGGATCTCTTCGCCCGAGCAAACCGCAGCCTGGGGCCGCATTTACGAGGCTGTCCATGCTAAGGGATGCTTCATGTTTCAGCAGCTCTGGGATTTGGGTCGTGCAGGTTATCCTGAGTACCTCCAGAGTCGGGGGCTGAAGTACTCCTCCAGCACCAACAAGCAGCTGGAGGGCCGTTCGATCCCCCCTACTCCATTGACCGAGGAAGAAATCTGGCAAAAGGTTCAAGACTTTCGATCTGCCGCCCGGAAGGTCATTGATGCTGGAGGTGATGGCGTCGAGATCCATGGCGCACACGGGTATCTCATCGACCAATTCCTCTCCAGCAGCATCAATGATCGAATTGATAAATGGGGTGGCTCCATCGAGAACCGAGCCCGGTTTTTGCTCGAGATTGTCAAGGCTGTTGTCGAAGAGATTGGCGCCGAGCGAACAGCCCTTCGCCTTAGCCCTTTTGCTACCTTCCAGGGTGCTTACACCACCGACACGTGGGAGCAAACAAGCTACATCATTGGCGAGCTCAAGAAGGCTGGGTACAAGCTTGCGTATCTCTCCCTTGTTGAACCACGGGGCAATCCTACTCTTACTGACACCATTGTCCGTCTGGCCTCGGATGTTGAGAATCCGTTTGGAGAGAAGAAGCTGGGCCTCGACTTTATTCTTGACGCCTGGGACAACCAATCTCCTGTGATGGTCGCCGGTGGTTATCTGCCTCATAACATATACCAAGCGGTCGATGAGCAGTACAAGAAGTGGGATATCGTGGTTGCCTTTGGTCGATGGTTTGTTTCGAACCTGGATCTGGTGTTTCGGGTCAAGAACGAGGTTCCGTTCACACCCTACAAGAGAGAACTGTTCTATGCCATGAAGAGTAACGAGGGATATAACGACTACGCCTTCAGTGATGAGTTTATTCATTGGGCCAAGGTGGAGGCTGTGAAGGCGTAGTGTGGGATAGATAGTGACATTGTGTATTCTAGGTAGGCATTAGAAGGCGAGAATGGCCAATATCCATAGGGAGACCATTGAAGAATCTTGTTCCCCTGATCAAATTCCTAAATGCCATTCGTGACTCGGCCGACGTGAAACTCCAAACTCCAAACTTGTCCAAGCCGCTAGCAAAAGCAATACGCCGCCGTCAAGCCTACCCTGGATCTTCAGGGGACATGAACTCTCTGCCCTACTGAACATGGAAGCTGACAACCAAAACCTGGGGGTAGACATTGGAACACCTGGGTGGTTGGCCAACGGACATGATTCTGGGGCAGTGGGCTTACAGGATAGATGTAATGGTCAATGTAGACGCGGGTCTGGCGAACCTGCTCCTTGAGGAGGCCGACAGCGATACACAGTTCACTACAAAGCATTCATTGGTGAAGTGGACGAGATGAGTTGTGGACGGTAGCAAATGCATGCGGAATATTAGGGTTATAGCGATCCCATATTCTTGCGCTATGCTTCCACTTGTAGTGGTTGCCCCTCGCCTAGAAATTAGGGTGTGGTTGGCCGTCTTCGGGGGAGTACCAAATTCGGTACGACTCTGGCGCTTTGCGATGACCGATACGCCTATGCTCACGGTCAGAGATTGGAGTAGAGGTGCCCGAGAAGTGAAAAGACAGCTTACAAATGAGACCACCAAGCAGAGTCTCGCCGGGCAGCATCATCACAAAACCCACCCAAAGACTTGGCGTCCCTCAGGGGATCGAAAAAGATACTGTTGAGGCCGTTGGACCGATAGTTGGGGTGAACATCGGGCTGGATGAGTTGATGGACTCGGTTTCGGATATAGCGGCTGTCTATCGGCTGGAACCGAGGCCACTTGCGTCCAGATAGTCCCTTGGGCTTGACGAGGACGTCTATCCCATACTCCATGTTCTCGACGGGGCCTGGCAGGAAGAAGCGCGGATCTAGATCGATGGGGTCGTCATCATCAATATTGAAAGACGAGCCTCGAATAAGGGAGACGCTCTCCAGCGCATCATTGTCGAACTCGGTCATCTTGTATAATTTGTCGAGTTGCGCTGGACTTTAGAGAGCTGATGGAATTCTTGCTTGCGGAGCGCATAACGTGGGTGCTCCTCGTTTGGCATCGTCGTGGACATTGCGGGGAGATCCGAGGAGGGCATATCAGCCAGGAGGCAGGCGAAGAGAGATAGATGGTGGCGGACTCTGTTGTTGTGATGTCGCTATTCCGAGGTTAGTGGTGCTCCTGAAGATGTCGAGTTTGTAGGTTATTTATTGATGGCGAACGTGTAGGTGGTCTACTTGCGCAGGCTCTTTGGCTGGCCCAAGGCAGGCAGGCAAGAATGGATGTTGCAGTAGGAGACGAGTGCGATCAATGACGGGCCTGAGCAAGCGAGGCAATTGGTTCGGCGGATGTTGTTTTTTGGGCGGGCAGTCATTCTTAGGGCACCTAGGATGCGCTAATTACAGCACCTAAGCGCCTAAGCAAGCATACCCCCCGCTGGTCCTTGTTTGTTCTGATTGCCCCGTCTGCCTGGCTCAGAACCTCAGGCTACAAGCCCGACCACCCCGTTGACTGACGAAACCCCACCAACAGAACCTCCACAACATTCAGCACCCACCTTGTGAAAGAGAAACTGCTACTGTCACTTTATCTTCACAGCACTTACATCTTTTCTGCAGAGAGGCGCGGCTAACATATCCCTATAGCCGCGCGGCACCTATTTTGTGGCCCATTTTCAGCAGTAGGTACGCGCCGATCAGGCCTTGGAGATCAACACACCAACAACAACCGACCCAACCGTTGCATGGGCCGGCCTGGGCTGACTGGTATTGGACAGGACGACTCGGGAACCCTGAATCAAGCCGTTCACTCACATTTCTCATCTTGTCTCCGACCGAAAGCATGGAAGCATACGAGATCCCTTCGACCCCAAGCGAATGGGCCGACCTCGTTCACAAAACCCACGCAGCCGATCCATCCCACACTGACATTTCCAGTATCGGGTCAGGCATCTTTGGCTCAGCTTCCAAGCTCACATATGATGACTGGCTGCTCTTGCGTGTGATTTGGAAGAAGGAGGATGGCCAAACAGCTCATGAATCCATTTTCGGGCCCAAAGGCCGAGAGCTACGAGCCACTGCTGAGCGCCAGCTTGCCAAAGAGCCATGGATGCAAGCCCTCAAAGCCAACAGCGACAACCCCATGGATTGGTCCTACCTGGCGCCGTGGAAATTGAACCTCTCCGAGATCTTGCAGATGGTACCATCCTTGAGGAGTCTGGATGAGGCCAACATCTTTGACGACGCGGATCCGTTCCGGTTGTTGGTGGAGCCTTCTGACGCTCGTCGTCGCCCTCATCGCACATCCTATGTCTCACCCACGCAGGCCAATCAACTTGCTGCATCCTCGAGCGCAGCTAGTTCCTCGCGTGGCAGGGATGGCACATCTACCTCTGAGCCCGGTCTCGGCGGCGAAGGTAGGATCATCAACATGACACTCCTTGTCCTCCTACAGGGTGTGTGCATACCCCTACTACAACAGCCCACCTACCAACAATACAGCTGGTCGGCTATCCACAAAGAATTCTCCGTCAGCCATCCGAATCCCGATGACCACACTAAACGGTCCAAGGTCATGACGGCACGAACCGACGGCTGTCTTGAGGTTAAGCGCGACCACCAGAGTCCCGATAACACCGATACCCTCGCCATCATTGAGGTGAAGCCATACCATCGCACCCAACCCGAGAACAATGAAAAGGCAGTACAGATTCAGGAAGGTGCCTCAATGGCCGCGTGGATTTCGACAGAGGGCACGAACGGTCTGTTGCCGACCTTGTCCAGGAGCAAGAAGTATCGGTGCGTAGACCACCTCCCAATCATGACGCTAGACCATCCTGCTGATCTTCCTTACATAGCCGGCTTCTCATCTCTCAAGACTTCGACGAGGTTTATGTCACCATTGCCGAGTATGACGACCTGTATGTCCAGTACATCAGGGGTGACAACATCAGATGGCCCAAAATCACGACTGAAGCTACACCTGCGAAACAAGGACGATCCAGTGATGACCCGCCGCCCCCGCCGACAGCTTCGCCGACACAAGCTTCCACACAGCTTCCATCGCGTAGCCGGCCACTTCCCGTCACACCAAACGAGCCAAGACCTGAGGGAACATCACAGGCACCAAAGCAGAGCATGTACAAGGATATGGAATCAGAGGCCGGGGGATTCCTGGTCATGCATCAATTCCACCCTTTCAAGCTGGACACACCCGCACACATTGAGGAGTTGATCCTTTTGCTATGCTCATTGACAGATCACCTAGTTAAAGGGGATGCTGCTCAAACGCTTTAGTTTGATAGGTCATAACAGCGACCGGCCTAGCGACCACTTGGTCTTTGAGAGAGACCTTGTTGTGGGAGGGGCTGAGGAACGGTGAACATACTCGAGTCGCGCGACCGCGCAGCGACGCTGGGCGAGCATCATGACTTGCCTGGTCTACTGAGTAACAATATTAAAAGGGGCGACCGGTTTGGTGGAAGAGTGGCGGCGGAGGTTGTTTTTTGTTCTCACCTGTACCTAATCATCTCCGAAGTGAGCTTTAAATGCTTAGAGGCAACGGCGAGATGTAGACAAATGTCTCCACATGGTCAGGTAAATTAATTCACTGCTTTATCCAATATCTGTCCAAGTCTTTTATTGAACGAACTCCGGAACGTGATCCTCCACAATAGGCCACAGCTGGCTCTCTGTTGACGTCTGTCTGTCTTGTCTCTGGGCCGCCACAGGCAGACTCTGATGAGATTGCCTCAGTCTCAAGGCAGGACCATTGTAGAAAGTCGCATGATGTAGTTCTATTTCTTTCTAAATCTACCTGAATCATCTCGGCATCATCATCATGTGACTGTCAATCTCTCCTCCAAGATGGTGTAATGTATTCCAACCACAATCAATCAAACGACGCTATTAGGGTTAGTAAGCATAGAAGTAAGACACAACCACACACCCAGTGATCCTCAACAATCTCCTTCCCACTACTTTCCCATAGCTACCATGTTGTTCACATTCCCCATATGGTGGTGCTTGATAGCGTTCAGCCCCCTGTTTGTTGCCGGGGGCTCCAGCTTAGACGACTCCTTCCGCAAGCACTGCCTCTCCTTCAAACCCCACAGACTTATATTCAACTCTACCTTGACGCGCCTTGAGTACATCATCAGTGGCACCAAGATCAACCTCGATGACAATGTCGAGTCCTGCAGCCGGCCTTCTCAGCGAGTCTCGGCTGATATCTGCCGCATTGCTCTCCAAATCCCGACTTCAGAACGGTCCAGCATCAGCTTCGAGCTATGGCTTCCGCGGAAGTGGGAAGGGTCTCGATATCTAGCGACAGGGAATGGAGGAGTTGATGGATGTGGGTATTCTATTGGAACTCAGAGACGATGCTGATTGAATGATCAGGTATCAAGTATGAAGACCTGGCCTATGGAACAACCCACGGATTTGCTACGATGGGCACCAACAATGGCCACAATGGCACTACTGGAGAAAGCTTTTTCAATAACCCCGACATTATCAAGAACTTCTCTTACCGAGCGTAAGTTCGCTTACATATGTATGTTCCAGGCTAACGCTCGACCAGCCTTCACACAGGCACCACATCGGCGAAAAAGATTATCAAGAACTTTTACAACAAGGATCCCGGTCGTTCATATTACATCGGATGCTCTCTGGGTGGCCGCATGGGCATCAAGGCAGCGGAAGCCTTTCCAAGCGACTACGACGGTATCGTTGCGGGGGCTCCTGCTGTCGATTTCAACAATCTCCAGGGCCAGAGAGCCATGTTCTACCCCATCACTGGCCCTATAGGCTCGCCTGGGTTCATTGATGCAGAGACCTGGAAAGGCTTGATACACGACCAAGTTCTGAGGCAATGCGATCATCTCGACGGTGTTGAAGACGGTATCATCGAGATCCCAAACAAATGCTTCTTTAACCCTTGGACTCTGTTGTGTGGACGAGGCGAGTCTACCGATTGCCTCACATTCGCACAGGTCAAACAGGTCCAAGAAATCTACGCACCCTACACTTATGCCGATGGAAAGCTCATATTTCCCCGCATGAATCCAGGGAACGAGGAACAAGCTGTTGCGAAACTGCTCGCTGGGAAACCGTTCAGTTATTCTGAAGACTGGTTTCGATATGTGGTCCTTAACGACCCTGACTGGGATGCCATCACCTACAACAGAGACCTCGTGCGTCGAGCCGATGAGCTCAATCCTTTCAACATCCGGACATATCCAAAGTCCTTTGCTGCGTTCAAAGAGCGAGGTGGAAAGATCCTTAGTTACCACGGGGGTCAGGATAACCAAATCACGCAGTTCAACACGGAGAGTTTCTGGGATCACATGGCCAGCGCCGACCAGGACCTACACGACTACTTCCGATTCTTCCGCATCTCCGGTATGTTTCATTGCAGCTCTGGTCCCGGGGCTTGGGTTATTGGTCAAGGTGGCGGTGCTCCAGCTGCCGGTATTCCGTTTGAACCGCAACAGAATGTTCTGGCTGCAATAGTGGCTTGGGTTGAGGAGGGACGGGCGCCTGAGATATTGACGGGGACAAAGTTCATCGAGAATGATAACACAAGGGGTATTGACTTTCAGCGTCATCACTGTTTGTATCCTCGAGAGCAGACTTATGTTGGGGGTGATCACAGACAACCATCCAGCTGGAAATGCAAGCCATGATAGAACAGGTTTACACAATCGTCGATAGTCTCTTTGCGATTCGCCTAAAGCTACACGTCTCTTTCTATAATGAACTACTTGTTCAGCCGAGGGGCTCTTTCGGGATCTCTCCAGAACAAGCACGCCTCCTTTCGAATCGAATCCTCCTCAACCTTTGTGTTCTGAGGTTGCACAACCAGCTGCTGAGGCGACTCATCTCCGCCGTGATATGATGGCCACTTCGGGCTACCGGGGTACCGATGACGGTTGGGATCTCCCGATGCAACAAAGCTAGCCAGGTAGGCGTGGTAGATGTGGCTGATCTCGGGGAACTCGGTAGTTGGGTCGTTCCAGGTATACGCCGTGTCAGAAGTGTGAGGGATGCCCCGCCAGTCTGGAACCCTGTTCCTCGTGTTGAAACGAAGCTTCCAGGTTGGGACGCCAGCTGTGGATGTTCGGTAGGTGGTTTCTTGTCCAGGACAGATGTAGGCGTAGTCACTCCATGCAGCTGAAATACGATTGTACTGAGTACTGTTTGGCGAGTTTGCATACGGCGAGCTTGGGTTTGTTGCTGGATCGGGGTACAGGGAGGTCAACTTCGCCAAGTCATCCTTGGTCAAAGAGGGAGAGATGTTGTGCAGATAGTCCAAAAACTCCTGATTAGTCTCCAAGTTACCAGGTGTGTAAAACTTGCCCTCGTCGGTGGTAGTTGACGAGATAGTCGGGACGTGGAAAAAGGTGCCGTCGTAACCAGATTGGGATCCCGGCTTCTCGAACAAAGGTCCTCCGTGCACAGGCTGGAAAGGCCAAGTCAGGACTGGATCATAGTCGTTGTAAATCTTGGTGCTGATGTTTCGAATATCGTTGATGTCTGCCTTTCGAAGACACCGGAGCGTGGCCTTGTTTGTTTTGGCCTTGTCGCACCCAAGGAAGGACAGGTACTCGGCGTATTGACGCTTGTAGAGGGGATAGCTCGCGTTGGGGAAGGCTCTCGAAGTGACAGAGCCCGACTGATGAATGGCCCGGGCAAACAAGGGCTTGGAGTCTTTGCCATAGTTGTGAAAGTAGTGGATTCCCACAGAGTGACCACCAGCAGATCGACCACCAATGGTGACAGACTTGCGATCGCCTCCAAAGGAACCAATGTGCTTCTGCACAAACTCCAAGAAATAGTGTTGGTCTCGAATTCCAAGGTTCAGCAGACCTTCATCCTCGAAAAGCTCAGAGGGCAGGGATCCAAGCGAGTTGAGGCGGTAATGAAAGTTGACCACAACTATGGGTTCTTTTGATGAAGCCACGAATGCGGCGGCGTCGAAACTTGCCCAGCTGCCGACGCAGAATGAGCCTCCGTGGATCCATACAAGAACAGGAAGCTTCTTGTTTAGAGGAACGCCCTTTGTCCGGTAGACGTTGAAGCTGAGGCAGTCTTCGTCTTGAGTCTCGAGGGGAGTCCGGGAGGAGGCATCTTGAATGCACGCCTTTCCGTATGTGTCGGCGACCTTGACTCCTCTAAACTTGACAGGCGCGTCTACTGGCGAGAATCGCTTGTCGCCAGTGGGTGGCGCCGCGTATTTGATGCCGAGCCATGCGTCGACAGGCGCCGGGAGGTCCTGTCTAGAGTATGTGCTGTTGAGGACTGTGCCTGAAAAGGTGCCATATCCATCAAGCTTGACAGGGTTATAGTGCTTCCCAGTGACCTGTGAAGGCACGAGCCCAAAGGCCAGCAACGCGCTAATATTCGTCAGAACCTTCATCGTGCCTGTCCCATCCGTCACAAACGAGCAGACCGAGGGGATTAATAAGAAGATAGTCCCAGCTATATACCTCAAGTCCTCATTTAAGTTCCAATTGCGCCAGCAACGCCAGTCAAGGTTGGCCCCCGCAAGTAGCGATCGGCAACACGCCGACTGCTTCTCTTTGAGGGAATTCCTCGGGGCCGACGTCCAAACTTGGTCCGAGGGCAAGGATCTGCATGTTATTTGCACGAACTTGTGGGGAATTGTATCATCGCCAAGACCACTACATAGTCGGAGCAGTTATCTTGTCTCGGCGTCGGGACTAGATGTATGTCCGTGGTGAACTGCCGATTGTCGGATATGTATTGACCTTCCTGTTTGGTGCTAATCATAAGTGATAAAGGCGTTATAGCTCGTTCATATCAGGTGTATCGATGCATGGGTTGCGTAATCAATCGAATGATGGCATAAAACGAGACAAATAAGTAGCTCTTATCGCAGAACGCTCAGCCCTGACCTATGTCCCTACGCTTCATACGCAGGATAGTCCGTATATCCAATAGTAGAATCCTCAAACGGTCCATAGAAACGCGACCGGTCGTAAGGCGCAAGAGGCCAGCCGTTGCGCAACCTCTCCACCAGATCAGGATTGCTGATGAAATAACGGCCATACAGCAGACCATCATACTTGCCACTCTCAACCACACCCCAGGAGTTTCCATCATCAAAGCCACCCGCAGAGAAGAAAGGCGTATCTCTAAAGATGGACCTGAAGAGAGACAGGTCGACAGTCGGCAGGCCCCAAGAGTTCAGGAACTCCTGCTTCTCTGCCTCGGAAAAGATCTGCTCGTATCGAGGCTCAACGAAACTAACGTAGGACAAGTTGGGGAGTCGTGCCTTGAGCTCACGGCAGAGGTGGCCCCAAGTCTCGACTCGCTGCTCGCTGCGGGCCTGGTTGAACAGACCGAATGGAGTCAATCGGATAGCCAAGTTCTCCTGGCCGACCGTCTTGGCCAGCTCCTCCATGAGCTCCAGCGGAAACTTGCAGCGCTTCTCGGCTGTTCCGCCGTATTCGTCGGTTCGTTTGTTGATGTTGGTGCTTAGGAATTGCTCTGGCAGGTATCCATTTCCTGCGTGGAGTTCGACACCATCGAAGCCAATGTCCATGGCCGTCTTGGCAGCCTTGCGATAATCTTGGATGGTCTTGTTGATATGATCGACAGTAAGCTCGATTGGTGGGTAGTCCGCCAACTTGATAGGTGTCGTGCTATGGGGCGCTGGGTAAGAGAAGGTCTCGTTGGGATCATCCCAAGGGACAGCGGATGGGGCAATGATGGGGCTGCCCGTCAGTTGCGGGATGTTGGCACGTCCAGAATGCCAGAGCTGGGCGTAGATAAATCCTCCTTTAGCATGTACTGCGTCAACAATCTTCTTCCAACCCTCGGCTTGCTCGGGGAGAAAAATGCCAGGCACCCCCGGCATAGCATTACCCTGTTGATGTTAGCTACTTATCCTCTCAATTTCTGAGTCAATCTTACCTCCAACGAGGGGGGCAGACCCTCAGAGATGATCAAGCCACCATCTGTCGCCCTCTGAGTATAGTATTCCACCATCAAGTCATTAGGGAGCCAGATCCGATTGGGGTTTTCCGGCGTCGAGTCGGCATTCAACGGGGTGCCCCGGTTTCTCGTGAGAGGAGCCAAGATAACTCTGTGCTTGAGTCGGATCTTGCCATTGGCAATGTCCAGAGGCTGAAACAGCTTGGAGGCTGGGCCAACGTCGAGAGCGTCTCCCATGGTGGACGAGATGTTGACAAGCGGGGGAGGTTACTCGAGATGACACTTTCAAGTTAAGGGATCTCGAAAAGAAAAAGGCTAGAGAAATCAGCTCATATTTCTTAAAACTCGGTACAGGGCTGGAGCTTATCGCATACCAAGGAGCCACCCCTGAGATCACATGCAGTACAACTCAAATTTCATCTCGCTCCTCCACCACCCTTGAAGAACGACGGCCAACGCCACCTTTAAGTACCATTTCCCATCACATGAAACTCCATCCTGCGGTCACGTTTCGTTTCTCACCCGGCTCCACTGGACCAAGCGTCGATCCCTTCTCGGGGTGGTAGCCAAATCCGTGCTTGAAGAGACCCTCATCAACCGCTAGCCCAGGATCCCAATGTAACCACAGCTGTAGGACAGCTTCTTCTCCTGATGATCCCGTAGTTCCTCGAGACGCAAGTCAATGCTTTTGGAAGTTCCAAGTTTCTAGGTCAGGCACGGACACTGCATCAGGGGCAGTGTCCGATGAAGCGTGCCAATGCGGATGGGCCTTGGCGACTTCTACGCCGTTCGGCTATGCGTACCGATAACTGGGGGTCTACAAACAAGCCAATTCCCTGCAGAAAGAGAGTCTAACAAGATAATGGACCATTGGATCTGCAAATCAACCCACAGTTATGCCGAGGAGCTGTGAAACTACGTGCTGCAGCCCGAGGCTACACGTAATTAGCCTGCGGGCTGAACAAAGACTCTTACGGATGATCAGGAACGCGGTTGAGAAGAAAACTGGGCTCCTCCTCCGTTTCAAGACCCGGCGTTTCCCGCTCCCAAATTTTCCGTAGTTTATCTTGATAAGTTTCCTTCATTCTTTGAAAGCGGTCTTTTAGGGCCTAATATTGTCCAATATGAGCTTCCCCGGCGCAGGGCCTCCGCCTGAGGGCGTGGTGCCGAATCTCGAGCACCCCCAGGACGTGCTCAAGTCGTGCAACTACGTTACTCAGGCCTTGACCCTCGTGTTCGTGTCAGCCTTTGTTGCAACTCGATTCTACGCCAAGTCCAAGGTGATTGGAGGGGGTACGACTCGTGATGACTGTGAGTGATCTGGTTGCCATCGTGACAGTTGGGGGCTCACAGCGTATAGGGTTCACATATTCTTCCTATGTACGACACTGAAACCCTCCTTTGACTTGACTGTCTCGGACTCACCGGATGTTAGGTACTGATGGTCGGGTATTGTATCACTGCTTGTGTTGGTCAGTACATCTTGTCCCGATGCTTCGGTGAGATACTCACACTGCATCAGCTGGAACATACGGCGGTGGACTCAATCAATGGGAAGTGCGAAAGGAACATACACCGGTATTCTTTCGGGTGAGTCAGTACGCCCAATATTTATTCTTGTTCTCACAATTATCGTCACAGTCTGGATACGCCGCCACCATCTTCTACGCCCCCATGGCCTTGACCGTGAAACTCGCCCTCCTCTCCATCATCATCCGAGTCTTTGGGTCCGTCCACAAGAAAACAATGATTGGCATCTACGTCTTCATAGGCATGCTGGTGGCATACTACGTATCGGGCCTTTTCATCAAGATTTTCATATGTTGGCCCATCAGCGCATATTGGCGGGGAGAGACGGACAAATGTCTGAACCAGAGTGCCATCATCACTGCTGATGCTATCATTAGCTCCGTCAGTGACTTGGTTATTCTGTTACTACCTACGCCGCTTACTTGGTCTCTGCATCTGTCCAGACGAAAAAGGCTTCGAGTGATTGGCATTCTTTGCGCTGGCGGTGTCGCAACTGCATTCAGCATCTACCGTCTAGCCATGATCTTGCATGAGGGCAAGTCAGCAAACCAAACCATTGTCTTTACAAAGGTCATTCTATCTGGGTAAGTGCTTCTGTCGTCAGCTCAAACCATCAAGTTGACAAATTCAGAAACGCAGAAGCTGGGATTGGTCTTATCTGCGCATGCCTCCCATCTATTAGCGCTCTCTTGATTCGACGCAAGGGGTATCCCTACTACGGCAACCAAAGCCACTCAACCCATGGAGAGTTTTCACGGGGAGAGATCATGATGACCCGATCTTTCCAGGTCGAGACGAGAAAGATTGCCAAGGAATCACAACGCGATGTGTACGACCTTGGTCACGATGAGGCCGGATTAGTTGCCGGAGGACAATCCAATCCAAAGAGTAACCCTTCCAGCCGGAGGAGGTCTGGGTCTACTGGATAAACGCTTGTTGGAATGTTTCGTATGATTGTCATGTGGATATGGTATGAAAACTGGTGATACATTGGGCATGATTCATATAGTTAGCTTACACGCCCTCGATTGTACTAATTAGCTCTGCGCACTTAAAAACAATGTTTTCTGTTTATAAATAACCTTGAACTAAGAGCAATGAGCCGACGATGTCACTTCTGACACGAAATTGGGCAATCTGTCGACCCTTCTCGTCACAAATTGAAGCTTCAATGAGCCTCCATCCACCACCAGGCCAAGTGTCAGCAAGTTGCCGAGCAATATTACTGCATTGAGAAATGTCCATGTCGCGTTTATTGCTCCCAATCTAGGCCTCAGTTGTTCTACTCTATCGTCTTCCATCCAGGGTTTCCACGCCGCTCCCTCTCAAAGCCTCTAATCTATTTTTATCACCAACTTTTTCAGCTTCTCGAGCACTGTCGGGCCTCTACAGCATTATTCTTCGCCGCACGGCGGTGAGCCACTCTTATTGGCTACACGCATTTATTGTTGTGCACAGGTAGCATAGAGTGATGATGTGTGGTGGCTCGGAAAGCCGAGAAGGAAGAAGCGTCGTGCGACAAGCGATACATCGAGCATCGTCCTGCAGGGTCAAAAAATGGTTCCAATCAAACAGCTAACGCAATGCCCAATTTACTTGGGCATACATGGAGTAAGCGGGCTATAATATGAACCATCCTCAAACATTTTCACTCCGTTCAAATCTGGATTCACGATTCAAATCAACATTGCCAAAAATGGCCAACCACCAGCAAAACACAGAGTCTGGGTCTGGCCAGTACTGGATGTCCAATTTGTAATATGCACAGAGGCTCGCTCTGGGGGCTCAACGTGAGTTTTAATGACTGGTCTACCGGGCAATCTTTCAGACTGAGGTCTCACCACTTGTCCATAGAAAACAACTTTTCGATATCCATGACGGGACCCCTTGTTTCGGACAGAGACATGGGAGAGCTCATGTCTCGGGACCACGAGTTTGGAAAGTGGCTCGAGTCCAAGGTTGCGCATAATCATCCGCCGCCAGAGGAAAACGAATCAACTAGGCACTTTATTGTCGCTCCAGATGGTATCTGTGTTCCTGGGTCAATCTATTCGAGTCTGTATCAGGAGGGTCAATTCCGCCTTCTTGCAATTCTGCCTGGCACCGACAATGTGCCGATTCGATGCCGCCTGCACGTCTGCTCCTTGCGCGACAACCACGACACCTACGAAGCGCTCTCTTACTACTAGAGGGCAGAGTCGGACTTTGATTGGAGTTCAGAAGGCCCCAAGTATCCCACGAACGAATGTAATGGAGTTGAGATGGCTATAGGCGTCAACTTGCATGATGCTCTGCGTCGGATACGCCACCCAGATTCTACGCGCGTAGTGTGGACTGATGCCATCTACATTGATCGGAGCAATCTCGTCGAGCAATGCCAGCAGGTTGCTGCCATGGGCGATATCTTTCGGAACGCCTTCAGGGTCATCGTTTGGCTTGGTCCGGATGGAGGTGGCGATCCCATACAGTCAACAGCTTCAAGAGCCCTCGCCAGTGTTTGCTCCATCATTTCTACGTGGGCGACACCAACCAACTGTCGAGTCAATATTGATAGCGCCCGGTATCGGATCCAAGGAGTAGCTCAAGATTTTCAGAGCGAGGGCCCAGTGTCGGAGGAGAGCCAAGTGTGGTTCAAGGCGTTGGAGCTTTACAAGATACGATGGTTCCAACGAGAAAGATTCCCCTGGCAACAAACGCCAGGCGTTGAGGAAATATTGGTGCGGGCTGGCCACACACGACGCAGCCTGGAGAGGCTGGCGCTGACCCTGACGGCTGGCAAGAGCTGGTGTGGTACGCCAACCACAGATCTCGATGGCATGCTTGCAGACTTTGCGAACTGTCTCGTCACTGGCTGGCTCTGGTGGACATTGGAGCCAGATGCCTTTGGGTCCAAGGATGAGAAGATCGGGAGCAGCTCTGAAGGGCAGAAAGATAGGGAGAGTCTTTCACGATATCCGAGATAGCAGCGCTAGCTACAGAAGGAAATGGTGCTCTGTTCCTGGATGCGGTGACTACGGCCTGTGTTGGGAGATGTCTCTTTTCGACTGAATCAGGCATGTCAGGCGTTGGACCGCTTGACACGCGGCCTGGTGATATGGTCTGTATCATCTATGGTACAGCTGTGCCTTTTGTTATTCGGCCATGTGACGGTGAGCAGGGCTATACGCTTGTGGGCGAGTGCTATATTGATGATCTTATGGCTGGGGAAGTTGTTTGTGATGAGACACATTCGGAAACTTGGATTGAGTTGATCTAGACTTGGATTAAGTTGGTTTAGACCCACTTAGGTCCTCTGAGATTGGTATGATCCATTGTTAGTTGAGACTTGGTTTGGTATGCAAACAAGTTCAAGACTGAGCTTAGCACATATGAAATGTGACCACCGTGTGAATGTGGGTCTACAACTTCAATAGACAATCAGCTATTTACCACCCTTTGGATGTTTTTAAAGATGCTTAAAGACGATACTAAAATATTACACATTCTTTTCGTTTTCCAAGTTTTAATTGAGGGATCTTTTATCCCAATCTTTCAACCCTCAAACCTTTGTGTCATCTCTCTATCCTCTAGGGTACGGGCACACCCGCGCTCCTGATGGATGGCATCGCATGAATGTCAGCTTGTTTGATCACACAAACACACTTGTCACAAATCCTGGGGTCAACTAGGTCAAGGACAAGGATGTCTGAGAAATGGGGTTACAATGCTGGGGTAGAGATGTCTCCGCCTGACAGCCGAAGTTGTCGAAGCTGCGACGCGAGAGTGAGTGTTTGGTGACTCCCCCTGCAGCTTCTTACAGAGAAGGTTACCGAGTTAATTGCCGAGCTTCCAATGCACAGAGTTCGTGCAACAGCCACATTACTTCCCCGTGAGGAGAACCAAAGCCACTGTCGGATATCATCCCAGGCATGAGAGAGGAGCGAGGGAGAGACAACAGTGACAAGGTGAGCTTGAAGCACTTCGACTTGCATGAAATGTCTACCCCCAGCCTTGATTGCATAAATATTCAAGAGTGGTTGATTGGTAAAGCCGAAATTGGGTCTGGGACCTGTCACATTGGCGATTATGGGAATAATCGGGAATAACCACACTCTCAATGATCTGCTCTGTGTTTATCGTTTCAATGAGTGTAATTGTTCCATCGGCTTATATTATGCAGTCAGGATAAAATCATTAGCCTGGCCCTGATGACTGACTGAAATGCACGCGGAGAATCTGCCAAGACGAGGGCATCGAGCAAAAGGACCGCAATTTCTACAGCGCCCAAAGAGAGTTTGGACACTCACGGACCCCTCCCTGGTGGATTTGTCAAGACCCGTGCCTCGCTCTAACGTATACGGGGACAGGGTCTAGACCTGCCAGATCATCAGGGCGAGATATTGAGATCTAGGGGATGCACCCACTGACTCCTTGCCCTGGGGCATCTTGCTCGAGATTGCGCACCTTGACTATCAGATCTGGCAGGAATTCAGGCCAACGCCGTCTCCAGCTTAACGAGTTCTGTGGGAGCCGAGAGGTGGGGAAGCGAAGGGGCAAAATGGCGCCGTTGAAGACACCAAATCCAACCCCTGCAAAGAGACCAACCCGCACAGACACTCATGCATGTCTGGGTCGAGGGATGGAGGGAGCTTAAGGGAGTCAGAGTTTGCTGCGAGATGGGAAAGGTGAGGAAGCTTTGAATGGAACTCTTCCACGTTTGAACGGCTTGAACCCTTCTGCACTTGTAACCGATGTGGCTGCTTGCCCGCACTTCAACGGCCTCCTCCCTTGGGAAGGATCTGCTAATTTGCTCCTCTTGCAGGGACTTGTCCCAGCCCCCGGTACGTCCGGTTCACACCCTTGGTGACACTCGCAAGAGGTGATTGGCTCCCCCGGCCTTTCGACCGAGTCATGATGCCATCTGGGGGACCCACGACCTTCGCTTCCCCAGCTCGCCAAGACAATAGACTCCCCCAGTCTCGCCTCTTACCCGAGGGAACCATGGCCAGACCATTTTTTCCTCTCTTTTTTCTCTGCCCTTTCCCTTCTTTCCCTTCCCCGCCGCGGCATATAATGTTGGGGCCGAACCGAGCAAGGAGCAGCATCTGCCCGTCGTCATCTCGTCACTCGACTACTCCTCCTCTCACACAATGACCTACCCCCGACTCGACGAGGCATGGCATTGTCCTCCGACGTCGCCCTCGACATCACGACGGCAAGCGTGTGCGCCGCTCTCATCATCGCGCGCCTCGCCTACCGTGTGCTGTTCCGCTGCAAGCTTCACCCGACCTGCCACCGCACCTGGCGCATCGACGACTTTTACATGACCATCGCCATCCTCCCTCTGATCGGTCGATCCACCTGTATCTCGCTATCCTTCATCCTTAACCACAACCACACCTACGAGCCCGCCACCGAGGCTGAGGCGCTCGCCCTGGGCGCCACCGTCGATCAGCTCAACCACGACAGAGTGCTGTCGCATAAACTCTTGATACCCGGTCGGATATGTTATGCGTTATTGTGCGTTAGCCAAGAGGAGGATCTGCAGGAACACCTGTGCTAACTTGTAGTAGTTTGTGGTGTCTTAAGCTTGGCCTGCTTGCATTCTACACCCGCTTTGTTGGAGTCTTTCGCTGGGGAAAGGCTGTCGCGAATACCCTCTGGGCCTTTATTGCCCTGACTTTTATCGCCGTGTTGATCACTACCTTGACGGAATGTCACCCACTATCATTGTATGTGTCTTCAACTACGATTGTTGAGACTCGACTGACAAGCATAGAATGTGGAAGCTTCACTCTGAAGATACCAGTATGACGAGACGATCGAATCACGACTTGAACGACTACTGACTTGTCCATCGCAGAAATAAAATGCCAACGCGCCCTCGTAAACCTCATCCTCATGGCTGTCTGCAACATCATATCCGACGTCGCCTTAATCATCCTCCCCTTTCCAATCCTCCAACACCTCCGCCTCGATCTCAAAGCCAAACTCCAACTCTGCTTCCTATTTAGCGTGGGAGCTGTCGTCGTCGCCATCACCATCCTCCGCCTCCCTCTCATCCTAAACGAATCCGTATCACAACAATCACGCTCCAAGGTATTTACTCTTCTGTCCTCCGCCATCGGACCTCTTCTGACCGCAACAGTGGGCTTCCATCGAGATCCTATGCGCCTGTGTTGTGGCAAACACGCCATTCTTCTACGCCCTCCTTAAAGACCTTCAACGACAACACGACGACCGAACTACGGGAACAGCGAGCGTCGCGCACAGGGGGGATTTCTATCTACAAAGTCTACCGTCGTCTTCATTGCCTCGGAATCCGTCGCAGTCGTCAAAGCCATCTATGAGGATGTGGGAACAAGCCTAGGGAGGCAAAATAGCTATATGAAAATCTAATACACGCGTCAATGATACCATATGCACAGCTGCGGCTGATTGTTCCACTCGTGACAGGGCGCCATCTTGCCCTCTTGAAATGTCAGGCCATTCTGGAGCGCCACAGGGTGAACAGAGCTCGTACGAGAGGTTGGATGATCGACATGCAGGATCTGGGGTGGACATGATGCAGCGGAGATGATGCCCGTCCAGTCGAAAAGACATGGGCAGCTTGAAGCCCGTGATGTATCTGGGACTTGATCCTCCATTCATGTACGATACACGAAGTTACATGTTATTCGCCGAGTTGCTCGCCCAAGCAGCTCCCATAGAAACCAACCCCGGATTGACAGCCAACACCCCCAAAGCCGCCGTCCCAACACCCGCTACAACGCCAAAGAGGCCCATGGCCTGCTTCTGCGACTGCTTCCTAGCCCTCTCGTTCTCCATCTGAGCCTCTGCCACCCTCTGTCTTCTAAGAGCTGCTTCTTGCTCTTCGCGCTGCTGTCGCTTCATCTCTTCTTGCTGTTCGAGGAGTGACCGCATATTTGCTTCGAGCTGCTTTTGCTTCTCTTCTGCTTCTTTGGCTTTGCGCTGTGCTTCTAGGACTCGTTTCTTTTCCTCCAAGATCCGAGTCTTTTCCTCTAGAATCCGTTGCTTCTCTGCTATTTTGCGCTTCTTCTCTTCTATTTCCTTGGCCCTTCGTTCCTCCTCGGCTTGCTGCCTCTTCTTTTCATCTTCTTCCTTCTTGCGCTCTTCCTCGCGTTGTCGCCGCTGTCTCTCTTCTTCCTCTTTTCTCTTGCGTTCCTCCTCCATGCGTCGTTGTCTCTCCTCGTACTCACGCCGCTGTCTTTCGGCTTCGCGCTGTTGCCTCTCTGCCTCACGCTGCTGTTGTTCTATCTTGCGAGCCAGTTCCTTGACTTCTTCCGCGTACTGCGCCTGAGCCTCTCGAAGCATCTTTTCGTCCTCGGCCCTCTCCTGTTGAGCTCTCCGAATGTCGGCCTCTTTTTCCTTTAGAGCCTCTGCCATTCGTCGCTGTTCTTCTTGAGCCCGCTTGAGCATCTCTTCGTACTCAGCTGTCTTTTCTTCGAGAAGAGTCTCGAGCGATATTTTGAGCGAAGCCTGGGCTTCATTGGCGTCTTTGAGCTGTTTCTCAATGGCCTGCCTCTGTGTTGCAAACTCCTGGGCTAGCTTTTCATTGGACTGCTTGATCATGTCCTCCTGCATGTCGCGCAGCTCCTTGATCTCCTTCTGTAATTGTGCTTTTGCCGCCGCGATTTCTCTCTGCACCTCTCAATCAGCTGCCGTCTCATCGAGGTCCTTGTCCTCGTTGACCATCTCTTGTTAGATCTTAAGCACCGCCTCGCCCGCCTTGTCGTGCACTTCAATAATCTTACCCACGATACTTTGGGCAGACTGTTCGTTGCCCAACCACCGAGCCACTTGACTGCCGCTTTTGTACATGGTGCCCCAGAACTCGGCTCTGCTCATGAGTTCCTGTTCCCGCTGGTCGCCCACATCTTTCGAGGCTTCATCGAGTGTGTCCCACATGGAAGTGGTCAAGATGACATGACCAAAGGCCTCATCGCCGCAGAGCTGTTGAAACATCTTGAGGTTCTTCATCGACGATCCTCGAACTCGATTATCGGTGATGCGATGGAGATAGACGATCCCAGCAAGCTTGACGTCCTTTCTGTAGATCTGAGACAGGAAAAATGCCACATCCTTGAGCACCTCGGTATCGGTACGAGTGGTATCATCAAAGCCAGGCGTGTCGACGAGATAGACGCAGCGATTGGGGTTCTGCTGATAAGGAAAGACACCAACAGCTGCGGTGTGCGAGATGAGGCTGTGGCCAACCTTGACGTCCTCGCCAGTGACTTTGCCTATGAAGGTGCTTTTCCCAGCGCCTGTCACGCCCATTACGACGATGACCACGTCGTTTGGGCTATGGCAGTGTCAGTAAGCGACTTGGAGTTATTGTTTCTTTGTTCACGTACCTCAGCATGAATGACTCTGGTGGTGTCAGCTCCATCGTGCTTAAAACGATCTCTACAAAAACGTCCTGAAAATCAACATGCCGTCCCATTAAGCTCTGGACTCACGGACATAAATACACTTCCGAGCGTTCCAGGCTGGTCACAAGCCGTGGCTGATACAACGTCTATCGATTGCCATTCAGCTCGCGCTATCTCGAACGAATCACGCCCTGCCACTAATGCAACCCCTGTATCTGTGCTCGCTAGGGTCTCCCCATGATTGGCGATCAAGCCGTTGTCTCTCTTTCAGCTGGCGGTCGAGACCTTGGGTGAATCTGCCTTGGCAGACACATAAAGGCATCCGGAATCCGGGTGTCCATTGATGGGTTGAGGCAGAGGGGAGAGTCAAGATGGCGACCATGGCGGGAGAAACAAAGGATATTTGGGTGGCTCTTATGGGCGTTACTGGCTCTGGAAAAAGCACATTTATTTCCCATTGCACTGACCAAAAAGCCACTGTCGGAAATGGTCTCCAATCCTGTGAGTACTGCGTCTTTATTCCGACTGATACCTTCTCATGCGCAGCCAGGCACACGCAATGTTGAGGTCTACAGCTTCACCTACCGGCCCGGAGTCACAGTTCATTTAGTCGACACTCCAGGCTTTTACGACACCAACAGGAAAGATGCCGCCGTCCTCAAGGAGATCTCAGGGTGGCTCAGCAAGACCTACACGGAAGAGATCTACCTGAGCGGCATCCTCTACTTTCACCGCATCAGCGATATCCGGATGCAAGGCACGGGAAAGATGAACATGTGGCTTCTCCGCAAGCTCTGTGGCGCCGAGGCAGTGAACAAGGTCGTTTTTACTACCACCATGTGGGAGCTGGTCGAGGAGAGCACGGCCGAGCTTCGGCTCAAGGAGTTAGAGGAGACGGAAGAGTTTTGGGGATATATGAAGAGGAACGAAGCTGGAGTGCACCGACACTACAACAACCAAGAGTCGGCATTGACTGTCCTGGGTCGGTTTGTGCCTCAGGGACGCAATGTTGAGCCCGAGGTTATGAAGCTGGCCATACAGACCGAGTTGGCTGACGATCACAAAACTCTGGATCAAACCGGTGCAGGAAAGATGCTTAACGTGGAGTGGGCCCAGGAGAAGGAGTCCCTCGAAAATGAGATTGTTGAAGTCCGCGAGGCCATCAAGACGGCGACTCAGGAGCGAGACACGACCATGGCCAAGCTTCTACAAGAACAACAAGAAGAGATGAGCAAATATGTCGAGAGGATGCGTGCAGAGCAGGAGAAGCTTCGAGTGACAATGGAGCAACTGCATGCTGAGCGGCTGGCCAAGATGAAGGAGATGTTGGAGCAGCAGAGAGACGCGACTGATTCTCTCAACGCAGACTTGCAGCAGAAGGAAAAGCAGCGACGTCAAGAGCAGAAGCGCCACGAGGGGGAGAAGCTCCACAACAAAAAACTGGCAGCCGAACAGCAGAAAGCTATCCGTGATCTGACGGCGAAACTGAATCCGGCGCAATCTCCCAGTGCTACTGAACCACCACCTTGGACTCCACCTGTGCCTAAAGTACAGAAGCCAACCGAACAAGAGTAGGGATAAATCACCCTCAACTTGTTTCACTGTGACTAACAAGACGGTAGCTAGCACTTTGAACACACCCAAAGCCAAGACACCATCTTCAGCCCTCACTGGACGCTCAACTTCACCCCTAACGGGAAGAAGCTCATCGCTGGCCATAGTCAGAAAATGATCTCGGTATTCAGCCGCGACGACCAAGGTCAATACCACATCACGCAGGATCTGAAATGCTGGAGCAAGAGCATATGGAAACGAAAGGGGTACAGCCGAATCGTCGTCACGATGAGACCCGACGGCCGTGCCATAGCCGTGTCTGCAGAGAACCAACGCATTCGAGTGTTTGAACCGAATGTATCGGGGATGTTTTGGCAGGTGCAGAAACTTGATCAAAAGGCTAAGATGATGGCTTCGTCACCAGACGGCGAATACCTCGTGTCGGTGACGGAACATATCGACGGCAAAGTCCAGGTCTGGAAGGGCTTCAACACTCCTTCGCTACCCATGAGCTGCGTTGATGAGAAGCATGTCAATCACTTTGGAGGCGGTATCGCCAGCGCCATGGCCTTTCGTTCAGACGGGCGTCTGGGCTTGGTGTTAAGCGACAAGGTCATCGTGTGTGCCCTGGACAGGCTCACGGAAACGCTCACGAAAATACAGGTCCTACCTTCAGATTCCAACTCGATTGAAACACTGGCATGGACTTCGGATGGTCGCACTCACGCGGCCTCCGGTGACAGGAAAGGACACGTTGAGATCTGGACCACGGGCCAAGACGGCCAGATGCGACAGACGGCGAAACTCGACCAACCTATAGACTACTGCAGACGTCTCTGTTTCTCGCCTGACGGCAACCTCTTGGCTGCTGCGTATGAGTTTCAGGGCTGGTGCATGTGGAAGAAGGATGAGCTGAGCGAAGATGGATGGACCATGGCGCTGAACCGTCTCGATGACGGGTGGGATCCGAAGGCGATGGCTTTTCACCCTAATGGAAGGTCGATAGTGCGTATGTATATGAAGAGTCTATCTGTATGGAGTATTGAGAGAAGGTGAGAGGGAAGTAGGTAGCGGTTACACGTACCCTATTCCTTAATTGCACTTACGATATGCTGCCACTTCAGGTGGCAAGGACTTCTGTTCTAACTGTCACCTAGGTATTATTAAGATAACTTATGTTACAGGAAATATAACATTGAGATACCATACTCTAAGTATTTATTCCTAACATAATTTTATTATAATTAAACTATAAGAGGAGTAAGGATGATTAACTTAGTCCTTTGAAAGTAAATCTTTAATAAACCAAGATATAAATGCTTAAAGAGATAATACTAACTGGCTAATAAAGCAAATGAGAAAAATAATAAATCTATGAATTTATACCTTCTATCGTCCTCTATATCTAAAAGAACCTACAAGTGAGTGGCATTCTCCTTGAACTTGGCCATCATCCGTTGCCCAATCGCGGGATCAACCTTGGAAAACATGTCCACAACAGCCTGCCTCAACGGAACCGGCACGCCTCCCAGGGCGCTGGTGACTGTTTCAATCCATTGGGCCCTCTCCTCTTCGTCAAACACTCTCCTCCACAACTCTCGGGGTTGAACATAGTCTTGATCATCGACCGGAATCTCGTTCAAGCCGAGGACCGCAGTGGGTGCCACCCGTTCGTGATGCGATATCTGGGTCATGGCTGTAGAAGATATCCCAGGGCTCAGGGTGCTTCGGACATAGTTTGGATGTCCTCCATAGTTCTTAGTGACGGTGATACCGTCCCGTTCGTATGGTGCGTAGACGGGGGCGATGGGGCGGTTGGAGGGCAGCTGGGTATAGTTGACTCCGAGGCGGTACCTCTGAGCATCGGGGTACGCAAACATTCGAGCTTGTAGCACTGCGGATGGTGAGATGTCTGTTGGCCGAAGGGGCAGGGGCAAGCCTTACTGGGGTCTGGGGTCATGGCGATGCCTGGAACCATGTTGGAAGGGGAAAATGCAGCTTGTTCAATGTCGGCAAAGTAGTTGTCGGGCTAGTCGTCAGCGTCAGCAGCTATTCTGTCACCTTGACGGATTGTATCTTACGTTCTTATTCAGCGTCATTTTGCCAACTTCGATCAAGGGAAACTCCTTGTGCGACCAGACCTTGGTAATGTCGAACAAGGCTCGGCCAAACGTTTCAGCTTGCTCGGGTTCCATGATCTGAACATACAACTTCCAGACCGGGTATTCTCCACGAGCAATGGCTTCCCAGAGATCTTGATTGTGGTGGTCGGGGTTGGCGCCAGCCTCCCTCTCAGCCTCCCCGGCAGAAGCAAAATGGGTTTGGCCGCTTTCAGGACGGAAATGAAACTTGCAGTATCGGAAGCGACCTTGGCTATCCACCAGCTTAAATGTATGGACTCCAAACCCAGTGACGCGACGGATTGAGTCTGGGAGTCCGCGGGTACCAAAGAGGTGCATCAACGCGTGGACGCTTTCGGGTTGGTTGACATGAAAGTCCCAGAACTGGGAATAGGAATTAGATGGGTTGAATAGAAGGATCTAGAGAGACACTCACCATGGTTGCATCAGGCCTGTTAGTAGCAGGGTGCTTCTTGTGGCTGCGGTTGAGTGATGGAAATCGCATCGGGTCGCGGATGAAGAAGACAGGCTTTGAAGATTAGAATAGGGTGATACAAGGGAGGACACGAAACACACAATATGATTTCCAACAATGTCATGGTTGCCCTCTTCTGTGTAGAACTTGACAGAGAAGCCTCGCACACCGCGAACTGTGTCTGCACTGCCCTTCTCACCGCCAGTGGTGCTGAGGCGGAAGAGGACTGGCGTCTTTTTGCCAACTGTGTCAAGGAACTTGGCGCAAGTCAGCTGAGCAATGTCCTTGTTGGTGACCTCAAATTCGCCCCAGGCGCCTGACGCCTTGGCATGCACGACCCTATACATGAGCGTTAGAGACAAAGGAATAGTCGAGGTTGTTCCCGTATTTACCTCTCTGGAATGCGCTCCCGGCTGAAGTGCGCCAGAGTCTCGAGGAGAAGAGTGTCTCCCAAAGTGGTGATGCCACCGCCACCAAAAATTGGCAACGTGGTGCTGACAGAGGGATCTCGAAGTGGTTGGCCTTGAAGGGAGTTAGAAACCGACTATTTGAGCAGATATGGCAAACACACCTTCGGCCAAGGTATACACAGGTCTTGACATGTTGGTTATGTTTAGCTGATGATTAAAGACTGATAGAAACGTGTAGGATGCAACGATCTGTCTGCTTGTACTCTTGGAAAGATTGGGTATTCATTCTGGCAAAGACCCTGACGCCGACATTGGAAGTTATTATTATATTTTACGAATGATTTTACTTGTGTAAATTGAACTATCTCGAACCAATAACGAAACACGTTTTCAAGCTGACAGGGCTCCAAGGCTCCAGGATGCGAATGCCGAGTTTACCGCGCGGGTGTTCGGCAAGACACAATACGAAAAGCCAAGAGTTTTTCGCTTTCACGGCTCAGATAACGGAAACAGTGGATGGCAGAAGCGCTTCAAGAGCTACTGCTGCAATATCGCACAGGTCGGCAATGCCAATCCGGAGTTGCGTGGCGAACGGCGAGGCCGGTAGGGTTGGTGCGTAGTGGCTGGCCCTGGTAGTACTACCCTGCCAATCTCATGGAGTGCCATAAGGCTTGTGGAGCCATATGTACAGGGGTTTAAGCCAATTAGACGAATGCAGATCAGCGGTACCTCAATTTC
>RZGM01000158.1:0-49652 GCA_027886205.1 Fusarium piperis | reverse complement strand
TACCTTTCATCCTCTGCATTTTGATTGGCCTAACCCCCCCATCGTGACCTCACTGTAGTCTTCTGACAACACAGGAGATAAGTGATCAATTTGATCAAGGTCTTGGTGTTGAAGGAAAAAGCGGGGGTGGCGGGTCCCCGGGGTGGCGGGTTCCCGGTCATCTGACTTGCTGAGACGGTGACACCACTGGACTGTAATGCGTCATATGCACGCATCGATGTCATTCACGCCCTTGCGAACTTGACTTTTGCGAATCACACAATCGGATTAATTGGTAATCAGAGATGATGCGATTTTTGTATTTGTCAACTGCCGTTTAATAGAAAAGGCCATGGATCCCATAGCAAGTCTATCAAGCGCATATCACCAATTAACCCAAATCGTATGATCCCGCATATCGTCTCAAGTTATCAAAATGTCCGCCGAAATCAAGCCGTTCAAGATTCAGGTCCCGGATTCGGCTATCGATTCCCTCAAAGATAAACTGCAGAATGCAACCTTTGCTAATGAGGCAGACTTCTCCGATGACTGGGAGTCTGGTGCCCCTTTGAGTGATATAAAGCGACTCGCGGAGTATTGGAGAGACGGGTTCGACTGGCGTGCTCAAGAAGACCAGCTGAATAAATTGCCTCACTTCACTTCCAAAGTCTCGGTGGACGGTTTCGATGACCTGCAAATCCATTTCTTGCATCAGAGAGGGAACAGACCGGATAGCATCCCCCTTCTGTTTTGCCATGGCTGTAAGTTCTAGAGACGCGGATGAATGAGGTATATATCATTGACTTATCATGATCTAGGGCCTGGTAGCTTCCTTGAGGTGGTCAAGCTTCTTCCCCTGCTCACAGGTCCGAAAGATGGGCCTTCATTCCATGTCGTGGCACCATCCTTGCCCAATTTTGGCTTCTCAGATGGGGTATCAAAGCGAGGATTTGGCATCCCTCAGTATGCTGAAGGAGTGCATAAGCTCATGTTGAATCTAGGCTATGATAAATATGGTGTGTTGTATTTTTACTCGGAAATATCTACTGTATGAGCTAACATTGTAATAGTCACTCAAGGCGGAGATTGGGGATACGCCGTCACTCGTATGATCGGCATCCAATACCCAGAAAGCTGTGTGGCCTCCCACGTCAACTTTGTTCGCGCCTTCGGGCCGCCCTCTTTCTTTACAACACCCTGGCAATTCATAAAACATGCTCTGCTTCCCTATGCGGACCATGAAAAGGCAGGGCGTGCACGCACAGACTGGTTCTTCGAAGAAGGTTTCGGCTATAATCTGGAACAAAGAACGAAACCGTCTACGATTGGCTTTGCTCTGGCAGATTCACCTGTAGCCCTGTTGGCATGGATCTATGAGAAGCTTCACGACTGGACGGACAACTACCCTTGGACCGATGATGAGATCTTGACCTGGGTTTCCGTGTACCAATTCTCCACGGCAGGACCAGCGGCAAGTGCCCGGATCTACTACGAAAACACACATTCGAGCCGTGAGCAGACAGTGAAGGTGGACAGATATGTGCCAAAAGTTCCTCTTGGATTGTCGTACTTCCCAAAGGATATCGTGGTGCCCCCTCAGACATGGGGAAGGACTCTTGGACCGGTTGTATTTGAAAAGGTTCACTCAGATGGTGGACACTTTGCCTCGCACGAGAGACCTCAGGAGCTTGCTGAGGACCTCAGAGAGATGTTTGGAAAGGGCGGGGGTGCTTTCCACGTAGTGAAGCAGTTCCAGTCAAAACTCTGAAGGTGTTTAGGACTTGGGCATGTCAATACTCTCCCTATTGATCCCAGTTGCAGTTTGAGAAGATGATACAAAGACAATGCGCGGAATGGCGACCTCATAGAGTATACAATCGACCCGGTTACAATTGCAAACGCCCGCTATAATCTGGATTTTACATCAACATGCGTAGTACATCCTCTGTATGATCGCCGGCCTCAGTGTCTTGACATAGAAACCCTAGATCGAAATCCAGAGTGTGATGTGCAAGTGACTCAAGGCCTGGATATGCCCCATCTCCCTGTCCCACATCATATAGCCCGATACCTTGGGGAATCAAGCCAACTTCCTGAGCAAAGGAGAGAGACTGACCATTCTCAGCCCAACCAGCCAATTTCTCGAGGTTACGAGGCAAGAATTCTATCTCATCCTCCACCCTCACCGAATCACTCTCTAGGCTCTCAGTGGAACATGTCTCGGTGGACAATGGCAGTGGTTCAGGAGTTGCCGTCTGTTCTTGCACAGCGTCAGGTACAAAATGGGGCTGGCTGATGTCTATGCCCATCTCAAGAGCGAAATGGACACATCGGTCATCTTCAACCCATTGGGAAAAGTGTTTAACAATCGTGGGGGAAACAGGGCGAGGTGGCGTAAGAGATTTGGTGGTGAGGGACTGAGTAGCCACTTGTTGTTCGAGTAATGCCGGCGTAGACAAACTGGTATTATAAAGGAAGCGTCTTAGCGGTGTAGGAAAATCGCTGTCTTGAGGCAGACGATTTTGGCTCAGGCTGAGGTCAATCGTCAAGGCCAATCTCAAATAGTAGGTAGGGCTTCTGGCTAAAACGTCCGTGTTCTCGCCGAAAGACAGTGTCGGTGTCGAATCCTGGAGATAGGTGCATTCCATGAAGTATCGGATCGTCTTGGATATTGAGTCCACCCCGTCATATTTGGGGTGAAGTTCTCTAAATGCTTGAATGAGTACGTTCAACCGCGACTGCTTCGCGGCGATGGCCGGGCGGGACCAGATCTCGCCTGGGGATGAGTCAGATGACATCTTGATATCGACCATGTGCATTGCGAGAGGGAGTGCCGTGCATGCGACGGCGCTACTTGGTAGCCATCGGGTTAGTCGAAGTGGGTGTAATTGACCGTGACAGTCAGCGATGCTTCTAGTAGCGCTCCTCAAGCCCTTTCGGTTCTCTTCAAGGAACTGGGTCTCTAAATTTGAAGTGGTCTTTCGTGTGACTAGTCCTAGAACGACACCTAAATGTAGTTCGTAGTTGAAGAGAGCCACTCGAGCAGCACTGGAAGCCGTTAGCAGGCAACGAGACATGGAAGATGGCACGAGATACTCACTGGTAGTATATCCAAATCAGGTTCGTGAACAGAACAGAAGAGACTTCGAAGGAATCTGTTTCGGGGGATAACTCCGTGTGCTTCAGTGGTGGTCGCGTTATCTCGGCCCAGTATTGCAGATAGCGTCTGTATTCTTGAACCTTGTCAAATGCCGTTGAATGTGCCTCAGCATCGAGGATTGGCAAATGTTCAGTGGGATGCACCAAGCTCAAGATGTCTGTCAAGGAGGCGCAAAGCTCAGTCAGCCGCTCCAGAGTCACCATAAGAGTGTGCTTGGTAGTGGTGTTGTACACCCTCGACGATTCAAGCTCATCAGCCAGGTCTTCATATCCAAGAGGAGGATTAGAATCAAAGTCGAAGTGTTTTCTGGTGATCTGGATGTTTCTGCGGACACAGAGCGGCATTATCCGATCACGGATGATGCAGCACCACCACACACGCTTCAGAACGTTTTGCCTCTTGAGATCTTGTGGAGTCGCGTGGGCGTGGGCGATGGTTGCGTAGTTGTCAGCCCCAACAGCTCTGGCATTCTGTACAGCAATCCTAAGCCATCTGCTGTTTGGCTTTCGCGGTCCTGGGCGGAAGGTAGGGCA
Organism: Fusarium piperis; assembly: GCA_027886205.1. Lineage (NCBI taxonomy): Eukaryota > Fungi > Ascomycota > Sordariomycetes > Hypocreales > Nectriaceae > Fusarium > Fusarium piperis. The sequence goes on along the minus strand of RZGM01000158.1, from coordinate 45,980 downwards.
CCAGTAGGTTAGCAGCAACGCAGCTTGAGCTATGGAGATGGGATCTGGATCGGTAGCAAAGTCGTATAACAGCTGGCAAGAAAGTTAGAGCTGGTGGATCCACAGAAGAGAGTGTCTTGTACCTTTGCTTTGGTGTAGAAAGATTCCTTTGCCTCGTGGATGCTCGAGAAGCCCAGGACTTTGAGGCTTTCTTTCGTTACAAGCTTGTCATGTTTAGCCATGATTCAACTCATCCCTCGAGTGAAGCTACTTACTGTGCATGAGGCGAACATGATGGCCTGCAGCAGGAGCAAAGAGACGGGAGAACCGGCAGAGTTTGAGTAGGTCTCCGTCTGGGCGGGATTATATGCTTGCCAAAAGTCGGCCTCGTTGAGGAGAGGGAGCATCGGATGAACATAGAGGAAGTAGTGTCGAACGAATTCGTCGAGGATCGGCTTGGCGGGAACACGTAGACATCCTTGTGAATTGAGATGATTGAAATCGCGGTCGCGTATGCTGAGGGCTTTCAGGAACGGCATCGAAGAGTAGAGGGCCTTGAGTTCGGATCGCAAGGGAGCGGGTGGAATATTCTCTGATGTGTTCGTTATGGCATCGTCGCGAGTAATGTCAAATGTCTGGACGTTCTGGCCATTATTGCTGGTACCGTTCGTGTACGTTGTTGTGCTCCCGAGATCGGCTTCTTCAGGCGGTGACAGCGTGGTCAAGTTTGGTCTCGTAGTCGGATGGCGCGGATCGGGGTCATCGACAGCAGCGTCTGGAGTAAACGGCGATGGTTCATTATATCGTATCTCCCTACAAGTTGTCAGCACATACATAGATGGATAAAGCAACAGAGAACCCTTGCATGGAAACCCCTCGACGCGCAACAACGCACTCATCCCCATCCAACCGACAATTGGTGCACGGAGCCGAAGTGCGGGTAACATCGCAGCGGACCTTTCTCCTGCGGCACTTGAGGCAAGCCTTGGTGGCCCTCTTCCTCGAGGCCGACTTTCTGGCGAAGCGGACAAATTGAGAGTTTTCCATCCTTGTCGAACACGTCGTCGCGTACAGCAATCAGGAGTTATGGATCCGAGGTTGGAAAGATCAGGGTTGATACCGAAACCCCAGATTTACCCCAACTTCCAGGAGACCGACCCCCTGCGGGTTGAGCGGATCCAAGTGGGGATGGACTGGAGCTAAATTTCCGCGGCAATGAGAGTCGGGAGATTTACTTTTGGCCTTTTTGCGCCGAGAGGTTTGTCTGTGCTGTGGTTGGTCAGATGGTGGAGGAGGAGAGCGAGAGTGGTCTTATTGTTGTTCAGTTCTCATAGATCTTTCAGATCTTAACTAGATCTCAGATCTTATAACTCGGTTGCAATCCCACATAACCCTTGCCGTCATTATTGCTGAGTGGTTTGCTCCCTCCCCTGCATAAAAAAGTGTCGGCATAGGCATTCGTTATCTTCTTCCAGCCAAATACCCACAACCTCGGTCCTTTCATGACAACTACCTAGCAGGTATATAACAGCCCAAGAACTATGCAGACAAGCATGATGCCAAGTAGATAGCCGAGCCCATTACTTCATTATGGTCTAATCGATTAATAAATAAAGACATGTTCACAGGAACATTGGCTTGATCGTTGCACAATCGGAACATGCCTTATCTATGTATGTGCGCATGTGAAAGTCGTTGGTGAATTGCATCTTGCCATAGACCATAAATCGGCATTCAAATCGCCACCCATAATTGTGGGAACATCTATGGGTTTTTTTTAACGTAACCAGCTGAAAAATGACAGCTTTACAAGGAACGCCATCATTTACGTCCTTTTTAACGTTGCGACTTCAGGACCAACAACGCCCTACAACGTTGTGTAGGGCGGCAAGGCTTCAGACCATATTGCTAAGCAAATCAAGCTTCCGGAAGAACTTTGACCGACTTATCGAACCAGAGTGAAGTCAACATTTTACTTTATGATCGGTATAAAGCTCAAGGCCAAGACTAGTAAACTGTCGACAAACATCATGACATCAGCATCAGCATCGACATCAGACCACTACGCTCAGACTCAACATGGCGGCCTACCTCACTCAGCGAATCTGCCATCCTCACCATGGCATCCCCGTGTCTCGACCAGAGACTCCAGCACCCGAAAAAGAGATCAAATGCCATCAGCCAATTTATAACAAGGCTTCCAAGGGTGTCCCCTTCTTCACCCCAGAGCAGGATCCCCGATCAGGAACCGCCATCTTGCCTCAGCCTTCGGGAAAGGCAATCCCAAAGCTCTTCACCCCGTTGAAGATCCGCGGTATCGAAATGCAAAACCGCATCTGGGTGGCTCCAATGTGCCAGTACAGCGCCCATGAAGGCTTCCACACTCCATGGCACATCACTCACTATGGCGGGATTCTACAGCGAGGCGTGAGTGCTCCAATGCTTCCACTTAGTTCCTCTACTAAAACTTGAAAAGCCTGGTCTTGTGATGATTGAAGCGACTGCCGTGCAAGCAAATGGTCGCATCACACCCGAAGACTCTGGCATTTGGCTTGACGCCCATGTCGACACTCTCAAGAAGCACGTCGACTTCGCCCATAGTCAAAACGCCCTTATCGGCATCCAGCTCGCACACGCAGGTCGCAAGGCATCTACCGTAGCTCCCTGGCTGAGCTCAGGAGCCACCGCATCCAAGGAAGTCGGCGGGTGGCCGGATGACGTCGTTGGTCCCAGTGACGAGGCTTTCAGCGAGCATTTCCCTACTCCTCGTGCCATGACAATTGCCGAGATTGATCAGTTCAAGCACGAATTCATCTCAGGTGTTAATCGTGCTGTCGGGGCTGGCTTTGACGTCATTGAATTACACTTTGCCCACGGGTACCTCGTCTCGAGTTTCTTCTCCCCCGCCGTCAACAAGAGGACCGATAAATACGGCGGCAGCTTTGAGAACCGTATCCGTTTGGCCCTGGAGCTCGTCGACGCGACAAGAGAGGCGATTCCCAAGGACATGCCCCTGTTTGTTCGCATCAGTGCTACTGAGTGGCTCGATACCAACCCCGACTGGGAGGGAGAGAGCTGGACCATTGACGAGAGCGTCAAGCTGGCCAAGATCCTGGCCGAGCGGGGCGTAGATGTCCTCGACGTGTCAAGCGGTGGCAACCACGCACAGCAAAAGATCATTGGTGGTCCCGCCTACCAAGCTCCGTTTGCCAAGAAGGTTAAGGCTGCAGTCGGGGATAAGATGCTGGTCAGTTCAGTAGGAAACATCAAGACTGGCCAGGTGGCTCAGGACATTATTGCTGGAGGCAAGGATCAAGACGACACTCCTTTGGACCTCATTGCAGCTGCACGCATGTTCCAGAAGAACCCGGGTCTAGTCTGGGCCTGGGCCGATGAGCTGGAGACAGATATCCACGTGGCTCATCAAATTGGTTGGGGGTTTGGTGGAAGAGCCCACAAGGATGCTTGTGGCGATGGTAAACACAAGAAGCATTAAGGAATTGAATCAAGACTGCCATTATACGTTTATGAACGGTCATTTAGTCATTACTATACATTCTATATATGTTTGCGTGACTTGTCCTCCCTAACCGGCCTTCTCGGTCTCCGGCTGCACCAACTGCCTCCGCGTAAACGTGACATTAAAGTCAGCTTGCTTCACAAACCAAGCATTGATGATCTTCCACTCCTTGCTCGGATCCTGGAAGTCAATCTGTCACAAGTTAGCTGATGCTCTTCAAACCACCATCATGGAAACTCACCTCGAATCGTCGCAAAAGACTCGGCACGACCTTGTAAATCTCCAACAGGCTGATGTTCTTGCCAATGCAAGTTCGGCTACCCATGCCAAACTGGAACATCATACCACTCATCTTCTTGATTCGCTTGTCTTCATCCTCTGGGTTCGCGTTGGGGTCTGGCAGCCATCGTTCAGGCCTGTACTCGCTGGTGTCAGGACCGAAGATCTCGGGGCGGTTGTGGATCAGCCAGGCTGAGCATCCGACGATAGTACCGCCCTTGATGTGGTGACCTCCAATATCGGCTCCTTGAGGTGGCACAATCCGTTCAAGCGGGAGACCAGGTGCAGGGTGCATCCGGAAGGCCTCCTGGATACAGGCGTGGAGGTAGGGAAATCGCTGAGCTTCAGAAAAGGTGACGAGACCAGTCTCATAATCCGAAAATGCGCCAGCTTTTGATGCCTCATCCAGCTCCTTCTGAAGCTTATAATAGCAGGGTTTGTTGCGGAGGAGGTAGTAGAAGACTGCAGAGAGGGTGATGGCCGTCGTCTCAGAGCCAGCAAAGGCCATTGACACAGCCATTGTCTGCACCAGGGTATCGGTCATAAACTCAGGTCGGGCCTCTCTGGCGGCGATAAACTTGGAAAGCAAGTCCTGTCCCAAAGCTTGCTTCTTGATGTCGGTGGTAGGGAGGACGGCGTCCGAGTTGAGTTCAGGGATGAGTCGCTCAGCCATGCGAGCGCGGGCAAAGCGGGCGACAGGGAAGGTCGAGTCAAACAGGCCCCATTGGGAGAGTTTGAGATAGAGGGGGTTCTTCAAGAACAGTAGATCCAAGAATGGTATTTGGCCGACCTGGTATTATTAGCTTACGCTGCGTTATATCTAGAGTGAACTTACCGGAGCGACGTAGAGGAACAGCTTGGACAAGTATGCAACAATACCCTCCACATCCTCGTTCTTCTCAATAAATCCATGGCGCTTGCTATAAGTAATCTCGCCAATCACATCAAAGGCATAAAACTGAAGCCACTGTGTAAAGTCGCAACCCTCAGGCTTCCCAACAAACAGGTTTTCGGTTTGGTTGAGGAACAGCTTGGTGGTGTTGTCGACGAATGGCTCGTACTGGACAAGCGCACTCATGGCAAAGGCCGAGTTGACGCTTCTGCGGAATTGGGCGTGAAAGTCATTGTTGGTGGTGCTAAAGAGGGATGCGAGGCGGTGGCCTTGGACGACGGATTGTTGCACGATGTAAAAGTCGGACTATTATGGATTAGTATGCAGTTCATGGCAAGTACAAGAAGACTATATACCTTGATGTATCCCTTGTTCAAGCCATAGATGGACTTGAGAACGGCAGGGTCGGCGAAAGACAGGGTGTTGGGGCCTATCCTGACGATATCTCCATGTTTGGCATGGAGGGCTTGGAGAGTAACCTCTGGTCGCTGGCCGTAGACATCAACGAATCTCCACCAATCCGTCAGAGAAGCCAGGAAGGGTCCGGGATACTTGTTCAAGCCATGATGATAGCGGTTTTTCACAAGCCATCCCAAGACTAAAGAAACCAATACCAACGCCCAGTGACGGGCGAGGTTTTGGACCAGAGTTTCAATTAGGCCGTTGTTCATGTTGAAAACAAACGGGCAGAAAGGGGAGAAAACCAGTTGGTGTTGAAGGGAATGGTTGGCATGAATTCAAGTCCTTCCTCCATCTCTGGCCTCCCTCTCTTTATATGATAACGACTTACACCAGTTCTTGGAGGCAAACTCGGTGTTCGGCTGCACTCCAGAACTGGGCCCCACTGCCAACCTGGGGTATTAGAGTGTCAGGCCCCCACAGGTTTCGGCAGTTGAACACGGCAAAGAGCGTGTAAGGCCCCGAGATGCGATCTCGAGGGGGGCTCAAATGGTCTATAGTTATAAATGCATCCATGATTAACTAGCTACTGAGGACATGACCTGAGCGAGGCGAGGAGCTGACCTCCTCGACGTAATCTTGCGACTTGCCGAAGTTGGGGCTAGAACATTGTCGGCAATTGTCACGGATGATACGGATGATACAGAGATTTTCCAGTCATGATCCTGTGGGGTTGTGCAGATAAGCGTCGAGGATGAGCTTCATAAGCAAGTTTGTGAAGAAATATCAAGTTGGCGGGATATCAACGTGTTTCTGCACTTGCGAGTCTCTCTGACAATTGCATCGACAGTGTTTGGCCAATTTCGCTCCTCAGTGATGTCATTCTCCCTTGGTCGCACAGGCTTCTGCCAGTGAGCTTGTCTAATTCAGGTTTAGTGGCATATTAGCATAGTTCTAGGGTAAGTTGTCTCTGTTCCTCTCCAAGGCCACGAGACAGAAAATGGTTGGATAGATCTCTTTCCCTTGGTGGGTTTAGACAGTTATGAACTAATTGTGAGTGTTCTGTTCTATTTCCCAATTTCTTCATGATGATTATTATGATTAGGAATGGGAACCTCGTTGTTGGGGAAGACAGTGGCTCACAAGTCCTCTTCTCGCTTCAATTCGCACCAAGACCAATGCGTTAAAACCACAATCTAACTAAGGTATAATTTCGTCGTTACCTACGTCGAATTACTTCATTATATATGAAATTTACTTTGATAATCTTTTTTATTCGTCGTTCATATGTATTGCTTTTATCCACCAATCCATCATCCAGATTAAGCCCTCCAAGCCTGTCACCCGAACCCGTCGATGCCAGCTGCCATCATTTTATACCCCAAACTCCTCAATGACACTCCTAGCCTCGGTAAAGTCGTTATCAACCCCGGTGAACGGCATCTTGAGTCCGAATCCTTCTGGACCTCCCACCTTGATACCCTTCTCCGTCTTCCAAAGGGGGTGCGAAGGCAGGGCAATGACATTAACCCGTAGACCATATCGCAAGTCTTGAGAGCCGATTCCCTCGCCGTCCTGACCTAAGATTGAGATGAGGTCGGGGACTGTGCACACCACCTTTTGGGACTTTTCTGAGCCGTCGGCGTCGCTCAACGCGGCGTATAGATACTCGTTCTGGAAAGGGATAAACATGTGGCTGTCAGTCGGGGCAGATTGTCGACTTGAGCCGGCAGACTCTCGCTCATCTTCACCTAGAGGAGCAATGATGACCGATCCCATGGTGTAGCCACCGCCGACATGGCGACGAACGTCAACAATCTTGCCAGTGAATAGCAGCTTTCCAGCACAGACATCAAACTGTATCATGTTAGCCAATATGTTAAAAGACTGAGACAACTCGAGGAACTCACAATGGCATCTATGTAACTAGACTTGTTACGTCGAGCAGAATGAACAGCGCGGCCGAGATACCACGCCAGAGATAGAGTGTTGGGAACACCGTGGGATTTGATTGCGGAACCGGGCAGCGGGTTTGCGCACACAGCGCAGCCCAGACCGAGCTCAATGGCAGTGGTTCGAAGGATACTCTCCAACCTCACGGGCGAATCCGCATTCTGTTATCGTTAGAACTGGATTGATATGTATTCAGGGACTCCCTTACCATAACCACGCTGGTATTCCCCCGGGCATCCGAGACCACACAAGGAGCGAGAGAATGGCCGTAAACGCTAAAGGTAGCTAAGAAAGGTTAGAATCAAAGCTAAAGGTGAATTGGTTCTGAAACTTACCGTGGTACATGGTAGGATAGGCCCGACCCATGGCATCGCCATCAACAACAGGGACGTCAAAGTGGACGCCAGTAGGAAAAGCGCTCAGGCCGTTTCCGCCACCACTATTCAAGTCAGAAATGTCCTTAAAGTAGAATGTTGGAGTTACTCACATCTCATCGATAAACATGCCATCAAACGACTTGTTACCAACAACCTTGTTGACGGCATTGATGCCAGAAGCAATCTCGTTCCCGCCAGCGATCCGTTCGTTGATGACGCTGGGGCTACCGTACCAAGAGCCAAAGCAGAGGACGGCGTCATCCTTCAGAGACTTTGGAGAAATAATCCTCATCTTCTTGTCACCGCCGATTCGCAGAGCGTGCAAGCCCTTGAGATATTCGTGATGAGTAGGACCACCACCTCCAGTTCCAAGAACTCCGCATCCGGTAGCCATCATCTCTAGGTCAACTTCGGATACGTACCAAACACCGTCTTTCACTTCGGGCCGGTAGGTGTCCAAATCCACGTGGAGTGATGGCTTATATGTGGGAACAAGGGCATCAGGCACACTGACCTTGTCCCCTTCATCCTCATCATATCCCTGCTCGCTTGACACAGGAGGAGAGGAAGGAGGTGTCAACTCGCTGGGGATCGCAAGATGGCCGACAGCTCGTATCTGGATGCGGATTGCACCATTGGGTGTATACTGAAGTGGCATCTTGTTAACCTCAACAATCTGAACATTTCCTCTCGCTGCTCCCTTCTGAACAGCCAGATCAACAGCCTTGGCGCATGCAGCGTCGATGACCTCTTTTTCAGAGCGTCCTTCAGGAATCTCGACAATGTCAATCTCGCCAGAGACCTTGGCAATAGCGGCACCAACCGCATTGGCAGCTCCTTGGTGAATTGGCACAATGCACTTGTCGACACCGTCGAGATCCTCCGTGACGAGAAGAGCACCGCCTCCGACGAGGAGAACATGGACTGGAGCTGAAGAGACCTTCATCTGCTCGACAACGCCCTCCAACATCTTCTTCAGCTCCTTGCGCGCCTTTTCGACGACGGACCCAGGCACATCTTTAACGAGAGCGGCGTCTCCAAGTTCCGCCCTGTCCAGCGCAACAACAATGTCACTCGCCGTCAGGGTCTGGCCGCCAAACACCTTGGCTTCTTGCTGGATACAATGACCAACAGAGGCAGGCCCAATGGTGAGCTCATCAGTATCAGAGTCAACCTGGACCTTGCTGCCGCCACCCAAGCCGATGGAGACAACTTCGGGCATGGAAAAGGCCGTACGGACACCTCCGACTTCGACAAAGCCAGGAGCCTGACGGGGGAAACCAGAGGGCAACAAGGCGCAAACATCAGTGGTGGTGCCGCCAATATCAACGACAAGGACCTGCGGTTCAACCGAGTCGGCTTCAGATGTCGTGTCCGCTTGTTTCTTGTGATCAAGTCCAGCCAGGAACGCAGCACCCGTCATACTGTTGGTAGGACCACTGGCAAAAGTCTTGATGGGGTACTCGGCCGCGGTGTCAGCATCGATCAAGGTACCATCATTTTGCGAAAGGTAGAGCGGACAAGTGAGCTGAAGTCGTGCCATGGCTCGCTTAAAGCCCTTCTTGACCCGGTAGCCTGTCCGAAGGATGGCGGCGTTGAGAATGGTGGCATTTTCTCGCTCCAAGAAGCCAGTAGGTCCAATGTCGTGAGAGCACACGACTGAAAGTTCTGGAGCTTCATCGAGGATGATCTTCTTGCACTGTTCTTCGTGTAGACCCTCGTGGTCGAGTGGAGAGAAGACGCCGACCAGGGCAACGGCCTTGATACCCGATGCAAGGATATCACGGGCAGCTTGTCTGATTTGGTCGGGATTCAAAGGGGCAATTTCTCTCCCATCAATCTCGAGACCTCCGTCGAGATAGTGGACTCCTCCGTCAAGGATACTCCGGAGACCGACAGGGAAGTCCGAAAAGGGCGGAAGCTGCCGCGTAAAGGGGCCGCATAGTCGAACGACGGCAACCCGGTCTAGCCGCCTTGCATCGGCCTCAACCAGGGCATTGATGAAATGAGTAGTTCCGATAGTGACGCTCAAGACACGACCCTGGTCGATCTTTGAGTCACGAATGACGGCACGGATCGCCGACTCTATGCCGCTGGTGATGTCCTTGGTGGTGGAGGCCTTGTGCGAGGCGAGAACTCCACGACCAGGCGTGTCGACAGCGCGGATGTCGAGAATGGCGGCATCAGTGTTGGTGCCTCCGACGTCTACTCCAATGCGGTAAAGAGACATGTTGTCGTCGGTTTGAATGCGGCTAGTCAAGGTTGTTGTGCTGCCCATGGGTTGAAGCCCACGGCCATGATACTCACCTTTTTGTAGTTGAGCCATTGTTGCCATTGCCAAACTCCTTCACCTCTTGTTCCGAGACAACGAAAACCCGTACGTAACTAGGTGACGATCATAGAAACCTAGCCAACAAGAAGGGGGCTGGCGGGGAACTCGGTCTTTGCCGATGGGGCTTCAGTTGGCCGACCAAGTTCCCCGATGATAGTTCCCCGATCCGCGCGCGAGGCCAAAGCGTCGCCTTAGCACCGACGGAATGGTTTTACCCCATCCGATCCGGGGTACTTGGAGATAAGCTCTGCAAAACCATGCCTCTGACACGGGCGCAAACAACCGGCGATGGTTCCAGCAGAGTCCCTTTAAAGACGTTGCCTGGCAGTCAATCAAGCCTTCTCAACGGCTCCGGGGGGTCTTCAGTCCATCAAGACAGCCCATCACCGACTTTTCACGCGTCGAGACCGCGAATTACCATGGCCATGTCAGCTTTGCTCAAACGCATCGAGCTGCCACGTGGATCCCGGTGGATTGTATGCGACCCCTCCCTTGTCCTGTACACGGCCAACGTGATTGATTAACCATGTTTGTAGAACGAGGATGTTCGACCTGTCGGCTCCGAGAGACGTACATGGACGTTTCTGACGTTCCACAACTTCTGTGTGTTGCCGTGTCACGCGTTTTTCTACCGTGGTGAGGACAAGGCTGACAAGGTTTTTCGCAGGGCTGCTGATCAACTGCAACATCGCCACATATCTCACAGGCAGTGCTCTTATTCCTCTGGGCCTTACTTGGTGGCAGGCTATTATTGGTGAGTATCAATTGGTCATTTGTACCTGTTTTATCAGTCTGACTCTTTTGTGTGTAGCCATCATCATCGGCAACATCATTGCGACCGTTGCCCTCATCCTCAGCTCCCTTGCTGGAGCCTACTACCATAGTATGTTTCGACCCACCATCGCAAGGCTGAGATACTAATTCTAGTAGTTGGTTTTCCCGTCTTTAGTCGGGCTGTTTGGGGCATATGGGGCTCCCAATTCGTCATCTGGAACCGCATCTTTCTTGCATTTGGTGAGTCTGCCTCTTCATCCTCCTCGTTGATGACAATGCTAACTGAATATCAGTCTGGTCGGTATTCACGCTCCATTCCTTCTTCACTCACTTACAGTAGCAGGTACGGCTTCCAATCATGGGTCGGAGGCGAATGCACCTACTTGATGCTCCTCTCTTGGGACCCTAACCTCGAGAAACACATCCCAAACAAGATCCCCGTAGACACGGGCATGACATCTGCTCAGTTTCTGTCATACTTTGTCTTTTGCATCATCAGTCTTCCGTTTCTCTGGATCCGGCCTCACCGGATTGAAAAGTTCTTTTACTTTGCCAGCACGGTTACTCTCATCTTCTTCCTGGTCCTCCTGATCTGGGCTTTAGCAACCATGGGACCAGACGGGTTTGGCGACACTCTCAAGTCGGGCACAGATATCCCGTTGACTGGAGGTCCCCACAGTACAGTTTGGCTCATGATTTCTGGCATCATGTCGACAGTTGGGTCCATTGCGGCTGGAATCCTCAACCAAAACGACTATGCGCGTCTTTCTCGCCGCCCAGGTGATGCCATCTGGGGGCAAGCTTTTGCCTTCCCTTTCTACAGCGTCATCGCTTCTGTCATTGGTATTCTAGTCACGGCTGCTACACAGAAGCGCATGGGTGAGCCCATCTGGAATCCGCCTACTCTCTTTGTCGGCCTTCTTGCAAAGGACAACGATGCTGGAACCCGTGCGGCAGTCTTCTTTGCCGGACTGGCATTGGCCATCTCACAGCTTGGTAGCAACCTCCCTGGAAACGCACTCTCTGGTGGCATGGACTTGGCCTCCACATTTCCCAAGTACATCAATATTCGACGAGGGGCCTACATCGTTGCCCTCCTCAGCCCGGCCGTCAACCCTTGGCGTCTTGTCAACACGGCCACGACTTTCCTGACAGTACTGTCTGGATATGGCGTGTTCCTTGCCCCAATGACTGGATTGATGGTGGCACATTATATCTTGGTAGCCAAGATGAAGGTCAACGTGGATGACCTCTATACTGGAGACAGTGACAGCGTCTACTGGTACTACAAGGGCCTTAACTGGCGTGCACCAATCGCCGTATGTATTCTTCTCGTTGCCAAACAACGTGCGCTAATCTGTCAATAGTGGATTATCGGTGTTGCACCTCTTCTCCCTGGTTTCATCGCGGCCGTCAATCTGTCCATCTCAATGCCCGATGGCGTAACCGAGCTCTACTATCTCAACTACCTCTATGGGTTCCTCGCAAGCGCATTTGTGTATGCATTACTCCACCGGCTAGTCCCGGATGGCAAATTTGACGCTTTCGTCCAAGAAAGCCCATCTGCGAAGGAAGTGCAGGAGCTGTATCACGGCCGTTGGGACATCACTTATGCTGAGGCTGGGGCTGAGATTGAGGATCCTCTGCCAGACAATCGCAAAGGGGCGGCTGCGTCAGTTACCACGTCTGTTTAGATAAGGATGTATCGAGTTATTTAGTTTGCAAGATTGGTAACGTCTAATGGTATACTGTATCTTTCTATACGAATATACGCACAAACAATTGAGGTCCTACAAACATGCTTTCATCTCCACCAAAAACCACATCGTCAACCCCTTTCGGCCTCCTTCTCCGTCTTGGGTTAATGCAAAACCTTAGTTCCCGTGATCTCCGTTAGTCATCCGTCTTCTCGTCTCCTCCTTTTGTCAACACACATTCCGATGTCGCCGGGGCCACAAAGTAACATCGGCCAACTGGGAAAAAAGCCTGGACCACTTTCTCTTCGGCCAACTTATCTGTACCCGTGTCCCCCTACGTCACGCGATTTGGCCGACATCCAATTCCTCCTCTCTCCTCGCCTCGCCTCGTCGACATCCAGCTCAGTCAGCCGCGTGGGGACCGGACCGGCGGACTAGGATGGAGAATCTTACGGGTACCGACGCGCCGGGTCGCGGAGCGGGAACCCTCGCACCCCCCCGCAAATTTACCATCCGCAGCAAGTTTGGCCAGGCCCGTAAGCCTCGGAGCCGGAAGAACAGACCGTGTGACGCGTGTCGTCGCCGGAAGACGGCCTGCGTGATCACCAGCGAGCCGCCATGTGAGCGCCGCCGCACACGGACACGGACAGCTAACTGCCAATGGATACTAACGATAAGTAGGCCTCTTTTGTAAGAGCCGGGGCCTAGTGTGTCAATCGCTCTCGGACCCAGACGCGCTGTCATTAGCATCCCGCGCAAACACCCAGAACGTTGCTCCATCGAGCCCAGCCTCACCGTCCATCTCGGCCATCTCACCGTCAACCTCTGAGAGCAACCCTCGGCGAGCCGAGTCGGCAGCTGTCGTCCATGACGGTCTCGTCCGCCAATCAGGTCCAGGACCTATCGGCCAAGAGTCTGTGGCGTCGGCTGACGTCGATTCGCCGATGCAGGACCCAGCAGACGAAATTGTCCACACGCTTGAGGATGTCCCCGACAAGACGACCCATGCCATGGGATTGGCCGCCGAACAGGACCCCTACTTCCTCGACGCCTTCAGATCCCTCCTCCTGAGTGAGCGGGAGGGCATTGACGCCAGCTTCCTCCAAGTCTACCCCGGCGGACAAGACCCGGATGACCACCCCATTCACTTCCTCCTACTGCAAGATGAGTTCCCCGCACACAAGAACCAGGCTAAGCAAGTCGCATCCGATGCCATCGAGAACTTTGTCTGGCCCCACGGCCCAGCTCTCGTCCGGCTGTATTTCCGACACGTCCACTCCGTGTTTCCCGTCATCTCCAAGGGTCGCTTCCTGCGGCAATATCTTACTGCCAAGCTCGATATCCCCTCGTCGCTGCGGGGCGCCGTCTACGCATTGGCCTGTGTCTTTTGGCGACAGGACTCATCCCTCGAAGGCCCTTGTCCTTTTCAGCAACACGACCTCACCAACCATGCTCAAGAGTCTCTTAGGCGAGAGCTGGAGTCGCCAAACCTCTGGAGGTTGCAGGCTTCCCTGCTGCTAATGCACATGGTACCTCCCGACATTGATAGCGTTGAAACTCCATATACCTGGATCATGGCGTCTCAGGCCACAGCGGCCGCCCAGATGATTGGCCTTCATCAAGACCCTGCCAAGTGGAACATTGGTTCATGGGAAAAGAAGCTGCGGAGGAAGCTCTGGTGGGCCACATACTTTACTGACTGCTGGTCAGCCGTTTGCCATGGGAACCCTCCGCACATCGCCTCTGACACGTTCACCACGGCACCCCCGGATTTGGAGGACTTCAGGTCTGATGAAGACCTTCCCCTGGACTTGCATCATATGGTAGATCCTTGCAACACGTCATTCCGTGTGCCTGACGGGGTTCGCTTTCTGGAGATGATTAATATTGCTAGAGACACGCCAGTCATTCTGGATTGTAGTTGGTCAGTCAAGTTAAACTCTTGACCGATAAGCCGTTTCTAACGCGTTCACAGTGGCGTCAAGGCAACTGTGCAAACACGAACTCAACTCATACCGATACGCGAAAAGCTAAGGGAATGGCCAAGCCTCGTCCCGAGCTGCTTGGCCGTTGGACCCAACACTCCCAACGGTGAGTCCTTCAAGTTGGCCGAAACCTGCATCCTCTCACACGAATAGGCCCGCTTCACCTGTCGTACTACGCCACCCATGTACTCTTGTTCCGTGGGCTCATGTACCCAGCCACGAAAGCGGCGAAAGCAAACCCTGGTTCAAATCTCCGCAGATGGCTATCTACAGCACTAGCAGAGTTCGACAACTTTACGATATTGATGTCGTATGTCACGGAGAAGGAGCTCACAAGCTTCTGGGGTCGTCGTAAGTTCCCCGATCAAGCTCCTTGAGCCTTGACTGACCGAGCCAGATGCCCGATCCCAGTTGATCCTGTGTGGCAACTTCCTCATTTACTTGTTTCTATTAGCAACAGAGCCGCGTGATGTTGAGGCTGCATATCGACTATTGGAAAAGTTTCACCAGTCATTGCAGCGTCTCGGGGCTACGGAAGACATTGCGGCCAAAGTGCTTCTCCGACCCGTTATTCTACGCATTGAGTCTTTCTTTATACAAGCTACGGAGCTTATTAAGACGGGTCGTACTGTAGAATCACCGGTGTTATACAAGGAAAAGATGAATGTAGATGTGGTACAGGCCACAAGTTCAAGGGCGGCCCAGATTAAAGACATCATCAGTCCGTAGGCAACACAAGACAATTACGGCCAATACTTCCCATGCAAACACCCCCATGCTCTTACATGCCGGGGTTCAAGTCATCACCAACAACTGTTGGTCATGGACCGGGGTAACCCAGCGTGATCACGCCAAAGACACGGCCAACAAGATGTGACACCAGGTCAGCTTCGGCCAACTTGAGACCCTCGTTTAATCAATCCATGCTGCATATATTACTCAGGCGAGCAATCGTCGGCGAACTGATTCCTACCCAAAAATAGGCCGCAAAGAGCCGCCGTGGGGCCCTGATCGATGAGTTTTTCAGAGCCGAGGCGTCCCCACAACAAGTTCGCCGACGCAAATTGAGCTTTGCTGAGTGACCACTTATAGCCATATACTTGAGGCTCATTGAGATTACAATGCTCAAATTGAAACATCTGACTTGATTTGTTCCGGACTAGGTAGTCAGAGATAAGCCTCGGAAAACCGGCAGCTATGGTTGCCGAGAACTTGGACCGACTCCTGAGCGGGAAGTATCCCGGGAAGTCTCACGCGCAGAGGGTCGTGGGGCTCTTACGAGAGAAGATTCCTAATGCCAAGGGTTTTCTCTATCTCGAAGGTCGAATGTCTAAGCTATTGGAAGATAGCGATGAATTTGAACCCTTTCGGTGTGTAAACCCTCAAACCCCAAGCACTCCTGTACTGATGGCCTTGTAGTCAGCGCCGACACTTCTACTATCTCACAGGCTGTGATCTAAGCAACTGCTATTTCATCTACAATATCGAATCCTCCAGTTCAACCCTGTTTATTCCTTCAATTGACCCCGAAGAGGTTGTGTGGTCCGGTCCCCCTCTGAATCCCCAACAAGCGCTCGAGAAATATGACGTTGATGAAGTCAAGTTTACGACTGAGCTCAATGATGTCTTCTCTCTCTTTGCTAGTTCTCGGGACTTAACAGTCTACACCATCGCAGAACAAGTCTCCTCGCAGATCAAATTTGGACTCGACAATGTTGAGACGTCTATACTCAAAGGTACAATCGACGAGTGCCGAGCAGTCAAGGATGAGTATGAGGTGGCCATGATTCGAAAGGCAAACCTCATCTCAAGCCTCGGCCATGAAGCTATCATGAAGCAAGCCTCCAAGGCAAGCAACGAGATGCAGCTGGAGGCGATGTTCCTCGGCCATTGCGCGGCGCATGGTGCAAAGAAGATGGCATACCCCCCAATCGTGGCCGGTGGCAGATCCGGAGCCATTCTTCATTATGAAGCCAATGATCAGCTTCTTGAGGGGAAACAGAACCTTTTGGTCGATGCTGGTGCTGAGTGGAACAACTACGCGTCTGATATTGTACGTTGGTGTCTTGTGTGACACCCAACCCGACTGACACAAGATAGACACGGACCTTTCCTTTATCAGGCACCTTTACGAAAGAGTCTCAAGAAGTTTACGATATTGTATACAAGATGCAGATGGAGTGTATTGCCCTGATAAAAGCAGGTGTCATGTGGGAAGATGTCCATATGCTCGCCCACGAGATCGCCGTTGAGGGATTACTACAGCTTGGTATCCTTCAAGGCGACAAGACCGATATCCTCAACGCCCAGACGAGCTTGGCCTTCTTCCCCCATGGACTTGGTCACTTTCTCGGGTTGGATACTCATGATGTTGGAGGGAATCCCAACTTCGACGACGAGAACAAATACTTTCGGTATCTGAGAACTCGAGGAGCGCTTCCAGCTGGAAGTGTAGTCACCGTGGAGCCAGGAGTAAGTACCCTATTCCGTCCTTTCCGACTTTCCTAACGCCTTTAGATCTATTTCTGCGAGCACATTATTCGTCCCTATCTTGAAGACGAGCGACATGGGGTCTTTGTAAATTCGGATGTTCTGGATAGATACTGGGAAGTGGGCGGTGTTCAGTGAGTTGTATATCCGTCGAAACGACTCAAGCTAACCCAAGGTAGCATTGAGGATAATGTGCTTGTAACGCCGACTGGCGTTGAAAATCTGACCACGGCAATCAAGGATCCTATTCAACTGGAGGCAATGATACGGGTGCATTGCAGTGGGGTTCCACAGACAGCTATCGTCCATAAATCACCTTGTTGGTATGAATGACCTCCGTCGGGCTCAACAGCAAAGAAGGCAATGATAAACACATGAAAACATCAAAATCCAATGCTGTAGAACACCACGACTTGCATAAATTTAACCAGGCAGCCATAGAATGTTAATAGTGGAAAGATATGTCTTACAGGGCAGGATTCCACCTTTCATTTTCCCACCAAGGGGGTAGTGTATGGCCCGGTTTCCTCCAAGTCAATGATTATCCCTCTTCATCTAAGAAGGGCCTTAAATATCCTAAGCCACAATTTTCAAAACAATCCAGGACAAGCAGTCAACTCTTCTTGCGATTTTGTTGAAAGAGCTCCTGTACAGTCACCCAGCCGACCCGTAGAATTGTCAATCCCGCGCAATCACAATAGGGGTAATTTGCCCAATCGAGTAGACAGGTGACGTGAGGCGAACTGACTGAGTCGTAATGGTGCGTTCAGCGGCCGCCATGCTCAGAAAAACAAACGCGGCATGTTCCAGATATAGTTGGCTGACTGTGGTAGGGAGCTCCGAATGCATTCTTGAACCCAGCTTCACATACTCCTCTGAGAATTCGAAAGACACATGGCTGCAATTCTCACACTTCTCACAGTCGGGGCATGGCTCGCAGAGCACGCGTCTCTTCAAGCAACAGTCTTGCCTTGCGCAGTTCTTGCAAGTCCAAGTAATCTCGGTGCAAGCATTGCAGTTGCAGCGATTCTCTTTGCTGTGGTTTCGCATCATGCAGGTCTCGCACAATCGGGAAAGATTCGTGTTCTCCCACTTCAGGGCCTTGTCGTATGACGTGGTTTTGCTCAGTGCGAGATGCCATGAATGTGCAGTACTTAGGCATCTCAAACTATAGTAGATCCAGAATGGAAAGACTTGATTTGAATGTTCGGTTGGGCAATTGCTGAACCATGACCACCAAAAGACGGAAAAGCATTTGCAGCTATCCACGGCCAGCCTGTCATTAGTAAACCCGTGTATGAGGATTCCGATTGTGACAAGTCCGAGGAGCTGCGCTACCGCAACTGCTCCCACTTGCCACCGGGCGGTCAGTGTCTCCTTTTCCATCAGCTGCATGGAGAGGGCGCTGTTCTGCACGTCTAAGACCATGGATCCGAGAATCGCATCAACTGGGGAGAGCTCGCCTTGAGCAAGGGGGCCAATGAAGGCCAAGGCCAGGGATACATGCATCCCTATAAGGCCGCTTCCGAGTTCCTTTACTGCCGTGTGACTATGGTGAAAAACGCCCAAGAAAGTGGTGAGGAAGAGCATGGCACTCTGAGACCAAGCACCGGCTCGGACACCATCACCAATAATGTCGGCATCAGCAATCCAGCACTGGTGCTCCTCGTTCAATCGCACGCCTCTCGCTCCTACAAAGGTCGCCCCCCCGAGGATGATAGAAATAGCGCCCATTACGACTCCAAGTATCCGAAGGATCCGGGCATTCCGTCGTTGCTTCTTTTTTGATACTGGTCAAAAGAAACCGGGCAGGGACGGATATCTTGCACGGGCCAAGGTAAGTATGAAGGGATTTGATGTCCTCCTTCATCTTTTGAATCATGTTGTAATCCAGAAGAATGGTCTCGTTCGAGCTTGTGAGGTCGCGGTTGATGTAGCGTGCACTTTTCCATAACCAGTCTGACAATTTGTTGAGGTCATCGGATGCTAACTTGTAACGACGGTGCTGGATTGACGCGGAAATAGACTGGGCAAGTTCCGTTATGTTAGGGGAAGGGGGTACTCCTTCATTGACTGCAGGATGATCAAGTCCCGCTCCCGCCGCTGGGGGATCACGGTCTGTGTTACTACTATTAGTCACCTTGGTGCTCAGACGGCAGTAGAGGAGCGCTTCTAGGACGATTAGAGTAAGCTTGATGGCTACTAGGCAGATTGATGTGTAAATTCCCACTTTCGGCGAAGCCATGGTTGCGGTCAACAAGGTTAGGAGGTGATCTAGATGTTGATTCACTCTAGAGCCTAATTTTTCCAGAGGGAGTTCTGGCCTGAAATAGCAACCCTCACATCCAGCACTCGAACCTCATAAATGCAAGCAAGATCTGCTGACCTGACACAGTGCTGTCGGCTCTTCTAAAATGGGTATTTGGTGCTACCCTAAGGGACCGGCACCCCGGACCATTGGCCACTGTGCATGTGATGACAAGGCATAAATCAAAGAGGCTGGCTGAAGGCGCCACGTAACTGGGAAAACTGATACCTGAGCTTTGGTTCACCTATGCACAAATGCCTGAGCCCGCCCCGCCACCCATCATCAGATCGTCCCGCAGTGCTAAGCCGTCACCTCATACTGCTGCTACTGCTATCTCCCCATTCAGCTTCCGATCCCCACGCGAGGCTCGTTATCTTAGCAGTGGAGATCCTAGCTCACCGATATACTCACGGAATATTGTTCTCATGGATGAATGTGTACGCTTGGAAGAAGAGCTCCAGGCCAAGGAGGCGGAGGGGTCGCGCAAAATCCAAGAAAAACGCTCATCGATACGATCCGCACGCCGCAAATCCAGATGGCCATTTTCCCTCAAGGATTTCGCCAAGACAGACGAGCTGCGGCTTCCATCTCTTTCCCCGGAAATAGTAGCCTCCTCACGGCGCCTAAATACCTTTTCATCGCCCTCAACCTCGAAGCAACGCAGAGAAGCCTCTCAGCAATCACAACCCCCTTCTAGAGTCACTACGTCTACAATCCTTAGGCATAAGCCGGAGGGCGAAATCTCCCGTCATAAAGAACCCCCCTCAACATCATTGCCACCAGAAACTAAACAGATAGAAGTATCACAGCAATCACAAGCCCCCCCTAGAGTCACTACGCCTTCAGACTGGGACATGGAGGAGGAACTCCTCGGTATTTATAGAGGGTCTCTAGTACCATTGTGACGTAAAGCTAAACGCAGAGAAGACTCACAGCTGCCAAAGGCACCTTCCAACGCCCCTACGTCTTCAAGTCTCTGGCATATGGAGGAGGGTGAAAGCCCCCGTCATAACAAAGGCTTTCCAACGACATGGGAATCGAGACCTAACACGGAAGAGAATCAAGAAGAGAGTGTTCCAACTATTGATGAGAATACGATAGCAACTGGTAGTTGGATCTCAGGAGTTCCACCTGAGACCGAGCATCTCTACCCGGTAAGTGGGTGCCAGGCGTATTTCCCACTGTTGGGATATTTTGTTAAATGCAGATGCCTGACTATTGGCGGTCCTACCTATAGGGCGAAATCGACGAAATACTGGATAGCTCAGTTATACCGGGGAATCAAGAAACCGGTGGTCCCGTCAGAGGAGGTCCTCTACGAAGGACGAGGGAGAGTGCGTCGATAAGACGTGGAGCTTAGAGCCTGAGCTCTAGAAAAATTAAACACACATACTCCGCGGAATAGGTCTCTACTAACTCAAAAGATGGCCATTGAGTTTCCAGCAATGGCACATGCATCTTTGTGCAGCATCAAAACTAGCTTCGAGACTCAACCAGCTCTGACACCCGGGCCTAGAGTCGCCAACTGAGCTGTATATGCCTTGGATAAGGGAGGCTCGGATATTGGAAGAGGCAGAAGTCTACATATGGTAACCAGGGCCATCGAAGATTTGTTGTTCTTTGTGACCTGGAATTGCGAGAGTAAGGCTACGGCTTTTCTCTTGCGATGGACTGAGGGGAAAATAACAAAAAACTCCTAGTGCGAGGTTTTCAGCGGAACTAAATTTTAGAGCAAAGGGCCGTGCCAAAGGACACATGATCTTCAAGGAGGGCGATAGGCAGGCCGTTGATGTTGCGTTCAAGCCTGAGACTTTGGAAGGAAAACACTTGGGTCTGGATCGTGCCGATGGTCTTACGCCAGCTTGTACAGAACTGGAGAGAGTCTGAATAATTCGTCAATACCTACATTTAGGCTTAGAGAACCCATAAACCTACAACTCGCAGAGATTCAAGTGTTGCTTAACTTGACCTAGCCCACCGACGAGATAGTGAGCTCTAGAGTCACAGCCATCAGTAATAGGATGGAATGATTTGAACAGAAAATTTGAATTTATAGAAGTCAAACTACCCAATCAGCTTCATCTTGTAGCTTCAAAACTCCCACAAACTCCTAGCTTCCATCAAAATATCTTGATCATTTTCGTAACATCAGAGGCGCCAGTTATCATTAGTTATTTCTCAGTAGCAGTTTCGTTTTCTTCGTGCTCGTGGCCAAGCTTGGCCTCGACGTCGCCCTGTTCGGCCTTGGTCGTGAGGCTAGTCGCAACGCGAGTCTTCCAGGCGGGAGTTCCAAGGAAGGCAATGCCGTCAGGATCTTCGAACATCTGTTCAGTCTCCTCCAGTGTCTTGCCGGCAGTCTCAGGGAACATGAAGAAGACGTGGATAAACATGGCAACGTTGAAGACACCAAAGATGAGGTAGGTCTTGTATCTGGGAGATGTTAGTAACTGAGGCAATTCTGGGTTGGTTGGAAGGAAGCCTTACCGAATGTTCTCAAAGGCGACGGGAGTGAACAGACCGAGAGCAGTGTTGAAAGCCCAGTTGGCTGAAGTAGCCAGGGCGACACCCTTTCCACGGAGTCGAAGAGGGAACAGCTCCGGGGGATAAGTCCAAGAGACGGGTCCCCAAGTAGGAGCGTAAGAGGCGACGAAGAGGTATGTGCAGGCGATAAGGCCCTTTGCGGCAGCGCCAGACACAGTCATCGAGACCTCAGGCACTCCGTCCTTACCACCGGGCCAGACAGTACCATTGCCACCCAGGATTCCGGCGTTGGCAAACATCCAAATACCCATGAGAGCACTGCCGGCGAGGAGTGTCGGTCGTCGTCCCCAGTGATCCATCCAGAGAAGAGCAGGGACAGTCATGAGTACGTTGATGACGTACTGAATGGATGAGGCCAGCAGGTTGGCGTTCCCACTTGAAAAATGTCAGTATGTGATATGAAAGGATAATGGTGAAGCTTACCTGTAACCTGCCATGGAGAAGACGTAGGAGATGTAGTACACTGGGATTCGTTAGTACCAAGTGGTCTTTCAACAGGATTGTGGCCAGGACTTACTCATAACATTCATACCCGTAAGCTGAGACCAAACCTGGGTAAATATTCCAATAAAGGTTCGGTTGATCATGCGGGGCTTGAAGAGATCAAGGTATGTGACATCGGAGATGGAAGCCTCGAAAGCGCACATGTCCTTGATGTCCTGCAACTCGAGGGCGACAAAGGGGTGGTTGGGGTCGCCATGACCGTGGACAAGAGTGAGCACAGCACGACAGTCCTCCCAGCGATCCTTTCGAGCGAGCCAACGAGGAGACTCTGGAAGGAGCATCATCATGAAGAAGAGGAAGATGGCAGGGACCATCTGGAGACCCCAGGGGATACGCCAAGAGGCTGTGTTGTAGTTGCGTGAGTTTTGCTCGCCGATGAAGGAGCAGCCATAGGAGATGTAGTACATGATGAGAATGCCCCAAGTGATGGCCCATTGTTGCATACCGATGAACCGACCACGCTTGGAAGGAGGGGATATCTCGGCGATGTAAACGGGGACCTGAGCAGACTCGATACCGACCGAGAGACCGTTGATGACACGACCGACGACAAGCATGCCGATGTTCTGGGCAGCACAAGAAATGGTTGATCCAATGATCCTAGCAAGGGGTGTTAGTATTGGTCTGTCGTCGAAGATGCCCTCACTTACCAGATGATACAACCAACCATGATGGAATACTTTCTACCAAGACGATCACTGAGCGGACCCGAGATCAAAGCACCGAGCCATGAACCAGCAGCCATACTAGCCGTGATACCACCTTGGTGCAGAGACTTGGGGCCACTGCAATCATCATCATCGGTAAAGGGAGGACCCTTGGGTCCCTGGTTGAAGTAACACTTGTAAGAGTTCTCGCCGAGCTGTGCGGACACAGACGAGATATCGAAGCCAAAGAGGGCTCCGCCAACCACCGCGACACCGGCGATGGCGTAAATATTGCCAATGGGCATGTTGAGTTTTACTCGTGTAAGAGTTGCTTGAGAGATGTGTTCATGTGACTGAAGAGTGAGTTGTACAGAAGTGAGGGATACAAGCCAAGGAAAGAGCCTCAATATATGCCACTACCTTGACTGTTGATATCCAGAGCCTCGGGTTGTCGGAGCTCTGCGCGTCACGTTACGGTTGGCTGCGAACGGAGGTTGTACGGCATTACGTTCTGGGGGAAGGGTGGGGCTATGGAGGATGCTCAATACGGCAGCTCTGAGACGATGATGCCAAGTTGTTTACTAACATCAGATCAGACTGAAAATGCAGTATTATCTCGCCATTGTACGCTTTCAAGTCTCGACAACTATCGAGACATGTCTAACTATTCAATTGTTTTCTCTACAAATTCCGACAATTCCGACAATATCTCAAACACACACATTCCTCCAAAACATTTCCCACAGTTAACGACATCGTACCTCAATCACCTCAACCCGCAATCATCCCCGTAAGCACCCTCTACCCCGTGACACTCAGACAAGGACCGTTTTGTCTGCCACCGCGAGATCGACGCTGCACGAGATGACCTTGATGCCGTGACGTTGCATCGTAATGGCCGAGCATTTCGCCGGGTGCGGCGCCATCCTCTCTTCCAGAAGAAACCCATTGCAAGCCTCGGCATCGAATTGCCGGGCCCTGACGTCGGTGGTGTCATGAACACCCCCTGTCGAGCCCCCTCGTACCATTTATGCCAATCACGATGTCCATGAAAATACTGGAGACGCCGCGCTCTAGAGCCGCTCCATGACAAAACTGGTATTGTGTTCCCCGGATCTCCACAGGAAGAAGGTCCGATAGAATCAATAAGCGCAGCAATGAGACACAATGGTTCATTCACTCAAGGGGAGAAGCTTATACGTAACCATAGAGCAATTGCTCCGGGGAATGGAGAGCTGGTGAGATTTGCACCCCTGTCGACAAATGCTGCCTCAACCCATGACCACAAACAGGCATTCTCGGTGTCATATCCGGGCTACGTCCAAGGCGACCAAGCAAATCATTCCTCCATGGAGTTTGCGGCAACGGACACGATGCCAAGTTCTTGGCCGATCATGACAAGGAAAAGGGAAAACAGGCTGAATACAAAGAGGAACCAAGACCTGGTGGGCGAGATCGATCAAGGTGTAGTGTCATCTGTGCCAAGGCGGTCACGCCCTGGTCTTCCCAAGAAACCCGGTCCCTACACCAATCTGCGTGGGCAGTGACCGTACCGTACCGTAGGGTAATCCCTCACTTCCGCATTCACGATGCTTTTTCCCATCATCTATCCCATGGTGACTCTTGGCACCTGAAAATGTCAGTTTGATGCTTATGATGAACCACCCCAACTTGGTTGACACAAGGAGAGGAGTCCAGTAGTCCTGTAGTCATCATGCCCACCCTCGAGCGTGTAACCATCACGCAGTCACCGACTTTCCAACAAACGTCTCCGCTTCAATACCAGCCGTAGAAAAAAAACACATGTCGATGGGTACTATGGAGTTCTAAAGGAGAATTTCAGGCACCCGACCCGAGAGTGGGCGGCCAAGCATACCAAGAGATCAGACCACCATTGACAAGGATCAGAGATTGAAGGTGGTCGGCCCCGAGCACCATGATCTTCCGGCCGACTTGTGGACCTCGGACCTGAGCGGCCTGCAGGGGTAAATACGTCAGTTGATTGGCACGGTTGGGCTGGCTGACCAGTTGATCCTTTTCGACAACATTATTCTCAGTTCATACAACGGGCCACGAAGCCCGATGTTCAAAGTTTCTAGTATTTGAAAAGGGGCAGATGATCGCGGGTTCGTATCTTGACAACCATTGCTAAAACGTCCTACCCTGTTCCCCAAAGCCTCCCATAAACAGCTCCATATCAGACCATTCAGGCATCGTAATGTCCCCTCCCGGCATAAACTGCGTCATGGAACCCTCTATCGTCCCAAACCCAGGAAAAGGCAAAAAGTCTATCAAACCCTCCATAGAGCCAAGTGTCATCGCTTGACCAAACTCAGGATGAGAAGCATTCGTTATGCTAGGACCATGATGAGCTGTGCTATTCATGTTTGATCCAAGAGGAGGAGGACTAGGCGCTTCATTTGGGTTGTTAGCACACTCGGAAAAGGTATCGACGACTTGAGCAAGCCGCTTCATGGACCCTGATTTTTCCGTTCTTTTTATAACGCTGCGTAGTGTCGAGACGAGATGCCTGATGCTGGCCTGTAGTGAAACTTCTTCGTTTTCGACGTTTTCCGTGCTCTCACCAGGACGAAGCCGGAGCAGTCGCAAGATCAAAACCATGGCTGAACAGTAGGCATAGAATATGTCAAGACCGGAGAGACCATTGATGACATTAAAATGGTCTAGAAGAATGACCAGATAGCTCAGCTGGCAAGCGTGCTTGATGCAGAAAGCAGCATGTAGAGGGATAGATGGCGTTGGCGATTCCGTGGGCGACTTTCGCGTAAGTGCAACATCGCGGAGGAGTAGAGGACGCGTTGCTACAATGGCGATGTAGTGAAACTGAATGTGTAAAAGAAGAACAGCGCGAAGCTGAGCACGCGTCTTCCACGCCAAAGACACTTTGAGGTCCTCCATATCCATAGCGTTGGCGTTGTCACTCATGACTGCGCCTGAACTCTTGACCCAAGGGACGTCGAAACCGGGGGCGTTGCCGATCTCGCTCTTCCATGTTTCCAGTGCATTCATTATCTCATCAAGTGTCGGAGCAGAAGAGACACGGCTAGTTCCAAGGTGGAGAAGACGCGTTCTCGCAAGAATAGCTTGGAGTTTGAGTGACCAAGAGACAAGCTTGGCATCTGTACCGATGCCACCATCGACAAACCCTTCCCTCGGGGGAACAATCTCGACATCAAGTTCTTGCAGCCCACTTGGTCGACCAAGACTGGAAGCCAAGAACTGTTCAAAAGAGTAGAGCGTGCAAAAGACCCATTTCCGAATCTCTCTTTCAAGAGGTCGAAAAGAGGAGCTCATGTCTGATCGATGAAGACCGAGCGCAAACGAGATGCGAGTTGCAGTACCCGTGAGGTTCCAAGCTGCATTCCTCTCGTTGTTGTTATGCAGAAACAATGCCAGCAGTAACAGCACCCGCACATTTGTGAGTGAGCACTTGGAGATGAATTGTGGCAGCAAGGCCCTTGCAACGGTGACAGACTTTCGTCGAAGAGCCGCGTGGTCGACACCTTGAATAGTCCTGTCCGCTATAGAGCCAAAGGCGATCATCATGTGAAGACAGCCAATCCAACCCCAGTCTGGCAACGGACGCCGCCGTGATGGCCCAAGCTGAGGATGTCTTCTAGCCTGTACAATGTACAGTTCGTACTCATCTTCAAAAGTCGCCCTATGAAAGAGTGGAAAGTCATCGTGAACGTTCTTGAAATATGATTGGATCAGCTGCTCCAGCACATCGTTTGATGGGAGTTGTCTCAGAATCTCATTCATGTCGGCAGTTGGAAGTCGGGTAAACTCGCGGGCGATAGCTGAAGTGATTGAGCCAGGCGAAAGCCCATCCTGAGGAGCTGCTTCGACAGCATCTCGCTGGTCTGTATTTTCTTCGTCTTGACCATCGGCTTCAAGAAGGCGTGAAGTGTTGTCTTGTGTAAACTTCGTTGAGCCTTCACGACCGGGTGACTCATGAGGGCTATTATTGGCATCGACAAGCTTACGAAGCTGGTTCCAAAAGTTGAGTGTGCCCGAAGGCCCGATGTAATGCTCGTGACCAGAAACATCCTTGACCAGTGAAGCCTGGGGTTCCTCGCTCTGTGACTTGATCCCGGTTGAAGAAGCATCACTCTCGGTAGACTGAGTAGTGACGGTAGAGGCCTCAGGAACGGTTGAAGTACGCCGAGCAGGTGATTGCACGATATTCTCAATGGCAACCTGTTTTCGGTTGGGGTCGGATATATTGGGCATGGTGTATCCCATCCGTCGACCCAAGTTTGCAAGGTCATCAACAGTATCGATAGTCTCATTTGGAAATGCGCCTTTGACGATGGCCTCGAGGCAGCGATGTCTAATATTGTGTTATGTCAGCCAACACATACAAGCCACCGTACTACAACCACCAACCTATCACTAAGATCGTCCAAGCTCCCATAGAAACGCGTCTTTCGAGGCGCCGTGTAAGAGCAAGTCGCATTATGCTCCAGGCACGTCACGCACCCCGTACCCGATGGAGACGGCACACACCTGCATCGTCGCTGAACCAGTCAATCAAGTCCCTTCCCGCCAAGGAGGGGATCCATACCTTGCGACAGCGGTCACAGCTCTGAGCATTCCGCTTCCGGAACTCGTCAGGAATCCGCCTTGTTCGACGCTTGGCGGCTGTCGAAGTCTCGGATGTAGCATCCATGGCTCAAAATTGTCAAAGGAGTCATCGAATCGATGTCCCCATCCAGAGAATGCACAAACTTGACGACGAGGGGGCAGGGGCCATCGGAAGCATGCTTCCGGCTACATCCGCAGATTGCATCAAGATCAGTGCGGGGATGGGCGATGATGTGATCCGGATGGAGCCGCTTGTCAACTTCCAATGAGGAACTGGACTAGTCTGTCTAGTCGACTCTTACTTGGACCTCCACCCTCGTCATGTTTCGTCGTATCGTCAGTTCAACTCGTTCAAAGCTGTACTATCCTAGGCACAATCCCTTCATAAGACAGCTGAGGATGGCTAGCACCTTGACTCTGCCCAACTCTCGGACCCTGGCCTACGCGCTGGATACCACGCCAAAAGACGGGCCGTTGGTGATCCTTTCTAATCCTCTCTGCGCTTCATTCTCACTCTGGGACCACGTCGTCAAGGTCCTCAACGACAATGGCTTTCGAACTCTACGATATGACCAGCCTAGCCACGGGGGCTCATCTGCGCCGAAGAACTTGGATGCCACCTTTGACTCAATGGCCGACGACGTTCACCATCTGCTGGAGTCGCTAGAAATCAAGAAGGTAGACTCATGGATTGGTGTTTCCATGGGTGCATCGACGGGCATCTACTTTACCACCAAGTTCCCCAACAAGGTTAGCAGGCTTGC
This sequence comes from Fusarium piperis, assembly GCA_027886205.1. Lineage (NCBI taxonomy): Eukaryota > Fungi > Ascomycota > Sordariomycetes > Hypocreales > Nectriaceae > Fusarium > Fusarium piperis. Next base: position 17,931 of record RZGM01000158.1, on the reverse strand, counting down.
TATCTGCGACACAATCTCGTCATCGCCCGTCAACGCTGGTGTTGAAGATCTCTTTGTCCAGAGAGTGGCTGCCGCTAGAGAAGCCGGGAATCTTGACACAACGATCCAGGGTACAATGGAACGCTGGTTCGGCAAAGGGTGGCTGAGGAGGAACCAAGAAGAGGCTCAACGAGTACAAACTCTCATGTCTAGGACGACATTGGACGGCTTCGAAACATGTTGCAACGCACTCAGCAGTAACACTTTTGATCTACGACCTCTTCTTGGAAAGGTTGGTGAATCAGTTGATGATGCCGTTGTCATTGTGAGACAGAATGATGCAAATCTACCTGTAGTGATGGCAGATATGAGAGCCAAGATTGACGAAGGGTTCAAAGCCGCAGGCAAGAAAAAGCTCATTTCTCTATATGTTATCAGAGATGCTGGACATGTATGCTTCATCGATGGACTGGAGCAGTTCACGGATACCATCCTGGCGTGGTTGACGGCTGATCAGAGACGTCGTGAGGTTGAAGCCCTGAAGTCAAATAAGTCTTAGTTAAATTGAATTGATTAGGGGAGATATCTACTTCTAAAATGAGCATAAATTTTATTACTATATTTGTATCCTATGACGAAGGCCGTCTGTGTTGCTTAAAACTTGGTATAAGATTATAACATACCTTACTTGACATTCAACATTTGGCCTCATCTGATAGAAAAGGGCTGGTCTCAACTCACGCAAAACATCACAGAAATGAAAAAAGATGTCAAAATACACTGCTACGTCTCTATATCTATCCAAGGACCACCTGTGCAAGCTGCTTCTCCCTATTCTCCTCCCACCAGCTTACCAGAACCTCGCCGGATGCCAGCCGATATGAAATATCCCCTCTTCTCTCAACCCACAAAACAAAGTAACAATCTCGTGAGTCCATGCCGGGTATTCTCGTTTTCCCTAACAAAGTCAGTCGTATTTCCATATTTTAGGGCAGGAGCTTTGCAAACCCGCGCTGCCTTCATCGGTTCGCTCGACATCATGACCAAGCCAAGTAGACCATCCTCTGGCGAAAGCCACGAGCTCCAGGGTGCTTGGTCTCTTTTTCTCGTCCATAATTTCCTCGATACTCGCCATATCAGGCATCGTGATTGAAAGGATTGTGCCGTTGCCTTCCACAAAGCGGATACGCCGTTCATAATCCTCGACTCGATGAATAGTTGTCTTTGATGCCACCAAGTGTGCCCGGCTGGTTTCGCACCACAAGTACTGCGTTTGATCACTCAATGATGGTGTATCTGCCCAGTTTAGAACCGGGACAGGATATTTGAAACCACGTTTGGGGCTCAACCCGTGATAGAAGACACTCTTTGGTTCACCACCAGGAGGGTAAAAGTCGTGGGGATATTGTTGTTGGTCGTAGTCCTCCCTCTTCCACCCATGAGGTAGCTGTTTTGAAGCAGTTCCTGAAAAACTGGCTTTATACTTATCCCATTCAGACCTCACTCTCCTTTTGTTGGTTGAGATCGGGGTCGCCATTGTAAACCATTCTGTGACAGGCTCCCGGAAGCCAACCTTTTGCTCATGATAATTCCACGGCCGCATGACTTGAAACTCGGCATCTTGAGGAAAGTTGACATCACCTTCCCAGCCTAGCCATGACCAACTTGGAAGTCCATCCTGAAGCGCATTTTCCGGGTTTGACCCCTGTCTTCTTTGGATGTTGGAGTAGAGACTTGCCCAAGCTAGAGATATGTCAAAAAAGAACTCGGACAGTCCATATAGCAAGCCGCCGGGATGTACTCGATGAAGCATAGCCTGTATCCCCGCAAAAGCTCTCGGTGCATCTTCCTGCATAGTCAATGCTTTGGTGTTGAACGTTGAGGCCATTGACATGAAATCCCAGATACTCGGCGAGGGATCCAGAGCAGACTCCTTGGTTCGAGACATTCGACTCCAGTGAGCATCAGCTTGTGGATTAATCTTGAATGTCTCTTGCCATCGAGCGCATTGACATTGCCAAACGAGAGGGCCGTGGTTGAACACCAAGCGTCGACGAGAGAAGAGCCACTCTTGAAAGGTCCAGCCGCGCTGATGATAAGAGTACTTGGTTCCAGCTGTAGGGTCCTGGGAAAGGGGCTTGGCTATCAACTTGTTGCCGTCTGCCAGGTCATAGATGCGCATTTCGAGGTCTCTCGCCGGTGAGAGGCCCTTGAGACCACGTAGTCCAAACTCGGCACCACATCCAGTCGCGGCCATGACGCAAAAGGTCGAATTTGCGTAAATAAGCTGCATCTGATTCAGATTCCGACCAAGACTTGCGGGGTCATCTTGGATAATACACAGGGCATCAACCCAAAGATATCGTTCGCCGAGGAGTCGGACAATGTCTATGGTGTTTCGGATAGTCTCTGGTAGTTGGCTTGCAAACTTCGGCAAGTGTAAGGCCCCGGGCTGTCTCAGCTCGTCAAGTGTGGCCTTTGTGTTTTTGAGATTTCGACCAAGCCCCCAGGTGTATGACAAGGCAACGTAATCCACTCCTCTCCCTGGAGGAGATACGATGCAGTTGTCAACCACGTCGATAAAGAATTCGGGATCGGCAGACTCGACTCCTCTCAGCCAAGGTGGTTCACCGCATTGTAACTGGTGTAAATTCTTGCAGGCAGAGAACCAGCCACGGATGATATCGAGGTCAATCCACTTTAAGTCAGGCAAGACGCCTTGTCCTGGGTGATCGATCGAGCCTTTGGGCGAAACAAGGTTCATGTAAGTGGTAGAGACATTATCAAAGACAATGTCATCCTCAGGGGTCAAGTGAGCCAGTCCCAACCGAACACCCGTCTGCTTCTCTTCCTTCTTTACAGCCAAGAGCTCATTTGGGAAGTCGGTTATCGGCCTATCAAAGTTGGCAGCGCGACGAAGGGACTCTGCATGAGGACAGTTGCTATTCAGCACCGTAGAGACTTGCCCGAGGATCTCTGCATCCCACTCTGTGAAGTCGGCTGAGTAAATGTCGATGATGGTTTCACAGACGTCACACGTCATGTTGAGGATAATTCTATTGTGACGCGTTTAGACAATCGTTTATAAAAGCCCCAAGTCATCCCCAAACTTACTAGAATTACCCTTAATTTCTAGTTGAGAGCGATGATAGCACGTATGAGGGTTATTTCATGCTGAGAGTAAGCAGCTCCAAGATATCCCCACCGATGCAGTTCGCATCACGTGCCTCAAGTAACGAGGACCAGGGTGTAAATCGTTTTAAAACTACAAGAAAGTCCACGAAGGGGCCTTACCCCGAAACGAGTATTAATTCAAGTAGTCTCTGAGATTCGCTGCATCCCTCATCACCACAGGTCTGACAAAGTCGACTCATACACAACCGCCGACTATTTCAAACTTGCTTGTGTTACAGCATGTCCCATTTCCCTCAGCCAATTGACAAGAGGTGTCATACAGTCGACAGTACTACTAAACTCGGAGGCAAAACTCAAGCACCCCTAAATATCCTTTTTGTTCCCAAGGCTGAGTTCCCACCGCTTCAGGCTGAGCTGTGGCTGAGAGGCAAAGCACAAGAGACCATTGCCAAGCCGGGGCTGAGCTTAGGCAGCGCCAATCTATTTAGGCAAAGAGCGCAACCTTCAGGAACCCTCATTACTTCACCGAGACCGCTTGTCCGACATAGATGTTGTGACAACCTATCGCGTCGAACCCACCAAACCACCATGGGCCAATCTTCACCACAGGAGAGAGAGCTGCTAGACAAGCTGGAGCGACAAGGCTTGACTCTGGGAATGGACGGTTACGAACGACCCCGCGCCGTTAAATATAAGGATTTATATGCCTTCTTCCGACCAGTCGTCGATGGAGACTCTTCCAGTGTCTTCTCTTCCTCATCCGAAATATCTCTTCAAGGAGAGCGGGACAGTGACGCGAGCTGCCAAGTAGACTGCTGGCTCAAGGACCAACGAGTCAAGAGCTTCCTCGCTAGGGACTCGTCTGAAAGGCCCTGTTCGGAACCCTTGCATGAAGCTGCTGGAGCGGAAGCAGCTGCGAAGCTATACACCCCACTACGCCCTGGGTGGATTCGGGTTGTCATCCTCAACCCAGGAGAAGGGGACACGCCACTACAATGCGTTCTTTTGCCGGAGCTTCTATTCGATCCATCCCGAGGCAAAAGGGAACCGGATGATGTAAGGGATGCCCGGTTGATCAAATGGACACACTACGAAGCCGTCTCATACCACTGGGGGTCACCTATTCTCTCGCACCTGGTTCTCTGTCGCGAAGCTAGACATTCAGAAACGGGCGGGGCTTATGAATCCCCCGAAGTGGCCATGCCCGTCACGGCCAGCCTGTACGAGGCGTTACGATGCATAAGACTAAAGGACAGACCCCGTTTACTCTGGATCGACGGCCTATGCATTAACCAGTACGACACCGCAGAGAAGAATCGCCAAGTCAGGCAAATGTTCGAGATTTACAGACTATCTCGAAGAGTTGTCGTCCATTTGGGCACGCCGACGAAACGTACATATTTAGCAATGGTGTTCCTGGACTATGTGAATAGTGAGGAAATGCGCCAGTTGACACTCCATCGGGCTCATGAGCTGGAGTGCATCGAAACGCTGCGAGTTGTATACGCAGGTCTCTATGAGCTCATTTGTCGGTCTTGGTTTGAGAGATCTTGGATCAGACAAGAGATCATCGGCACCAGAGGCTCCATTGTCTGCTGTGGCTCCAAGACGATCAGATGGACTGTCTTCAAGAGAGGATATAGAAGACTACGGTCACTAGAGGCAATTCTCAAGAGCCACCTTGGGACCGAGTTCGAAAAGCCTGCGCCGCTACAACGCCGACTCGAGATCTTGAGGGGGCTGAAGAGGAGCTGGTCGGCTGGCGAGCCCATGATACATGCAATGGTTCCGTCACACAGCATCTACAGCAGCATAGCAGGCGGGATATTAGAGCTTCTGGTCGTAGGCAAATTTTCGGAGGCGTCTGATCCCAGAGACAAGGTTTACTCGCTTCTTGGTTTGGCGCGCCCACCAAGAAAAGACGAAGGGACGTCGCCTGGCTCCAATGGAGGCTCGTCAGGATCCAATTCAACGCCGACGCTGGATCTGCTATCGTTCGAGGTCGACTACTCCAAGAGTCTTACGGCAGTTTATCAGTACCTAGCAAAGTTCATCATCAACGGCACAAAGAACCTGGACATTCTCGCCCTGATCAGGGGGTCCACCGAGCAACCCCGTCCGCATCAGTTTGCATCCTGGGTTCCCGACTGGCGGTCTTGCACTCCGAACAGCATAGTGGGCATGGGAGATCCCTTGGTGCTCATCCCCCAGAGATTGCCGGCAAATTTCATCTCGTCACAGCAGTCCTACGAAGAAGCCGATATCCTCCGCGTTTCGGGCTGGGGTGTCGCAACCGTGATGCTGCTGACTGACTACACCGCGTCCTGCGAAGAAATGGACAGAATAGACAGAGACTTGCCCCACGATTTTGACCTCGAGGAGATTCACCGGGTTCTCAAAGAAATGAGCTTTAAAGACTGGTTTCCGACAGATACTTGGCGCTGCTGTCTTCTTGATCCTGGACGTATTGCACTTGTCCCTTCTGCGGCCAATGTAGGGGATTGCGTGTTCATAGTCAAGGGATCCCGGTTTCCACTTCTCATGAGGCCGGTGGATTGGCTTTATGGCCAAGAAGAAGGTACAGCGTCTGATATCAGATGGGAATACGTAGGGGCTTGTCTCATGTGGTGCTTTTCCTTAGCGGGTGCCGTTGAAACCGCTCAAGGGTTTTTTGCTGTACCCCCGATGGAACTGATACTCGTTTAGACGTTGAGTCGGAATGGAAATACCCCAGGCTGAAGGTAAGTGATGGATTTATCTTGTGAACGTGGCTCCTGCAAAATAGTTTAACAGTCGAGGTCCCTTGATGGAAATACAAAACCTCTTGCGTCTCTAGTTCAAGGCACACGTGGTGCTTTGAGATTTCAGGGGGGAGAGTCTGGCTCATCCGGTCCACGTCCTGGTGTGCGATTTATACGCACTGCTTCGCCACGTCGCGCTCACAATTTGATCTTTTCCCACGCGGATCTCGATGGTGTTTGGTCGGGAATGGAGTGATCGAAAGGTAATGTTTTAACATGCCGGTCTCATTAGAGTTATGGTGTTATGTTGATAATATTTTGGTGAGTGATTACAATTGCTTCATCTTGCCTTTTGCCGAATCGTAACGAATTCGCCCAACCACCATACCACAGTGCCCACTCAAGAATGGCTACTATATTGCTGTATAACTTGCTCCCTAATCCTCCTTCATCGTCGTGCCCGTTTGTTCCCGTGACGGGGCATCAACGTAAGGCGAACGACATGTAGTCACATCGCGTAGGGTGTCCAAACCAGTAGTTGATAGGGCAAATAAAAAGTTTATGCCGACTAAAACGCGACGGCAGGTCGGCCAAAAACCTGCTTTTCAACCTTGGGGTGGTTCCCAAACACCATGCATCGGTAGCGCGTATCCTCGGATACATGGCCAAGTTCAGGCGGCATGTGAGATTCTCACACTCCCAGCCGGTTCAGAAACACATACCTCCCCGCTGTGGCTGACTGCGGGCACCAATATCGTTGTGACAGTTGAAAAGGAGTGCCACGGGTGGGTGTCATGATTCTGACCAACTCATCATAACCTTGGAGGCCGTCGTCTATCACTTCCTTCTTCTTCATTTGCTCTCTCCTTTCAACCCGTATTACACCGCCTCGATGCAAGACCCCAATTGTTGAGTTGCTGGCAACCGCTACTGGTATCCCCCACGAAGCAGGAGCGCATCCAGGAGCGCGACCATTGGCTGGCCGCAGCTTAGCTGAAGATGCCCCCTGTCATCCCTCATGCACGTCGTGTCGTGGAGTAGCAGATCCCACAGCCTGATTTCGCTTTTGAAATCAGGCTTCACTTGGCCGCTCTCAACATGCCACTGCTATTTGATCTTCCTCGTTCGATGCGAAGAACTGAGTAGATTTGGGACGGACCCTATGGGAGTTAAGACTTATATAGAATGTAGGTAGATAACAGATATTAGTTAAACAATGCAGGATGTAATTCGCATGGTATGTACCAGTGGTAAGGAGCCTGCTCTTGTGAAATATATGAAGACTAGATAGGTTAAACTGGGAGGGCACATGCGACCTGCACCTTATTTGTAAGACGCACTTTCGCCCGGCGTGTATAAGACAAAACAATAGTGGCTTGCGTATGTTACCAAAATGGCTCCCATCCATACCGCGAACACGATGCTGATATACAAGTTTGACTTAGCAGAGGCAAACATTAGCGGCTGCCTGATAACCCCCTATTATATTAGCCTCCTGCCATTCAGATTTCACCAAATCTTCATAATTATCTTCTGTCTTATCTCATTTGACTTCAAGCCTCTCAACCAGCAGAAACTTCACAAATCTGGTATCCCTCCTTTACCTTCCGAAGTTGGGTCAATCCGAGGGCTAATACCCTATTTGAGTGTCACTTTACCCCCAGCTCTGCCCGAACACGACATGGCAGATATGGAATACCGCCAATGTGATCTCAGAGCCTATGTTGGGAACGGATCTCCTGAAGAGATAGACGGCGCAATTGCGTTGTGCGAATGGCGCGATGAGGAAGATCCAGGAGGCGAACAGGCACGAGACATGCTTGTCGTAATCCTCTTTGATCTTTTCGAGTTATACGGTTCTAGGCACCAACTGGACTGTGCTATCAACCTGGCTAGAGAGCTTTACGAACTTGGAGTCACAAATGGAGATGACAACCGTCGAACCCAGCGCGCGAGCAATTACGCCAAGGCCTTAGGGCATCGGTACTGGGAAGACGGAAATCCTGAAGACCTCCACAGGTCAATCACGAAGAAGCAGTGGATGCTTCGCCACAGACTAGATCCATTCTGAGCAGACCCAGGGGCACCATCCTACACAACCCTAGCTTTGAGATCCATGCCTTGAACACCTTTGCGGGAAGTCTCGAGGATCGTTTCCAAATGGCAGGGTCCTTGAGCGACCTGGACCTCTCTATTGACATCAGGGAAAGACTCATCGCGGCAGTTCCCTGGGAGGAATGGCGGGATAGCCGGGTGGAGTGGCTTCTTGACCTCGCTGCCAGTCTGCAAAGACGCTACGAACAAGACGAAGGAGACTCTCGCAGTGACATAGACCGAGCTGTCAACTTGTCAGAGGAGGCACTCGGATATGCAAGCGAGAATTCTCCTTCGACGTCGCCCGCGCTGTGTACACTTGCAAATGCGCTTGGCGGACGGGCCGGGGTCACACAGCAGGTGAAGGACCTTGACAGAGCTATTGAATTACTTCGCCAAGCACAGGAGAAGACCCCAGCCAATCAGGCCAGTAGCTTAGAGATTGGTGTTAACCTCGCGATGCGCCTCTTCCAGAGGTACGAAATGACCGACTCAGAGACAACAACTGACCTTGACGAGGCGACGGAGATTGCGGAATCAACACTTGACGGAACGCCAGATGACCATCCGGTTCACGCTCACCTGCAAGAATTCCTGGGCCTGTTCTCATACGCCCGCTTCTGCCAGTCTTCCTCAGAGTCAGCGGCGGAGGAGGCACTGGGCCACTTCAGGCAAGCCCTCCGCAGCCCCCATTACCCCTCGGTCTTCCACCACGTGCAAGCCGGCCGGATAATGGTCCGTCTCTGCTGCGACATGAGAAGGTGGCAGGAGGCGTACGAGGCCTCCGTCGAAGCCATCGAGCTGATCCCCAAGCTCTCGTCACGAGCGATCCACATCTCAGACAAGCAGCGGCTACTCAGCGCCGAAGACGTCGTAGGTTTCGGCGCCGATGCTGCAGCTGCAGCTCTCCAAAGTGGCAAGGATTGCTACGCTGCTCTTCGCCTACTCGAGATGGGCCGTCAGTCACTGGCTGCCTCCGTGGCTGAGTTGCGCCCTGATCTGGTCGCGCTGCGCAGAGAGTACCCTGCGCTCGCCAAGAGAATCCTATCGCTTCGGGACGAGCTACAGGACGACTCGCCGCGGCAACACACTGTGAGTGCCGAGTTTGACACCCTTTTAAACGAAATTCGCCAAAAGGGGGGCTTTGAGCGTTTCCTGATGTCACCAAGTGATAAGGACATCCATGAGGCAACGCGGGGCCATCTCATCGTTCTCACGGTGAGCACGTATCGGGGTGTCGATGCCATCCTCATCGAGAGGGACAGATTCCACGTCTTGAACCTCAAAGAGGTTACGCTTGAAGAACTAGAAGAGTGGTCCAGGAACCTACAGAGGCCTGCTATGCTCAGGGGCTCTGGGATGCCATCGCCAAGCCGGTCCTGGATGAACTCCGCCTCACTCGGCCGTCATCGGACGGGTGTCTGCCGCGCATTTGGTGGATTCCCACTGGCATCTTGAGCAGATTCCCTTTTCACGCTGCGGGCTATCACTCTAAGGGTTTGCCGGATAGTGTGATTGACCTTGCTGTATCGTCGTACAGCTCATCAATCAAGGCCCCTGTAGAGGGCCGTCGTCGCGCCTCTTCTGCCCCACGGCCAAAAGAAAGCAAAGCGCTTCTAGTGGCTATAGCTAACGCGCCGAACCGCTCACTTTTGGGAGGCGTTGTCAAGGAGGTCCAGGCGGTAGAGGCCCTCTTCACATCCAAGGATTTCGACAGTATCAGGCTCGGCGAGAGCAGGGTACACAAAACAGACGTCCTCCGGGACCTGAAATCGTGTCAGATCTTCCACTTTGCCGGCCACGGTATGGAGGACATCTCCAATCCCTTGTGCAGCACCTTGCTGTTGCATGACTGGGAAACAGATCCCCTGACTGTGGGCGACGTTCTCAAAGTGAACCTGAGCGAAGGCAACCCTTTCTTGGCCTACCTTTCCGCATGTGAGACTGGCCAGGTTTCCAACTCAAAGTTCCGAGATGAGAGCGTTCATCTCATCAGCGCATACCAGCTAGCTGGGTTCCGCCACGCCATTGGAACATTGTGGGCTGTTGATGACCACGACAGCGTGGTGATGGCGACTGCTACGTACGAGAATATGCTTGAGGACATGACGGACGAGTCTGTCTGCCGTAGCCTTCATAAGGCTGCTTTAACGCTGCGGGATGCCACGAGATGTGCAAATGGAGGAGCAAATCAGACTGATGCAAGAAAGGTTGTATTTGTGGGCCCTAACGCGGATGGGTCGGGCGAGGATGGAACAAACTGGATCCCTTTTGTCCATTTTGGCGGGTGAGATGCTTAAAGCTGTTTAGGACTTATCTCAGCGTACGCAATGTAGATGAGTGTGGCTTCTGAGGCTTATTCGTAACGCCCACATGATGAAAGTTATCGATTGCCCTTTTGTTTACTTCGATGACGTATCCAAGAGGATTTGTCTTCGATTTACCTTCTTCCCATGTCGTACTAGATGATGCCCGCCTCCTTGGCCGTCTGGCTCCCTTAACGACATCACCAAGCCAAATGTTGTTCCCCTTGCTCAGTACGCCGCCTCCAGTTCCTACCATGAGGATGAATCTCAGTCTAGGAAACGTAGATATCATTGATTTGACAGTGCTGGTAGCAGAGCTAATTCTATGATCAAGGAGGACGGGTATGACAATATTGTGCTGCTTGATGCTACCCAGAATATAACTGTTCTCATCATTGCGGTGTTGTTGTGAGAGGCGCTCGTACTCTTGGTCGAACATGGCAAATGACCCAACTCCTTGAGTTCCACTAGAAACTGACCACTAACTTGTTGCCTATTCCTTCAATGTGATCGCTGATTCGAGATCATGCGACAGAGTTCTCTCTCTCGACCACTAGTTCCAATAGCATGACCTAACCAACCCAGTGAGCTCGTTCTATAACGATGTTTAATAAGCTGTTACACTGAATGCGTGGCTCAAGCTGAAATACCTTACTCTTGATAGTAGACGCAGGTTCTGCAAACTCGGTGGCTGCATGCAAAAATTCGTCCCTCAATATCAATACCGCAATTACAAACGCGATGAGTATTGGGCCCTTGACTGCACGAACAGCACCTCCAATAGCCATTGACACGGCTGAGTTGACAACCGGGCTTATGGCATAAGCTACCCGTTCCAGTATATGTGGTGGGATTTTGGACCCTCGTACACTTCCTCATACGTCGAGTAACTGGGTCTCTCGTGGCATAGCGACAATAATCTATGTCACGAGTAGAGTGGCCACAAAGGTGCTCACGCATAACTGTTCGGCACATAATAAACAAAGAGGGCGTGAATTATGTTTCAACGAAATATAAGTGGCAGAATAGAGAATAATAATCATCGCTAGAGCCATTGTACATTCGGGCAGCTTCTGTCTTATAAGCTTATGCGTGAAGGACCTAAGACAAGGTTTTCTAATAACGTAGGTCCTGTACTTGCTGCGCGCTCTCACTATTTTCTTATAGCAAAATCAATTGGCCTGCGTTTAAAGCTGGATCCTAGTCAACGCTTATCTGATACATTCTCAGGGCACACGACAACTTAGCGAGGCGCGCGGCTCCTGCCAATCATTGATTGGCCAAAATAGGGGGCTATGGTCCTTGCGTCGCAGCAAAGCGAAGGGCTGTTTCACGGGAAATTTTCGGGAACCCCATCAGCTTCTGACACGCCTTCACCCCAGCTTTATACCCAGCTCCTTCAACTTTCTTCCGCCAGATCACCAGGCGATAGCATAGCCCCAAGATGCCTGCGATATACTACGTTGAACAAACCATACACGGTTGTAACAATGATGAGCTCACTTTTCTTATACGCTGGAATGGCGCGAGAATGGTCGTTAACATTGATCGAAATCTTTCTTCCAACGTCGTGGAAAATTCACTTATCGACATGTATTTATCGGCATGCCTCCAAGGTGATGAGGATGAAGAAGATACAGTTCGAGACCAAATCCTCGATGCCATAAACGAAGCGGGACAAGCACTTCTCGATCAACTCGCTCCGCCATCGATGCCAGAATCAACCAACCTTCACTCGGTCCTCTTTCCGCACCAATTTTCGTTCAATTTGGTCACTGTTGATGGAGAGCTGAAGCTCTTTTTGGAAGGATCGCATCGGCTTGAAAAATCCGAGATCCCAGGGAACGGCTACAAAGAGGCAGTCCCTATTTCCGGATTTACGCTGCCAAACGCAGAGTCTAGGCCAATTCAGTTCCAGCTCCAGGTCAAGGAAGGGTTCGGATTTCCAAGGCATCAGACCACAGAGATCTGGATCGTTGAGAAGCTTCTTGGCGATGGGTACATCTCTCATGTGTCCGTGGGTGGGCGTGAGATGTGCGCCAAAGTTGGGAAAGACTTTGATGGCGGAGCACTACAAAGGGAATTCGATTGTCTCTCTCGGATTTCTGCACTCAACGCTCAGGAAACCTCACGAGTCAATGTGCCAAATTTTTTAGGCCTGATCGAGACACCTGGGGATGGAAAGGTCATTGGAATCTTGGAAGAGTTGATTCCGCAGCCGAAAGGCCAGGAATTGTCGTCATTGGCAATGATCGAAGATGTCTCGGCCATTCCAAAGCAGCGAAGGAATGCCTGGGCAATTCACATTCGGCGAACAGTTGGTTGGCTGCATGACAACGGCATTATTTGGGGAGACGGAAAAGCAGACAATGTTCTCATTCATCCCGGTTCTGATGAGCCTTGGCTTATTGACTTTGGCGGTGGGACTACGCCCGGATGGGTGGACGACCATCTAGCGGGATCTGTTGACGGCGACAATCAGGCTGTGCGTAGGATATTTGAGTTTTTAGAGGTGGAGTTCTAAGAGAGATGGACTGGTTGCACTCTGGAAAGAGACTAGCTGAGTGAACTTCAATACTATGTTTAGTTATTGTTGACTTCCATGACGCATCCAAAAGGACTTGTCGATCACGTTATAAAAGAACACCATGAGATACACAAGACAACATTAAAACCCAATGCTGAAAAACACCGTAAATATGTTTAGTTATGTTGTAGAGCCGAGGCGGAAAATGGTAACTGAATAGATGGACTATCAACACCTGTGGTTCTGGACGCAGCCGAGTCATCCAACAGCAATCGTAATCACTTGGTCTATACGATTTAATTATGGCTAGGGAGCATTCGGAAAAGAAATAGGGTTCAATAACGCAAGGAAATTTCTTCCATTTCTAGTATCAACAAGAGCATTGGAGGGGGCCAAATGAAGAAGAAAATCCTGGAAGATCAAGACCCCCATCGGGGCGCGGATGCTTTGCCAGACCCGGGCTAATTAGTTACATGCTGCCTTCGAAACGCTTCCCTGATCTGCTCCTGATAATGTTCTCTTTCTTTGACCTTTTCACTGATAAACTCCGACGCGTTGGGAGCCCAATATGGCGCCACACATCGCTCAAACTCCTTCCAGTCCTTCACAGCTGTTGCTCCGTATATTTGCTGAATGTGCTGGAGGAATAGGTTGTAGAGCCCGCTGAAACTTTCTATGGCACTGAAGTACCAAAAGCTCCCAGTCTTCCATCCAGCCCTCATTATATCCGCATAGCGAGTGTTATTTCCACGAGCCTTCTCTTCCGCGTCAAATACCGACATGAACTCCTCATGTCGTTCGCTATAGACAACTAAATCCTCACCGGTAATTTCATCGATAGCTCGATTTGTCAACCAGTACGGCGGGTGCAACATCTCTGCCGGCTGGCAGCATGCCCATTCAAGGTCAATGAGGGACGTCACATGCCAATCATCGTCCACAAAGATGTTGCTGGGGTGAAGGTCCGTGAGCATTAGGATGAAAGGTCTGCGTTGTGGCTCCCGCTTGGTGAAATGTGGCAGAAGAGCCCGCATTATAGTCAAAGCGGAGAGCTGGGACTGTCCGTCGGCATAGTCGAGGATCGTGTTGGGTTGATGGCGAATTCGATTGTCATGACATGCCAAAAGATCAAGCAAGTATGTGTCGGATGTGCCGTAGGTCAGGTCTCGGGGAATGTTTGTCAAGATGCCCTGATTTTCAAGCTGGTGGAGCTGAAGTCCCAGCGGTCGATTTGTTAAGGTAACCACGCCGTGATTGTCCATTGTCAGGGAGCCAATGCGAGGGAACTGGACTTTTGCCAGTGAAAGCATTATCCGAGCTACGTCTCGGAAGAGCGTCGTCCGTCTGTTGCGATCCTCATGCAAAGCGCCCCAAGTCTCAGAAAGCATGCGTCCATCTTTTACGTAATCCACCAATAAATATCCAGAGGTTAACTTTTGTTGGTGAGGATGAATCACGTAGTCAGAAGGTGCAGGTCTCCCTAGTATCCAGAGTATTGACCGTCGCATATACCAGCCGAGTCGTGAAAGGAGGGGCGCTCGATCAAAGGTTGTGAACTATGCAGATACACTCCCGTCAGTGTATTCCGATGCCAAATTCCCGGCATGGGTTCCTTACGCTTGGGCCACTGGGGAAGGCAAAGCCCCAGAGGCGGGGTATTGGAATCGACGGGCAGTTAGATTGCATCCATGCGTAAGTAGCAACCTCACAGCGGAGTTTCTCCTCGGCGTTGCCTGGATGTGCTGATTCACCAATCTTATACGGCAGGGGAAACCTGATTATGACCTTTTTTTGGTCATTGACGTAGATAGGAATGCAAACATTGAAGCTACCATGAACCCATTCGTTGACCCATGGAGCCCGACACGAAGCTCTGGAGATGCCGAGGTGATGCGATACAATGGATTCGATTTCGTTGACGTGAGCGTGGATATAGTCGAAGAAGTCTAACCGCTTTTCGGGGTACGAAAGCTTTTCGAGGATATCATTTTCTTCCTCTAAAGCTTCTGACAGTGTTATTCTACCAGTCAGGAGTGGAAGTGATGAGGACGGCGACATCTGAAGCACGGGAGAGTATGTGTTTAAAGAACACGCCTTTGGGCATTAGTGGAAAAAAGGGGGTTTGTCAAAAAGCCGACAGTGCTACAGTTACATAAGCCACTGGGTGGCTAAGGGATCCCATACATATACGCCTAAGCGTACAAATAACATCACGTGATATCTCATATACCTAGGCATATAAATAAGATCTATTATATAAGAGGCCTATATAGCCTTATTATAAAGGGCCTTATACTACTAATTTAGCCCTTAACTTAATAATTAATAACTTTAGTTATATTAATTTTAATTATTATACCTTATTATTATTATAATAAATCTAATTAATAAGTCTTATAACTTCCTTAATAATATATTCCCTCTTAAAAGTAAATTTAATTTATAAAATAAATTAACTAAGTTAATTAATACTTAAGTAATACCCTAAGGCTATATCTTTATCTCTTAAAGATTTATAAAAAGCTTTATTAAAAGACTTATAATTACTTTTATTTATAATTATAAAGAAAGGCCTATTACCTTTATTACCTTTATACCCCCTAAGAAATAAATCTAAAAGATTATATTAAATTATATAAGATATCTTTTTTTTATTATAATAAAAATAAGCCCTTATAAGACTTAATAATCTCTTAAGTATTACCTTAGTTTTTAATTTTATTAATATAATTACTCTTTAAGCTTTAGCTTAATAATATATTTAATATATTATTAATTATTATACTTGTAAAAGACCGAAGGATGAGGGATATATAATCTTCAAAAACTATAGGGTAGGTGATGGAGATAGGAGGTGAATAGGCAGTGGAATCGGTCCTTAGAAAGAGCTGATTGGCTAGATAAGGGATCATAGAGAGGAAAAGTGGAACAGAGATAAGATAAGGTTAAAATACAGAAGACCAGCTTCTGATTGGTGCTCTTGTTGCTTGTATTACTTTAAGATCTAAGGAGCTATTCTAAGGAAAAGACTTCTGACTTATATAGACCATAACTCGGAATCTATTAGCCCGATTCGGGCCAAAGTCATACCGTCGGATAGCCCATTTTCCGGGCTTTAAAACGGTATAGGTTATACTAGCATCGGATAGCTAGAAGCCGAGCAATGGCATAAGATAACTGAAACCTTCTAGGGTTTTAAGCAGGGTTATCTAAGACCTAGATGAAAATACCCTTATGCAAGGGCATGGCTACAGCGGTCCTATTAGTCTTTTAAGAAGTCCGATAGGTCCGAAGTCATATGACCTTTCCTTATTGGGAAATAGAGCTAAATTAGCCTTTTAAGGCTATATTATAACTCCTTGATTTCTTGCTTATCTAAGCCTATATAGCTTAGATAAGTATATATATAGATAGTGCATAAGCTATATTATAAGGTATTAAAATCCTAGGCTTATATTTTATAAGCTTACTTTTTTAGAATTTTATTTATAAGAGACCTTCTAGGTATAAGATATTTATAAGGTATCTTATAGTTAATAATCTAGGGTTAAAGTTATTTAACTTTTTATTATTATTATTTATTTTCTTATTATTATCTAAGTTATTTTAAGTAATTATTAAAAAGTTAAGGAGATAATTAATAAATAAAACTTATTAATAATTATTACTAAGAGTAGCTTAAGTAATTATTATATTTAATATTATTTAAGATAATATAAGTAATTTTTTAAATAAGAGCTATTAATATATAATAATTATATAGCTTAAATATTAAAGTAAAAAGGTTATAAGTTTAAGAGATAAATTATAAGTTTATATTAATAATAGGATTAGGTATATAGTCTTAAATATAAAAATATTATATTTAATAATATACTTAAAGGTATTAAGTATAACTAAGTTATATTAATAGCTAATATATAAGAAAATATTAATAAGTATATCTTATATACTTTTATTTATTTATAAAACTAAGAGTATATAACTTTAGTCTAAGGTAAGATTAAGGGAAATAAGGTTTAATTCTTATTATCCTTACTTAGTTATTTTATTTTATTATATTTCCCTGCCTAGGCTATATTATAATTATAATATTAATCTAGGATTATATTATTCTTAGATTATTATTAGTTCTTTAATTATTAATCCCTTTAAGATAAGTATTTCTTACTTAGCTAAGACTGTTTTTTACTATATCTCTTTACTTAGTATATATTATATTTATAATATAAGGCCTTTTAATTTAAAGAGCTTATTTTTATTTAAATTAAATTAATTATTTTTATTATTATTTTTTTTTAAAAAAGGCTAAGTAAAAGAAAGATTTTATAGCTAAAGATTATTAATATAATTTTCTAAGTATTACTTTTTAATTATTAATTTTATCTAAGGTATAATAATTATATAACTTAGTATTATTATAAAATAATTATAAGATTCTTAAGAGATAAATTATAAGTTTATATTAATAAATAAAT
This sequence comes from Fusarium piperis, assembly GCA_027886205.1. Taxonomy (NCBI): domain Eukaryota; kingdom Fungi; phylum Ascomycota; class Sordariomycetes; order Hypocreales; family Nectriaceae; genus Fusarium; species Fusarium piperis. Next base: position 671 of record RZGM01000158.1, on the reverse strand, counting down.
TAAGTATATAGTTTTAAATATAAAAGTATTATATTTAGTAATATACTTAAGATATTAAATATAACTAAGTTATATTAATATTTAAAGTAGCTAATATATAAAAAGGTATTAATAAGTATATTTATATATTAGTGCTTTCTTATAAGATTAATAAGTATAAAGGGCATAATATTAATCTAAGATTATATTATTCCTAGATTATTATTAATCTTATTTATTATTAATCTCTCTAGGGTAAATACCTTTTACTTAGCTAAGATCCTTTTTATTATATTTCCTTACCTAGTATATATTATAGCTATAATATAAGGCTATTAAAAGCTTTATTAAAAGTTATTTCTTTAAGTTTTTTATAAAAATATAAGTTTTAGTAATTTTATTATATACTTATTATATTTATATATTATATTACTACTAGGTTATATATAAGACTTTGCTTAAGGTTACTTTAATAAACTTTTTATTAAACCTCTACTTATAACCTTATCTTATAATACATAAGTTATCCATAGGCAAGCTCTTACTCACTCACTAGCTTGCTATTTACACCTACTCTATAAAGTAAAAAAGCTCTTATAACTATATATCTTATTGCCGCAATGCAGAAAGAAATACTATATCTTTATATCACAAAGGGTTATTATATTTAATTTATTATATAAGGCCTTTAA
>RZGM01000157.1:2466-52309 GCA_027886205.1 Fusarium piperis | reverse complement strand
AGCCTTTCCCTTGCATATCTTGGACGTGTCATTGATATCAATAGAAGACTCACACCTAGCTGCATCATGAAAAGTTAGATAACCTCCCAGCGGGTATAAAGCTGCCTGCTCTGACCCCCCGTACGACAATCCACCTTCAATTTTCATAACACCATGATCGCTATGGCAAGAACAACGATCAGCGAAAAGGACACCGAAGCCGCTAAGGCGTACAGGGAAAGGTTCCCTCGCCTCTTTTGAACATCGTTAAACATTATTGACCACATCGTAGCCTTTGCCCAAGATTGAGATAATCTTTGCCTAATACAGAGTTCAACGCTGTGATGGTTATCATCCTAAATGTGTAAATCTTATATATAGGTTTCACTAAATCTGGTCTCAATCGTTTCAATAAACATTAGAAGATGGAGCTCTAAACCTCGTTCAAAGTGTCTTAATGGACCACGGCTAGCTACCTCACCAACTAACCTCATCTTCATCCCGAAACGCCCAAGTCCCAATAAACGCCTCAAGCCCGCACAAGATAAAAAGGTCCCTACTCTTTACGGCCTCACGGCGCCGTCCTTCTCCATTTCCTGCACGTACTTTTCCCAAATGTCAGCGACATGACCGTAGAACTCAACGTGGGCGTCGGCCAGGCCGCCCAGCTGCGACTTCATCTCGATGCGCTTGATGCGCTCAAAGTCGGCCACCTCCTTGACCACCTCGTCGTCAAACATGTCGCTCGTCTTGCGGGCGCTCTCTACCTCGTGGGTGAGCTCCTCTACCCGCAGTTCCAGCTTGCGGGCACGCTCCCGTCGGGCCTGCTCGTGGTCCACGCCGCGAACGTCTTCGATCTTGGCACGTAGGAATCCACCTGCTCCACCGCCGGAGCCGTGACCAGACTGCAGCGTGTCGCGCTCTGTAGTCGACTTGTTGAGATACTCTGTCAACTGCTCGTAGTCGAGCTGCTTCTGCTCGCGGGCCTTGAGAAGACCCTTGAGAGCCATTGAGTAAGCCTGCATATCCCGCAGAGAGCCGAGGTAATCCTGGTCTGTGATGTCCTTCAGTTCTCGAAGGTGAGTCGCCGTATCCTCAATAGAAGCAGCAAAGGCATGGACAGCCGGCTCAACATGAGGCTCAAGGGGAATGAGCTTCTGGAACTGCTCGGCGAGGTCGCGCATGTCGACCTCTAGATCTGTCTCGCGACGGGCCACACGCGCAATGACCTTTTCGATATGGCCGAGGTCATCGTCCAACTTGTCACTCTTGTCCTTGACCTCGATAAACCGGCGATCCGGGCGATGGACCTTGGTAAAGGCATTAATAAAGGTATCGGCAAAGTTATCAAACACTCCGGCAGACCCAGCATCGCTCGTAGAGCTAGCCCTCGCGCCCCGGCTGCGCATGGTGGCGTTCCAGTCGGGGCTTTCGAGGAAGGTGTGCAGGATCGGGGCGCGGCGCAGCGTGGGGTGGAGAGACAGGCGGACGAGGAAACGCTGGAGCGAGTTTGCGCGACGGGCAGTAAAGTCGGAGCCGAATCGGTCGCCGCGGACGTACTCCATGCGCTGCTTGTCGGGCAGAGGGGGGACGGCGGCGGCGGGAAAGTCGCGGGTGAGCTGCTTGTACAGGAAGACGAAGTCGGTGAAGCGTCGGCGGACGGTGGTGTTTGAGCGCTGGAAGGAAGAGAAGGTGGACTGCCGCTGTTAGTATCTAAAATGATATTTTGGGTATTAGGATACACACGTTGGTGGTGATCAGATACGATACGAATGCGTCCTTGGTGCCGTCATTCTCCTTGATGGGAGTGCCGACGGTGCACTCAAGCCTCTCGTTTCCCAACGAAGGAGCATCGGCCTCAAGGCCAGTGCCGGGTCCATTCATATCATGTTCAGGCTGCTCAGCAGGCGGGATATTCCTCGAAGTCTGATCGTGTACGTGGTCGCTCCACGAGACATTGGAGAAGTCGTCTCGATCCATGGCCGTCATTGGGGTAGACCGGGGCGGGCAGCGCGGGGCCGTCGGCTATGAAGGGTTTCGGGTCACGGGCGAGGTCGCGGGACGTTGTTGAGAATCGCGCGCGAGAGGGAGAGGGTAAAGATAAAGCAATCGCGAGGCTACAGGTCGAGAGAGGCTGAAGGTTTGACGCAGGCGGAGTTGGCGGGAGGTTGAAGCTCAAGAGGTCGTAAGTGAGTGTGGGGAGCTGGCCTGGTATGGTATGTGGCGCAGGGACCAAGTTGAGATGGAGAAGACTTGAGAGCGTCGAGGAAACGGTGATTGAGAGCGTCAATATGGCGTATTAAGATTGAATAAAATCGCTGGAGGGTTTAAAAGAGTGTCTTAATAGTTTAAGTTACTTCGAATTCGTTCAAAATAGCCATGCGCAGCCTAATGGACGCTTTGTTCTTGCTCACCAAGTACACCTTACCAATGATCTGCGCAACTGAGGCTAGGCCACGATGACGCAGCCGGCTCCATCTCAGGCTTCCACTTTGTTCCCGCACCTTGACATTCAGCTTCACATATGCAAAGACGCATTCAATCATAGACTCTCGGTGCTATTCATCCAATCTAGGCTATGACCGCGTATGTACAAAAAAAAATATCAGCGGAATCTATTGCTTTCCTGTGTCGAGAGTTGTCTATCCCAGTAGTAGTAGTAATCTCTTGCGGACCTCTCGGGGGCCCGTTTTGATACAGCGCCATTGTTCCCATCCATCCCGCCCTTGATGCCATACCATACGATGCCATACCATACAGTCATACATATGAAACAACTCCCAATCCCAAGTTCAAGTGTTCGTGGTACATGAGCCGGCTCCTTGGCCTGCCTCTCACTTCTGCTCCTGCTGCTTTGCCGCGCCAGCGCTCGCTCGGATCTCAGCCTCCACCATCTGGGCTGTCTCAGCAGCCTTGTTCAGCTCCTTCTCTGCCTCAACCATCTCACCAACTTGTTTCTTGCCCAGGCCCTCAGCCTCAGCAAGAGCTTGTCTCTCTTCCTTCTCGTCAATGTCGTCAACATCCCGGGGTGTGGCAAAGCCAGAGCTTGTGCTGGCATGGTCTTGCTCCGCCTCATCCTCGATGAGATCCTGCTGCTCCTTGATAACCTCGAGTCGCTGCTTGTTGGTGGCCGCACCCTCAGCAGTGTGCACCTCGAGCTCAATCTCGTGGTAAAGCTCCTCGGGGATGGCCGACAGGACACCGACGAGGGCCTCAATCTGGCTAGAGCCCTCACCTGAACCCTGACCGTACATGTAGGCGTTGCTCAGCACAAGCAGTGTTGAGGGAACACCCTCCCGAAGTCGGAGGTCGAGCCAAGTCTGAAGGTCGCTTCGCATCCGCGCGGGAGAAACGCTGTGTGTTCGGATACCTCGGGCAGCGCAAGCACCCTGGAGTTCAGCCACGGTCAGGCTGTCAATGCCCTCAAAGCTGATGGCCTTGTCGTCTCGCTTGATCTGTCGCATACGGTGGCGGATCTGGTATCGGAGCATCATGTCGGTTCCAAATGTGTTGAGGCTCATGTATCGGCACATGGAAACGAGCTGGGGTCGTGACAAGTTGTCGAGGGTCAAATCATCCCGGAACACCTTGCAGACCTTGATGACATCCTCGGCAGTGGGAGCCTCGCCGGTGGCCCGCACCTTGCGGAAAAAGTTGGAAAACTCTTCTCTTTGTGTTGTCGCCTGGCTCACCGGCAGGCCAGTCTCCCCGAGTGTCTGTCGAAGGAAAGTGCTGACTTCCTTTCGTGTCGATCGTAAAAGAGTGGCCTTGGCCTCCTTGGACTTGGCACCCTCGAACGTGCTGGGGAGCATGTTGGGGAAGAGCTTGAGCGCGAGGGGCAGAAGCGCCTCACCGAGAGGGACGATAATGAAGACGGAAAAGGGCACTAACCGACCCAGGTCCTGGACTGTTCGCTGCAGCTGCTTGTTCTCGCGGCGGGTGAGCTCGTATCCAGCGGCCATCTTGAGGGCCAATCGCCAGCTAATCTTGATCTCGGTGCCGAGCAGCTTGGATCCGTCCCAGTAGTGTTGGGCCTCCTTCTTGACCTTTTGCCACACGGTCAACTTCTTCTCCTCCTGGTCCTTCTTGGCGGCATCTGACTTCTCCAGGATACCCTCCTTAGTTGCAACAACCTCTGCCTTGGTCGCCTCAGCTGAAGCTTCGGTGGGCTTTGCAACCGCCTCCTTAGGCTGGGCATCAACTTTCTTCTCCTCCTTCTTGGCGGCTGTGGTGCTGGGGTCCTTCGGAAGAGGCTTCTTAGCCATCTCGGTGTTGAATCCAGGGGGCGGGCCGGAAAGGGGACCGTCGGGGCGATGGTGTTCGGTGCCCATTGATCGGAGCGGGATCAAGATGGCAATGGCCGGGACCTTTGCATGGCGGCTGACATGGCGACCGAGGACGGCGGGAGAAACACCACGGGAGAGAGCTCTAGCTACGATAAAAGTCAGTAAACAACCTCAATGGCGATGATGACGGGCGGCGAAGCCGACAAGGCAACTACTCACCATTACCCAACAAGGGGTTCCGGGCAACGGCCCTGCGAGCGACGTTGGAGGAAGCGCTCATAGCGAGCCGAAGTGTCGGGAAGAATCTAGATTGCGAAACGAAGACAAGGGCTGAATTCGATCGATCTCGCGCGGGGTAAAAACGATGGCACAATCTATAGACAAGTCGATGAAGATGAAGGAGGAACAGAGTGGATGCGCAGTCTAAGTTCTCAAGAGGCGCTGGCCAGGTGGTAGTGGTGGTTACGAGATATTGGATCTCCTCCCCATCCCGTGCTAAGCCCAGCGGGCGGAAGAGCTGGCGTTCCGTTATCCGACAGGCCAGACGAACCGAGCCGGGGTTCGCCGCATCCGTAGAATCTGTTTTTCCGGTCGCGGACCCTGAAGGAATCCCTCAATCTATCTCTCCTCTCGCCTCTCGGGTTGAGAACATCCAATCCCTGCTCTCGAGGCGTGCTTGCGTCAGCAGAGATGAGGGAGCAACAGTCACGTGTCTTGCCGGGAGTCCCGTCTCCTCTCAACAAAAGAAGACAGATCCCCTGCATGTGAAATTCGGGTCGAGGCCAGCTCTCAACAGACCAGACTAGACGAGACAGACTCCGCCATATCTCCGAAAACGTTTGCCGAGTTTTTCCATGCAGATTTCCTTCTCTTTGTCAGCCGCTGCTGCTGCCGCTCTGAGCTGTCACTCCCATGCAATTGGTCGCCTGGTGGCTTCATCCCTTGTCTCACCTTGACTATCCATGTCATGGGCTGCTTCTGGTGTGTCTGAGTTGGCATGGAAGCCCATCTGTGGCACAAGAGTCATGAGACATTTAGGCATTGGTCATTGGGCTCAGGATTGTTTGTGTCGTGTACTTGATTGAAGCCATCCACGTATAATCTTTGGGGCTGATGCTCTTCTTTTCGCATCTTCACCAACCGCATTCACACACGCCAAAACGTGCATGCAGATGTTTCACGACGCCATCTCATCTACACCATCTTTTGCGTTCATCGCCAAGAACGTCGCCCCATATCGCAACACCTATTCATTGACTTGTCCATCCCCCCCCCCCAACTGCAGTGTACCAGTACCTACCTATGATCCAACACGTGTCCGCGGCACCTTGTCAACTTCCCCGTTACCTAGCCTTTTCCCGCTATCGCCAAGATGATCCTGATCACCCAAATACCTAACCAATTCGACGGACTATGATAATCATTCCTAGTTGACTTGGCAACGAACAGAGTAAAATTGAAACTACATTTCTTCGTCTAATATGTACGCTTAGAATAATACCACCGCCATAAGCCCGCCTCCTGTCTCTTATCTCCCGCTAATTGGTCTCATCTCGTCTATCGAGTCTAATCTCACCATATCACGCTCAAGCTGCTTTGCACTCCTCCTTATATCTCAATCCGTGTCCAAATCTAAACACTGGGTTCAGCGTATCAAACGGCACATCCTCGAATGCCGCTTCGGCCGCGGCGTCAGATCGCGGAAGGTCAAATGGCAATTGTCCTTCAGGGCCCCAGCCGTCAACGCCAAAGATAACGTCCAGGAACGCATCGTGGCTGCTACCGTAGTTTCCAAACAGCGCCGCCGCCTTCTCTGCGATTTCGGGCACAGCCGCTGGTCGGTTGAGTCTAATGTCCACGACAGTCGGAACAGTCTCGTAGATCTTGGCCTGACGCGCCTTCTCGGTCGAGTTGAACTCGAGAGTGCCGTTGTTGATCATGGCCGCAAGGCCAGTGCCAGTCGTGGGCTTGAAAGGAGACGCGAAACGGAGGAACGCGTAGTCTGCATCCTCTGGCTTGTCCACCACCTTGAGGTTTCGCGACTCCAGAGCCTCGGGTTCGATGCCTTCGATGTAGAACTTGGCCTCGAGCGCCGACAGAGGCAGAGGTAGGATGTCATTCTGGTTGGTGAGCAGAGTGAAAGCCCGACGCTGTGTCTCGTTACCCAGGCGGCTGAAGTAGGGGTTGCCAGCCACGCGTGCAGCATTATCGGGATCCACGAAAGGGTTATCGAAGAGTCCCAGCTCAAACTTCTCCTTCATCAGCTTGCGGACCGACTCATCGATGCGAGCCTCAGGTACCAAGCCCTTCTTGACGAGTTCAATAATCAACTCTGGCTTGGTCTCGCCGCCAAAGATATCACAGCCGGCCTCAAGGACACGGCGGGCACGCTCAAGCTCGGTCTTGTCCTCCAGACCCCATGCTCGATCAGTGACGATGCCCCAGTCTGTAACGACGATACCCTCGAAGCCTAGCTGGGTCTTGAGGAGATCGGTGACAACTCCCTTGTTGAATCCAAAGGCAACCTCTTCCCATGAAGTTCCGATGGGCCTTGAGTAGTAGGGCATCATCTGCCTTGTGCCCGCAGCGATTGCCGCCTTGAAGGGGATCAAGTGATAAGCCTGGTTGTTACCAGGGTACGTTTGGTTCTTGCCCTATACATCTCAACATTAGAAGACTGTCCATAATTAGTTGATAGGTGTTACATACCCAAGGGAAGTGAGAGTCTTCTCCATTCTCCATCGGACCACCACCGGGGAAGTGCTTCGTTGTCGTAATGACCGAGTGAGGTCCAATCTTTTCACCCTGAAAGCCCTTGATGTATTCGACAAGCAGAGCACTTGTCAGGTTGGCGTCCTCGCCCAGAGTACCACCGATTCGACCCCATCGAGGCTCCGTCGAAAGATCCACCTGCGGATGAAGTGCCTGACGGATTCCCACGGAAATATACTCCTCCCGGGCAATCTCAGCAAAAGTGCGGGCCAGTTGAGGGGACCGCAGGGCAGCGATACCAAGCGGCTCGGTCCATCGAGAGAAGCCGTTGGCTACAACCGACACTGCAGCATCGTCCGTCCAACCATGCTGAGGGTCGGAAGAGATAGTGATGGGGATGCCCAGGGACGTATTTTGGGCCAGCTTCTGAAGCTTGTTGTACCAGTTTGCCACGGCGCGAGCGTCATTGACACCTCCGCTCAAGACGTAATGAGTTATACGCTTGTCCTTGACATAACCCTCGATGGTTGCGTCGAATGTGTTGTTGACAACTTGAGTACGGGCGTGGAACATCTGTCCTGCCTTTTCCTCAAGAGACATGCGGGAGAGGAGGTCATCTACACGCTTGTCGAGGCAGAGAGATGTGTTTCGATATGGGGGAGGATTTGCATCTTGACGAGCAATAGGGCTGCTAAGAGCCAGTGAAATGCCTCCAAGGAGAACTAGATGAGACCACATGGTGATGATGAACTCTTTTTGATTTTAGTAGATAGGATCCAAGTCACTTTGGAACAACCATGATGACCCAACACAAGGACAAGACTTTGACTCGCTTTTATAGAGCAGTCATGAATTTCAACTTGCTCTAATACACTGCATCGTCTCTTCCGAAGTTGAAGCGTGATCATCCTATCGTCAAGTGCTTCGGGAAACCGTTCCCGCAGTCCCAACGATGCATTCGGACCGACCGTTCGACCCCGAGCGCATTAGTGGTGGCATTTTCCAACATCAGAGGAGTCCGAGTTGAAAAAGAGCGGATGACCGAACCCACAGTACTGGGAAAGAACCCAGATACATGGCGCTCCCCCGGACCACTCATGACAGGTGAGTGCAACGCGGGGGTTGTAAATCTGGGGGCCCGCGTGGATCATGAAGTATCCTGGTATAAACGTGCGGGGGACCCGTTGTGTTTCGGGCCGTTTCCCAAATCCCATGACTCTGGATGCCATGCGGTTCAAGAGACTCAACCCACTACAACAATACGAGCAGACAGGCGGTGTTGGTGGGATAGTGGATGCAGTTTCGAGGGCCAAGCCGGCGTATCCACGGCCAGTTGACATGAGCTCGGGCTGCCATAACTGGTCCATTATTGGCCTTGGGAAGATTCCGCAATGGGTACTCTTAAGCGCAGGTTTGCTTGAATGCCCCGAGCTTGTCGGCGAACGAGGTTGGTTCCATAGCGTGATGTATGGGTTGACTTGGGTCAAAATGGATACTGCTCCGCCGATCCCGCATTACTACCCTAGGTGACCGGACACCTCGGGACTGTGTCTCGGCAGTTGACAGGGATTTTTCTCCCCATGGTTCCCAAGTGCACGGGACTGGAACAGTTTTACTTTACAGAGTAGGTATCTGGTGATATTGAGTAAGTACTTGTGTTGCTGGGTTGCTAAGTTGCCGAGGTAAAGGACAGGATATTAAGCTGCTGAAGCTCGTGAGGGCAGATGTCCCTTGTGCTATTCGAGAGTCTGTGCATACTTTATTCATGATGAAAGTGGTCTGCCCATTAGAGTGGCAGAACCTCCCTCCTGGGTTTCTCACATGCATATCGCGTGTGCTATCGGATAATGGATAAGCATTGCCAATCAGGCTATGGCAAACACTTGTACAACTAGTGATAGGCTTTTATTCATATTGTATTCAGACATGCTACCGATTACCAACCACGTGGGAGTAGTGATAGAGGTCAAAGGTTAAGCTCAAAAGTAAGCTTATTTGGGTTCTGGGGATTGGCAGCGAAGCTCGCATACCGGTTCTCCACCATACGCATGGGCGATACTCCTGGTGTAGCTGTCGTAGTATGCAATATACAAATTTAAAGAAACAAATTGTTTACGCGCGTGGCTCCTGTAAGATTTCTTAGAATTTATTCACATCAGTCCCTAGTATCCTGCTCCAAAGACCCCAGATTGCAGCACAGGAGCACCACAATAACATTGCGCCTACATCAGACAGCGGCGTAGACTTCATAGAGTCAAGCCCAATATTCACTTACTACCGCGATAAGATATCTATTGTCTTGGCATGATCGACATATCTCATGTTGTGACTGTCTTGGAAACGTGGCTTGGAGCACTAGGGTAAGTAGATGGAGGTCAATGACATGTGATAAAAGCTGGCAGTGTAAGTATTCTATCTGATAGGTTGAGAAGCGTAAAAAATATTTAGGTACCTGTTTTATACACCATCGCGCCTATTATGAAAGATAACTGGTTTTACGGGGTGAAGGTCTATGTGAGGAAATTCTTGCTGGTTCAACACCGTTTGAGTGGTTGGCTTAACTTTAGCTTGACCATCTAAGCAATGAACAAATGAGGGGACAGCAGAGCTATGAGCCACGACAAACGAGTAAATAGAAATTTAGTAAGAAAAGTGTCAAGTACTGAATAAACCACACTCGCTCTCGAAGTATTATTTTATAAAATGATTATGTTGCTGGGATATTCTCACTGGATGCGGACTGGTTGTGTCCAAGACACAGCGCTTGGCAAAGTCGAGAGAATATTTCTGTGATACTGCAACGCCCTATTTCGCTATATATAATTAGGTGGCGACATAAGAGGATCATTATTTATAGGCTTAGAGCTCAACTACGTAGTCGGAACCTTTTGTGATATTTCTGAGCTACCACATTGTTATCCTTGGCGTTCTACTTAACCGATCTGGACTCCCCACACTGCTAGGGCTGCCGAGACTCGCCTCGCAAGGTTCGGAGGCTTGACCGATGCGCTGGTGCTTGGAAATCAAATTCACCCCAGATGATTGGCCCATAGGAACCTTCATGTTTCAGGGTGCTTTTGCTGGAATGCCGTTTACAAAGCAAGAAGCCATTGAAAGGGTGTTAAATGACCCTTCCCAAGATGTGCCGATGGTACCTCTGCCCGAGGGCTCTCGAGCTGCAATGCCTTGGGAAGATCGGGCAGCGGGAGAAGTACCAAGCGTTTGCTCACGGATGAACGGCGCCAGTGCAAGACCCTTCACATGCTCGCCTGTCAAACCAAGAAATGGGACCTGCTTGCCGACAGGACAGCTCGTGCTTCGAGTATCGGACTGTTTCCGATCCCTTTTATCCTGGGGCGTCTTTCCCCTCCTCTCACTGGACTTGGGAGACGACCCCGGACTTAACGCGAAGGCGCCGATCCTTAGCACCGTCTCACATCTTCCCCGGAAACCCCCGGATTTTGGGCACGAGGGGAATCAACGATGGTTGAACCTTTTTTTCTAGGGAAGATCTTAGAAACTAATATCTGTGTCTAGAAATAGATGTCATAGATCTTGGCCCCCGTTCTTGGGCTGACTCTTGGCTGCTTAGAAACGAAAGGGTTCCAGACGCTGCAACGGAACGGCAAGAGACGGAACGAGTCCATGCCCGGACCGGCAGGGCAGGATGGGATGTGCTGGTCCTTGCCCACCCTGACCGTTCCTGCTGCGCACGTTCCACGCCACTGGCATCCGTCATCCGTCATCGGCCGGTACATGTGTTGCAGGGAAAGACCACGCGCGTCGGCAGGTACCGCCTTACCACTCAAAACATTGGAAATCGACACACTCAACACCATCACACCAGCCCGTGCTTTCCACCGCCGCCGCCCCCCACCTCCCACCTTTTCCCATCTTTCCTCGATGACTTGCTCTCCATTCTGTTCCAACCTGAGCTCCTAGTTCTTGATCTTGTGTCATCGTGTACGATTGTTTTTGGGCTTCTCCTTATACTATCTCTTTCTTCCTTAGTTTGGTCTGTTCGAATCCCATCCTTGTTCTCGACGCAATTTAAATCCCCTGCCAATCCTCTCAACAACTCCCCGCGCCATCTTTGCACCGAGCACACACTCCCCTCAACGAAAAGCCGACAGTATCCTTGGAATCCACCAGGCTCCATCCGCCTCCCTCTTCGAATCTGTACCTAGTCGAATCGATTTTCCCTTTGCAATTGAATAGTCAGCCAATTTTTGGTACATCTCGCGCCGGTCGAAAACGTTCCAGAACGCCTAGAATGAGACTGAACAAGGCTGCTCGAGTTATCCTCTTTGGTGCACCTGGCGTTGGTAAAGGAACCCAGAGCGAGCGTCTGCTCGCTCGCTTCCCGCAACTCAACTCTGTCAGCACTGGCGACCTCCTCCGTCGAAATGTCAAGGAAAGGACACCTCTTGGTAAGTTGTTAGCATCCAACCCTGCCTCCCCAATGTTAATCAATGCTAATATTCGTAATCGCAGGTATCAAGGTCGAGACTACAATGAAGTCTGGAGGTCTCGTTGCCGACGATCTCATCTTGCGACTCATTTCCAACGAACTCTATACTCGCGGATGGCTGGCTGGTCGAGGGCCAGTCATGACCCTCGCCTCCGAAGCGACCGCGATCGGCCAACATTCGTACGATGGGGCCCCTCCCGTGGACTCATTCATCAGCAATCCCTCCCTATTTGACCAACATATCCCGCCACGAGCTTCCGAAGACCCTTCCGCCTCCTTTATTCTCGATGGTTTCCCCCGAACAGCCGCTCAGGCTGCTCCTCTCGACAAGTTGATCCCCATCAACCTTGTCGTTTCCCTCAAGACGCCTGTATCTGTTATCCTGGAGCGAATCGCTGGTCGCTGGGTTCACGAGCCTTCAGGCCGAGTCTACAACACTGCCTTCAATGCGCCTCGTGTCCCTGGAATTGACGATGTTACTGGAGAGCCTCTCATCCAGCGCGCTGATGACTCGGAGGAAATCTATCGCGCCCGCTTCAAGAAGTTCCAGGAGACTAGCGAGCCTGTTCTCAACCACTACGCTCAGAAGGGCGTCCTTGTCGAGATCGAGGGCATGAGCAGCGACGAGATCAGCCCCAAGCTGTTCCACCAGTTTGAGAAGCGCTTTGTCGACTAAGGAAGTGGCTTCGTCTGTTGAAAGGATACCCAGCGCCTTCAAGACGCCCATTTTATTCATACTGCACGTTTTTGGATGTACATGTTTATTCTATAGTTCTTTTTCTGTTCTGGAGTTTACTGCAGCTTTCTGGATGCTGCTGGTGGAGTTGCAACAAGACCAGTCTGTCGGAGAGACAGCCTTGGCACATGGCGTGTATTGATGGGATAAGTGCTCGACAAGGGCCTGTTTGTGTGCTTGTATATAGCGATTCCCCTTGACAAAAGTGCGGTTTGGTTTAGCGAACGAAACGGATCTCAAGGGCACATTTTGGCCCTCGCACACTGCGTCAATGATATGATCAACCGCCCCTCTGTGCCCATGCCAAAGTTCCGACTTGATAACGTGATTCTGAGTGATTGATTTCCAGCTCATCTCGCTTTGAGATGCTCGTTAAAAGCATTGCGCTATAGATACACGTTTAGCCCTAAGAATAAGGAAATCCCCTGATACCCCCCTTGCCACCACACAGTCCACCTGGCCAGCATGTCACTGCCAGTATCATCTCCCGTCTCTTCTACAGCAGTCCTAACATATGGTGATGTTCCCAAAGTGACAGCCCGAGTAGAAATCGTATACCTTCCAAACAGTCCCAAACAAATAACCCATCATACTCCGTCTCAGCCTTATACTCTGAACCGTGAAATCTCCCAAAAGTAAAAAAAAGGGCGGAGGATCAGCTTGCGAGTCTAGTCGCGCCACTCCTCGCCACCTCGAAGCCCGCTGGGCTGGCCCTCTGTTTGACCGGGGCGTAGCGGGGTCTGCTCATCGTCGTCATCGTCTAGAGCCCGCGCAAGCTCGTCAGGGTCCTGCATCTTGGCATCCGGGTCGACAGGTCCGCCGAGCTCATCCTGCTCACGGTTGTGTCGTTCCTGCTCAAGCACACCATCGTCGGCGCTGACAGAGATGCCCCGAGCTCCCCACTTGGGCCGGGCGCTACGTCGGGCGCCGGTGTCGTCGTCGTCAAAGCCGGGACCGCTCTCCTCGTCATCGTCCGAGGTCTCGAAGCGCTTACCAAAGATGCGACGAAGGAGCCAGCCACGGCGCATATCGTCGGCGTCAACAATGCCGCCGCCACGGAGCTTGACACGCTGGCGGGTGTAATATACCCAGGCAAAGTCGACGTATAGAGCGGTCTGGATGATGCCAAAGATGACGGAGACGGTGTTGGGCTTCTTTCCGGTAACCTCGAATTCTCGGAGGAACCAGTTGATGCAGTAGAGGGCGCGGTAGGAGCCGAGGGCGAGGAGGTAGAACGAGTCGATGACGGTAGGCACAGTCGTCTGCCTGAGGAGTAGAAGCTGAGGGAGGACACAGACGGACTCGAGAATCTGGGAAAAGACCCACATCCACTGAAGGAGACAAGAGTCAGCGACGGTTTCGAGATCACGATGTTGGCAGACTTACAGTCAGGAAGCCCTTGGATCTCTCAAAGATTAGCATGACAAAAGGCGACAGGACAAAAGAGCCGCCGAGAATGATGGCACCAATCTTCCAGGCAATCTCCTTCTCGCGCGATCGAGGATAGATCCATTGCATTATACCGAGGATGTAGAAGGACGATGTGATATAGAAGATCTTGAAGATCAAGTTCCATGGGAACTTTTCAGAGAAGATGTCGAGGTAGCGGGTGCAAAAGACGAGCGCGTAAAGGATCTGGGTGATGAGAGAGACACCCTCGGCGCTGCGGTTGCGGTGGATGGCAAAGATGAGGATGCATTTGGAGAGGGCGTGGGACAAGTCGCCCAGGATACGGAAGAGCTATTATAGGTGTCAGTCTGTAATCAAGAGGATAGGGAGCACATATCTCAGAGGCCAGCGACGTACGTTCCACGCGCCCATTGTGAATAGCGGGTTGCTCAATCAAGCAGGCTCAAGCTGATGGCGATGTTGAGAGGAGCAAGGGAGCGACGAATAGGAGTCGCTGAGGCCTGGGCCTTGCTGGACCACGGCACGGGGGACCTGCCAGCGACAAGTATACGGAACTTGGAGAAGCGATCTAGCACAAGCAGCTAGGATCACCTGCGAAGAGGGATTGACAACGTCACAAAGATCCAAGTTGAAGAAAGAAGACAAGTTGCTTGCCTAGGCAGCTCCACGATGGATGCGATGATGGAGGAGCAGCTGGGGCTGAGCTTGCGTCAGTCAGCTTCCATTTGGGGGTTAGTCCCACTAGCCACAGTATGCACCAGCGGGATTTTGCTGCGCCACGGGGAAGTGGGGACTTGGCAGGAAGTGTGGCTGGTTAAACTGGTTGGTTCGTGCTGACTGGCAATTCAGTCA
Source organism: Fusarium piperis (assembly GCA_027886205.1). NCBI lineage: Eukaryota > Fungi > Ascomycota > Sordariomycetes > Hypocreales > Nectriaceae > Fusarium > Fusarium piperis. Next base: position 37,863 of record RZGM01000157.1, on the reverse strand, counting down.
AATCTGGGGATAAGGTTATTTGAGTAGGATGCGTCTATACGAGGAGTGCATATATATCATTTCGGCCAAAGTGGATTGTATATATGAGTGTCTAGATGGCTTCAGTGATGTCCAAAACGTTTGAACCCACTATGAATTGGGTTTACGGGTGACGCGGCGATTAGGGACGGGAAGTGGCTGCACTGTACGGATGGGAAATCAGGGGTTGAATGAATATATTGGAGCGGGACTGGACAATTCCATAGGAGACGAGTCAAGCGCCCTCCGCCGTCCTTGTATTTTGACTGGACATATCATTGAGTAGGCCTCGTTTGCTTTTTGAACTTTCAGGCTTGTTCATTATATACTTATCACTTCTGTTCATCTTTCAACGTTGTCAACCGTTTGTCTCCTGGTGTTTGATGCTGGTGACGTGTGCCCCTGCGGATCTTCCGGACTCTTATCATCCCCTTCCACGTCGACGTCAGCTCCATTGCTTCATCTTGCAACAGCTCTCGCCTCTTGTACCGTTCTTGTCTCTGAGCGATCTCCGGATATTCTACGTCGGGCATGAAGTTGTCGGCCATTTGTGCTTTTGCCACATGGCTTTCTTCTGCCAGCGCATCGGTCATCCCGGACGTTCTTGAGAAGATTGAGCAGTTGGAACAGAAAATTCCAAGTATTGCGCCTCCACCGCCAAAGTACTTTAGTAAGTCTCAAACAAGAGTCCACGGGCTTACCCGAGGCCTTGAATGGTGTGTATAACCAAGACTGACAACTTTATAGGAGAGGCAGCGTAAGTTTTGTTTGTCTCCTTTGCTCGACAAGCCCAGCCCATGCTAACCCATGATGCGCCAAGATCATATCCGCACTATGACGGGAGATACATGCATGAACCCCTCGAGCTCGTCGCACAAAACGCAGGCATCAAAGTGTTAATGCAGACATACCTGGCCACCTTCCGAGATCTCGGCGTCGAGACATGGTTGATGCACGGCTCCCTTCTTGGCTGGTGGTGGGGGAAAAGGGTAGGAAGCCTCGCCACCGTCGTCTACTCTTCTTTCTGACACGATTGCCAGGTTATGCCGTGGGACCTGGATGCCGATGTCCAGGTGACCGAGGCCGACATGTACTTCTTGGCGGCATATTACAACATGACGATTTATTACTACCAATACGAGAACGCACCCGAAGGTCGCTTCTTTCAGCTTGAAGTCAACCCTTACTTTGAGCACCGCGGTCGGGATGACACTCTCAATGTCATTGATGCTCGGTGGATTGACATGCAGACCGGACTGTTCATCGACATTACAGCCGCGAGGTATGATCCTGGCCATGTGAGAGGTGAAGGAGTTCTCTACGACAAGCACGACCACGAGTTCAAGGTTTGCAGTCCTGCTCCTTACATGGCTCATCCGCTTATGTTTGTGTAACAGGATAAATACGTGTTTCCTCTGCTCGATACGACATTCGAAGGGCTCCCTGCCAAGATCCCCTATCGCTACAAGGAGATGCTAGCTTCCGAGTATAGCAAAGGAGCCTTGACAAGGACCGAGTTTCTCGAGTATGTTCTATTCAAAAGGATTGGTTGAGGTTCAATTACTGACAACCGAATAGTCACAGGTTTGATGTGAAGAAGATGGAATGGGTCGCCATCAACTAGACGAGGTTACATAATTATGAAGTGTTTGGGGCGTTCAGGTCAAAATTGGATGGGAAATTGTACGATGTTTTATGGGTAGGTCCCTTGGAAGAGGTTATAGAAAGGCCTATGTATACTAATTGATACCCGGCTAAGCAATAGAGGGTCATTGTATGCAGTGGACCATGGGTTGTTTACTTTGGCGCTGAATGACGGTAGGCTCCATTCAAGGTAATCTGGGCACCCCAAAGCCATGGCCATTTCTCCTAGGAAGAAAACTGCGCAAGTATTGTAGGAATGCCGTTTTAGTTGCTGTATATGTACCTACATATGTTTCATCATGGGCCATAGTTAAAGTGGTCATGATCAGTTAATTGATGCCCCGCGACTCAAACGCGTCTGGCCCCACGCGTCCCAAGCTCTCAAACATTGCTCCTACATCATCGCCCAGGAGTTCGATCGCAACACCACATTCGCGCAACCTCTCTACGTAATTTCTTCCGGTTAATACACATGCGCAAGTCGAAGCGCAGGCCGCTTTTCATCCCACAATGGCAACAGGCAAGCCCACACCAAGCTGCTAAACATCGACTTCGACTGCTAACAATCACCCAGGCCAGCAGCGCCGTGCTGAGCGGCTAAACGAACGGCTTCGAGGCGCCGGGTACGACTAGCCAGCCCTTAAATATCACCAATTTAACCACTGATATCATGGTAGACGCGCCGTTATCGAAGACGATTCCTTCAATCTCGACATCGCCGGCCTTAACATTGCCGGATCGACTCCCGCCGCTCCGTCAGCGCCCGCGCCTCCAGCACCAGAACCCTCGGCGCGTCGCACACCAAACACATCAGCCAAGAGAAAGAGGCTAGATAATGACATACCGCCTTCTGCGCAGCCCCCAGGGAGCGCCCGCAGACGATCACCGCCCTCCGCACCGAGAGACCCTTACGACCTGCCCGACTCTTCTAAGGAATCAGCCGCGCAAGTCACCACGGCCGAGGAGACGGAGGCGGAAGAAGAAGAACCAAATGTCGATAATGTAGAGGCTCCAGAGCCTCAGATACCGAGTCCGACCGAGGAGCCTGAAGCGGAAGACGGCGAACCAGACCTTGCGCTACCGACCCTACCAAACGAGAGTGCCTCTGGCTCACCAGCTGCACAACAATCAAGAGAGGGCGCTCAGGGCGACGCTCACAGTCCTCCAGATAGAAGACGAAACGTGCGCATGAGCGACGCCCTATCCTCGACTACTCGACTACATGATGGGCTATTCACGGAAGAAGAGGCACCACCGTCGTCCTCACCTCTTGTACGCAAAGTCCGGCGCAGTGAGGGCGCCGCTTCCATCCGAGCTAGAATGTCTCGGCGGCAGAGTTCAAGAGCTGCTGAGAAGGCGGATGATGCGGACGAACTGTCGCCCGATCGACCGACCGATTATAATCCTGCGGATGATGAACTATCAGATACCAACCCAGTCGAGGAGGAGCCGGAAGTCGAAGCTGATGTTGAAGCCGAAGTGGCTGAGGCTGAGGAAACTGAGGAAGAACCACTGGTAGAAGATGAAGTACCAGAAGAAACCGAAGTTCGAGAAGAAGACGAAGCACTGGAAGACGCAGTGGCAGAGGAGATTGACGAGGTGGAAGCCGCCAAAACCATTGGAAGGAAGCGTCCTCGAAGAAGTCTACCCCCTCGCTCCCCTGAAGTAGAACCCTCCGAGGTGATTGAGGAGGAAGCCGAGGAGGAAGAGCCAGCACCAAAACGACGTCGTGGACGACCATCAAGAAGCCCTGCCACCCAGAAGCAGCCGGCAACGAAGCCCAAAACTGGCACAAGGACAAAACCTCGCGATTCAGAGCCCAAGATGACGAGAACGAAACAAGCCCGCAAGACGAAACAGGCGGCCAAAGACAGGCGTATCAGCGATGGCACAGCCATCGAGCTTACCGTACAGAGATGGGTCAACGCCAAGCAGTTTCGCCAAGGCGACGGCGAGGAGGATCCCATCATCGCGAGCGAAGTCCCGTTCCAAAATCAGGAAGAAACCGTTGTGGATGTGTTTGCACAGGTGTGCCAAGAGGTTGTTGAGACTACGCTGGCTAAGCTTTACGAGACCATGACTAGCACAGAAGACAAGGAGAAGAAAAAGGAGTGTCGTATCAAGATAAGGGCTGTGGATGCGTATCGAGAGCAGTTGACGTTGCAACTCCTCCAGCTAGTGAGTTGCTTTTATAGATTATAGAGTACTGAAGCTGACATGGATAGGCCACCCATCTCAACGACTGGCATTCACTACGGAAACGAGTTCGCCTGATTCAACGGGAGAAGCTGAAGCTAAGGGAAGATATCCTCCAGCTCAAGGCGGAGAGGGAGCAGGTGGCTCTTCGGATGGACGCAGTGCGCATCAAGCACGAGGAAGACACCAAAGAGTCAAAAGTGAGTAGCAGAGGCTTTTCATCGCTATGCTAAACTAACATTTTACCCAGTACCGCCTCGACACGTCTGCCATCATGCATGATGTAGACCTCGCGGTTGAGCAGGGACGAGATGCTCCTGAACTATCACGCGCCCAAGAGAAAAAGGCTGAGCTGGCAAACCTCGAGCTGCTTGTGGCACGCATCACAGACGAGGCTAGCTCTGCGAGCTCAGCAGGCGGGATGCTCCAGCAGGTCAAGGAGTTTAACGCTTTCTTGGAACGGGCAGCAGTGGCACTGGAAACAAGATGAGGCAAATAATGAAAGGCTCAGAAAGGATATTACACTTTTTTGGTTGCTCGCTCAGTTAATCTTGGCCTTGCTAAAGTCCATCTCGGGATGCTGCTCCTGGAACTGCTTGAGAATGTCGAGCCTCTTTTGCTCGTCCGAGGTGGGCAGGCCGCGCTCCTTCTGCTGCTGGTCAAACATCATCTTCTCGACCATGCCGCGCGTCTCGCCGTCGAGGTCCGACAGCTTGGACGAGTCAGGCTGGATCTTGGACACGTCGATCTTGGGGGCGTTGGTGACGACGTGCGCCCACCACTCCATCTTGTTGACCTTGTCGAGGTGGATCTCGACCGTCTTGGTGCCGTCGGCGTTGGTGCTGAGCGTCCAGGTCGAGTCGTCGACGTGGATGGGGTGGGGGAGGTCGCCCTGGGAGGTGTTAGGATGAAGTGAGGCTGTGAGAGTGAGGATGTGTGTACCTTGATGAGGGGATCCTGGCCCTTGATTCCCGCCTGAAGGCTATTCTTCTTGATCTCGATCACGAGATCCCTCGACTTGAAGTTCCCAGGGACGGTAAAGGTGATGTCGAGCTCAGAAATGACCTGCGTCCACTTGTAGGGCAGAGCCGCTTGTTCCTCGGCCTCCTTGGCACGAGCGGCAGCGTCTTCAACGGGAGTAGGTTCTGCCATTGGAAGTTAGTTGAACGATTGGATGATGTAAGGGTAGAGTTAGGGATATACCCTTGTCGGCCATTTTGAGTTGTCGTGATAGAAGAAGATGATGGAAGCGATTGGCATGAGAGAAGGCTGACAATTCGATGGAGGGGCAGACTCGGTGTGGGGCCAAGCGGGTAACAAGCTTTAGCCAATAGGAAGCGATCCATCAAACATTAGAACCCTGTAGCCTCAGCCGCGCATAACCAACAGTGAATCACTCATCTTTGACCAAACAAAGCGTGCTTCTTCCTCTGCCTCGTCCTCGCCCTCAACCTTGCATCTCGATCGTCCAACACCCGCAAACATGTCTCGAACAGGCGCCGTCTCGGTGCGTCACACCTCCGACTTTACCAGCAATGCTCCTCCTCCGCCCGACCAAGACGAGACGTGCCCCGTTTGCAAGACGACGCGGTACTTCAACCGCGACATGGAGTTTCGCATCAACCCCGAGTGCTACCACCGCATGTGCAAGACGTGCGTCGAGCGCATCTTCAAGGATGGGCCCAATCAGTGCCCCTACGCCGGCTGCCACAAGACACTGCGCCTCAGGGGCTTCAAGACGGCCTTCTTTGCTGACCTGGGCGTCGAGCGCGAGGTGGACATTCGGAGACGTGTCGCGGCTGTTTTCAACAAGGTTGAGGACGACTTTGAGACTCTGGAGGATTATAATGAGTATCTTGAGATGGTCGAGTGTTTGACAAGCGACATTGTCAGCGGTAATGAGGAGGCGAAGCGCAAGGCAGAGGCTCAGCTGTCCGAGTGGGAGGCGAAGCACAAGGCCGACATTGAGCGCAACCGACGTCTCGCCCGAGAATCAGACGAAGCCCGCCAACGGCGTCTGGCTGCCGAGGCAGACGAAGCACGACACCGTCGTCTGGAGGAGCACAAGGCTGAGATGGAAGAGAAGGCCAGCGCGAAGCGATTCCGGGAAGAGATGCTCGACTCCCTCCAGAGCGCCGAGGACGGCCGCGCAGGCGAGGCGATGAACAAGATCCTACTCAAGAAGCGAGGCCACACTAAGCGCGACGGTACAATGGGCGCTGCCGCCGGTGCAGGAGGGCTCTCGATCCGCGGTCTGCGCGACAAAAAGGGCGCTGTCCACCACGTCGTCGACGACAAGCCATACGATCCATATGGAGGAGTGCGACTCACTACGCAGCGCGTCGACCTCGCGCCCGAAAAGTTGACGGCGTACTCAAACGAGTGGGTCGAGATCACGAGGACAAAGACAGAGTTCAAGGCTGGAGGGTACAGTCCCGACGAGTACCTCTCACGGGCACTCTTCGAGGCATTCTCCGGCTTAGGCGTGTTTGTCGGCGAGGAGAAGCCAGACAGGAGCGTTGCCACATCGGGCGCGAGAGAAGCGGCTGCAACAGGGGATGCTGGAGGCAGGATGGACGTCGACGATCCTTTCTAGAGGACTACAACTTGGTGTCTTAGGGTGGGAATGCGTTGCACTTGGAAGCATAGCTACGGCGTTTTACGGTTCAAAGGGCGTATGGGGGAAAAGGTACGAGACGACACTCGCTATAGAGACTTGGGGAGTTACACGAGGGCACAAAATATGACACGATACCATGGAGAACAAATGGGTATACATACATCAGAATTTGATCGAGATCAGGATATATAAAAAGGAGGAGAGAAGGGGAGTTAATATAATAACACCAATGATATTTTTTATGACTGCTACTATACTAAACCAAGGAGAATAAACACCAGCCAAAAAAAGGGAATCGGAGGATCGCCCAGGTCCGCAGAAGGAGTAGATCTCGCCAGGGCAGGAGAAAAGGGTTAAATATAATTGCTACTGGAGAGTTCAAGACCTCCTTGCGTGTCAAAAACCATCCTTTCACCTTGCGGATCCCCCCTTTACCCATCTTCATCCCCTTCCGAAAAACGCCTCGCTTACTATATGGAAAGGGAGGATGATGTACAGCCAAAAAAGGAAAAAAAACAGAGCGCCGAGAAACGCGATGTGGATGTGAGGGAAGAGGCTAAGAACGCCGAGTATAGTATCGTGTAGATGTGAGAGGGTTGGAGAAGTATGCCCCTTATTGCTGCCAGGGGGTCTGCTGCGCGGGTCGGGGGAATACGGGCAGTGTTTCAAGTTGATCAAGGCCACCTCCGATCGGTGCTTGATTGTGTTGCCATCCCGTACCCGTGGCGTGATTGACAAACGCGCCGTGACGGAACGGATTTGTGCTTCCAGTGGGCTGAGCAACCAGTGCAGCTCCCGCCGTCTGCGGCCTTTGCTGCTCCTGAGTTTGCGCTGGCAGCATCGAGTGCCGAGCAAAGGGGTTCGTGCCAGTTGGTGTTGGCTGTAAAGCAGCTTGCTGTGGCTGCTGCTGCGGCTGTTGTTGAGTAGGTTGCTGGAAAGGTGAATTGGAGGCTTGCGCAAATGGCGACGTGTTCTGCCCTGGTGATCGAGCGAACGGGTTTGTTGATTGCCGGTTCAGCGCTGGCGTTGAAACGGAAGACGGCATCTGGTTCCCCTGAATACCTGTTTGTTGGGCCATGAGCATGGACTGTCTGAAGGGGTTGGTGCTTTGTTGCCCTGTTGCCATTGGCTGAAGACCACCGTTTTGCACTGGTTGAAGTCCTCCGTTTTGCATTGGCTGTTGGACCGCGGGAGAGACAATAGTAGGGAAATTAGCCACAGAGTCCTGGGGAATCGGTGCGAGAGAGCTCGGCTGGAATCCAGGTTGTGAGGTGTAGCCCCCGAAACCAGCTCCGGTAAAGCTGGGTTGCAAGCCTTGAGGTTGCTGCACAAATGCGCCTGTGGGCTGGGGCTGCTGGAAGGGACTGTTGTTGGTTGCGAATCCTGTAGGTTGAGCACCGAAGCCATTCTGCTGGAACTGCATGCCTGTCGGTTGCTGTTGGAAAGGCTGTGCTTGGTTGGTGGTTACACCCAGAGGCGTCTGGTTTTGCTCGATTGAGTCGAAGAAGTCGATCAAATCAGGATCAGGACCCTTGTTGGCTTGAGGTTTCGACTCAGAAGGCTTGCCACCAGTTGAAGAAGCCTTGATGACCTTGGGGAAGGGGTTGTTGGAGGACGGTTCGGGGAAATCGAGGCTCTTCTTCTTACTGAGGGTCGCCTGCTTAGAGCTTGAGCTCCCGCCCCCGTGCTTCTTGACATCCTGCTCAGCGAGATACTGCCTTCGGTGGACCTCAAAGTCTGGATCGTTCAGGTACTCCTCGAGCTGGCGTCCCAGGTTGACAGGGGCGTGCTTGAGCTTTGGAACCTCGACTCGTGTGTGGTGCTCGTACTGCCGGGCAATGCTGAGATACTGGACCACGTAGTCTGTCTGCTTGGTGAACTTGCGGTAAATCGCCATGGCACGCTCGGCATCGACCTTTGACATTTCGAAAAAGTGGCCTAGGGAGACGGGTCTTGGTCAGTAAAGGAGGCGGACTGAGACATGAGGGGGAGGGGGAGGGGAACCAACCGAGAATGCTAATCAACCCTTGATTAAGAACCTGGAACAGCGCCAACAAGTCCAAGACAAGCAATCGGAAGACGGTTATAGTGATTTCGTTTTCGGGCTCGTTTTCCATGACCTAGGCGGGAGTGTTAGCGGTTCAATGTATGAAGGCGTCGGATGCAGCGCAACATGTAGGCGATGCTGCAATGCTCCATATTCACGTACATCACACTTTAACAAGGCCTCGAGCTGGTGTTGCACCACCTCCGTCTCTCGTAATAGACCCTTTTCGACTGACAGCTTCTCCAATCTTGATTCGGGGGCGCGGACCCAATCGGTCTTGGTATCTTTGTATGCGCGCGCTCGCTCGGCCAAGTAATAAGCATAATGTCGAATGTTGCGTCCTTGGGTTTGGGCTATGAATTCGTTAATCATTACGTTCGGAGATACCCAATCGACTGTTGTCGTAGATAGTAGCAGCACATACCATCTGTGAAGCTGCTGGTTGCCAACACATTGCGGTGCGTTGCGAGAAAGGCGAGTGTGACGTCTGGTGAACCCTCCCGGATCATGAGATGCACAGTGATGAGACTCTTGAAGACGACAGTCCATGTGGAATCGCGGAGACGGTACGTAAGGGCGCGAAAGACTTCGCCGACGCCAGCTTCGCCGGAATGGGTAGCGACGAGGATGTGCTCGATATACTTTGTCTTTGGAGGGGCATTCTGAGAGAAGCTTGCGTCAGCATACCAAGCAAGACAAGGGGCGCGAGGCTCGAGAACTAGATATGCCGAATCCCGTGCTGGCCGCTGCAAGCAAGTAGTGATTCAGACAACGCACCTTGATCTTGGTTGCGCCCTTGACGGACTTTTCAAAAGAGCTAGACATTGTACTAGCTACTGGGACCTTGGCCGAGCTGTGTGATAGGAAAGTATAGCTTCAGGATTCGTGGGCGCCTGGTGATAGAGGGGATCGTTCGGGACACGGAGGTTGTACTGGAAGGCCGGAGCGGGATGAGGAAGAAGACGGTCGGCGGTCGGCGGTCGACGCGGAGGAGGAAGAGATGGAGGATCGGCTGGAGATGTTGTCTTGGTGAAAGGTGGTCGTCGCGGGCGGTAGCCGTCACGTCGGGTCGAGTTGAGCGCTTTCAAGTCGCCAGCGCAGAGATAGAAGAACACGAAAGGAAAGAGAGAGAGTGCCCAAGAGGATCCGCATCCGCGCCGGGGGACGTGGACGAATTTGGGGCGTGGCAGGACCAGGGGAGGGGGGTGTGTGTTGTCAGGTTGGAGGTTGGGCGGTGGTGGGTGGTTGTCTGGGAGGTGGAGATTTGGAAGAGGACGAGAGATAGGGGGGTACTTTTGCTTTCGCGTAGCTGATGACACTAAATAAGTACCTCTATAACTCCCCTCTGCCGGAGTGGTGGTTGAATCCGGCGCTGCCACTGTAATGAGTCCAGGGGACACTACGGGGTCTCGGACAAGATGTCGTCACCACCTCTCAGAGCTTTCTCTCAGGGACTATCAAGTGAGCTCCACTGGACATGGACATGGAGATGATGGTGCCCGAAGGATAGAGATTGACGCTGCCCAGAGATTGACACGAGCCAGGGCAAGTAGGAGTAAATCTCTTCATCTTTTGCATATCGGGTGCAGAGAATAGGAGTCCCGCTGCTTGTTTACTCGACTGTGCGACATGTTGGTGCTGCTTGTCTGCAAGTGGCACGGCATGTCTCTCTTTATTTCGGCTTGGAGCATTCATGGCAATCACGCAAACGGCAGACTAACACAACAAACTTGACATGGATGGATAAACAATGTGAAACAGTTCAATTCTCCCCAGCTACCTACAAACAAAACAACCTTCTCCACCACACTTACCTGAATTCGAAGCTTCAATTCTGCTGCCGGGTTCCCCCAGGCCGCACAAAGCTAACAATCAAGAATCCCTTTCCATTCGTCATAAGTCAGAGCTGTTTTTCATCGCGTCCGATGCTTAACAAGGTCGGTGTGTCGAACGCCCATTTCATGATGCCAACCTCTCCTCGCCCCGGAACCGCTTGAGCCGCCCTGAAGGAAGGAGGGTTTCGAGGTCCGGAGAGGAGGCATCTGCATCATATTAGGCACGCGGTTCTCATCATCTGATTAAATTGTTAGCAAGAGGAAGATTCGAGAGGCACAGTGGCGTCGCAGCGCGATTGGAGGGACTCACGTTTATTTGAATGGAAGGGTCATGAGGAGAAAAGAAAAAGAAGAAGAGGAGAAACGCGACACGCGCAAAATTTAAAGCTCTGCTGGCGGGTGGGGTTCCTCACCGTGGCTGATCCTCGGCTGATTTTCGTCTTCACCTCATCCTCATCCTACAGCTTGACCCGTAGAGGGTGTGAATGAGGGCAAATTCACACACGGAAACCACCGTGTGGTCATTGATCTTTTCCGTCGCAGATATACAACTTCTAGACACTTGTAGACATGTTGGTGGCTTAGAAACACTGTGATTGCGTGTTCCTTCGGCAAACTGCGTCTGCGCCCACTTCATAAGCTAATCATTCGAGGCCTGATCAGATGCTGCGGTGAGAAGATACCCGCTTTATAATATGTGGTTAAGTAGCTTACTGTCAGGTGTCACAAGCATCAAAATGTAGGTAGCACGCTACGATGCAAAGGGGTGGCCTCAAGCTAGCCGGTCAGCTATCACATCGGGCGAATTTTCTTCCACGTGCCTAGGCTCTGCTTTCTACGTGCGAGCTATGGGTGAAACAATGTTGGCCTCAGGCACAAGTCGCCTCTGAAGCACCGGCCATGTGGAATCAACTGTGTCATGAATTCAAATGTGAGGAAGGTCTAGGAAATCAGGCTAACTGAAGGTGCATATGACTGTGAACAAGTGTCACTCGCCTGATTGTGAGAACAGAGTTCTGACTGTTAACTCTAGACAAGAATGTGATTGACAAACATGGAAAGCATACAATGCGATTTATTCTTCTATCGGAAAATCCACAGCACTTCTGCGGTTATGAGTGCTCGCTATTAACCCAGATACCGTCCTGGCTGTGTTCCCAAGATGAAGATAAAGAGACGCGGTGGCCATGCGTGCCTGATGAAATCGAAAGCAGTGAACATAAGTAAATATTTGTATTATTAAAGATAGGGGATACATCGGTCAGTTGTTAGCTGTGCTGATCCCTTGTTTTGTCCTGACACTTGTGTTGGACCGTAACTAGATTTCGACGAGGGCCAAAATCTTGCATGAAATCGAGACAAGACATCACCCCAAACATGATCATTAGATTTAAGGCTCGTCAGATAGAAAATATCGTTTACATTAATAATTACTCTTTCTTATTGTCCAAAGCAAGACTTAACTTTCCTAGCTTTATAGTTGTGCTATTTGCCCCATTCGGTGTTCATATGTGCAGGTTGCAATGTCGGTTTAGGCTCTGTCCGTTTCTAATAGACTTTGTAAAGAGCAGCTTAACCCTGGCTGGATTTATCTCTTGAGACATAGGATCTTTCTTCGTGAGAATTCGGCTACTTTTTATAACCCAATCCTGAAGGGCAACCCCAGTCATGTCTGGCTACCTCGTGGCTACATGGATGCTGAACTGGTCAGTTTCCTAATACCAATCAGTCAATGGGCTTTGGCAAATCGACTACCCCTGCATTCCTTACAGTTATCTATGCACATTACGGTGTGTGTCAATGCAAGATAACTCACTATTGTGAGAGTCTGTCTCTCCTGATCTGGCCAGTCGAGCTTTCATGCCCTGCAATAGCCAATGCGAAGACGTCACAGAATCAGAAGTGATGTTATAGGTAACCAAGTATAGGCAAGTTAACAAGGGACTATCTAAGATGTTCCCAAGTAAAATATTTACTCGTCCCAGATAGTAGCCGCCACAGGCCCGGTAAGCTGCACCTGTCCTAGCTTGCCACCCTCCTCTTCCGGGATGATTTTACCCGACTTGAGATCTCGCTTCCAGATGACCACGGTTCTGTTGATCTGGAGACCAATCGCAATCTTGTCTCCGACCTTGTTGAACGAGAACTGACGGGGCAGCCAACCGCCGGCCGGGGCCAGCTGAACGCGCTCTAGCTTGCCGTTTTCCTTGATGCGGAAAGTCGACAGGGTATCCGAGGGACCAGATCCCGTGATGGGGGAGTTGGCGAATGACTTTTCGCGGTTTGACACAACCAAGAATCGTTGATCAGGCTGGAATCGTGGTTAGCTCCATTGACCAAGACTGGGGGTGGTGGTATTTACACTCATTGCGATCTCGCTGGTAGGAGCTGTGTTCGAAGGGAGGTCGGCATTAATTGCAGGGATCTCAAAGACCTTGGTGAAGGCCAGACCTGTCCTCTTGTACTTGACACGGTAAGAGTACACCTTCTGGCTAAGCTCGCCATTGAAGAAGAAGAAGGTTTCCCCGTTGGCCATGACCCTGAAAAAACCATGGCGAGGGCCGCTGCCGGCATCAGCCTTGAGAACGCCCACCTCCTTGATAGGAGCGACGTTGTCGTTGTCGTAGGTGTAGACGCGGCACAAGTCACCACCGAGGTCGGGGATGACAATGTACTTTTGCTTGGGGTCGATGATGACGTGGTGAAGGTAGCTCCTGTCCTGGCGAGAAGGAATTGGTCCCGTCTTGCTGATGTTTGGGAAGATTTGCTGGAGAGGCTCGGTTCCTGGGAGGGCACCGTTTTCACCAAGGGCATAGACAGCCGCCGCACTTCGGTTGCTGCCATCATGTTAGCTCCCATTGAAGCAGCTAATCAACTTCATCTGTCTGTCTGTTCACTTACTATGAGGCGCTCACGTAACCTCGCGCTCCACTGCCAGTGGTGATGATCTCACCAGCCACGCCACTCAAGGGGGCAGTAACCCGCCCAATGAGGGTCAAGACTCCATTATTTCCGATGGAGAAGGAGTTCAAGGATCCCGAAGCCGAAGTGCTGGCACCACGGTCGAGGCAATAGAGCACTCGGTTTGGGTGATCGAGCGTCAGCCACGAAGGATTGGCTTGACAGTCGGTCGTCCCTGAAGTGACAGCCAGATCATAGCTTTCCCTAGAGCTGGTGAAAGCCAACGTGGTCAGGTTACCACCCGAGTCTGCCACAAAGAGCGTCACGGCACCAGAAGAAGTTGCCCAAAGAGCAGAAGTTAGGAGCAGCTCAAGAGATCTACAACGCATTTTCAGTCACCCAGATGAAGAATTAAAAGAATGTATGAGAGATGGGAGAGGATATCAATCAGTATCTTGTGAGGAGCGGCTCTTGAATGTGCCAACGTTTCAAAATAGGCCTTGCATGGCTACCCCCCAAATAGCACCGGGAGATAATGCCCCGAGCAAAGGCCACCTGTAAGAAGAGTTTAACAGCATTTCCGGTTTCATGTTTTCCGATGTTTATTTTTCCGTCGTGAATTTGGTCATGCATCGTCAAGATTGGTCAGCTCGATTAGCCTGAACAACCCTGCAAGTCAAGCATAGTAACCCGGCATGCTCGGAAGCTATAATGGAGACATGTTGGACGGATAAGGAAGGCAATTTCGTTAGGGTTTATTAGAGAAACTCTACTATATGAACTGCCATTTTGTGTCGCGGAATTGCCTCAGTTCCAAGGTCTGCGGTTCTATTCATATCATCTCGATTCAGCAAACTAACTAGCCTTACAAGTTCCAACTTTCAGACTCCAAGTGTGTCTTACTGGGCAGAGGTTGCTGGCTTGATAGCCAACCAGTTACGGTGTTTTCCAACCTTGAGTTTTAACGCTGTCTAGTGTATCTAACTGTGTTCTTTGATAACGTGACCGACAAGTCCTCTTGCACGCGTCATGGAAGTCAACAGCAGTGAAAGCTTGGAGTAATTTAGACAAGTGTAAGAGTCGTCAGGTCGCACCCTACAAACCCCCGTAGCCAATTCTCATATGACGGGAGCCACGGTCTATCTCCCTCGAGCCGGTGGGCATCATCTATCTATTGTACGCGGTTATCCCGCTGGGCCATACCGATAGTCAAAGAGACCTAGCCTTGAAAATATCTGGTGCCCAACCTCTCGTAGAACCAAGCCATGGCAAAACACAAATCCATGCCCGCCCAGTTTCAACATGGCGATGGGCATATCGGTGTTGTCTTGGAACTCTTGCTCTATTGCATTAAATATCATTGGGACCTAAACCTCAGTCCCTTCCTAGCCAGTTTCCACAATGTGGAAAACCTGCCCACCTGTGAACTCGATCGGCTTCGAATCCCTGATAGGGGCATATACACGCTTGTGGATGCCTGATAGGACAACTCGTCGCAGCTGCCCTCTCACGACCAAATGTCCACTTTTTACAGGGCCATATGGTTTAGCCGGGGACCGAGTTCTGTGTGACACTCGAGAACTTCTAGGCTGAATGGGCCGCGGGTATAATTACGGTTCGGCTCACTATGGATAGATACCCACGACAATGAAGGGGCCCTGAACGTCTTGGGCCTAGGAAATGTGTCTTGTACGTTCCAGAGTAGGTCCTGGGGCAGACGCGACTTCCAAATACCGGCGAGATACTTGTCTCCTAGAGCTGATCCCATGCGTTCAGCTATGGCGCTTATTGCTGGTAGTTTATCGTCAGGATCTGAGAGGTTCCGCCGCACGTATTCCGAAAGAAGCTTGTGCCATTGCTCGAAAATCTCTTGTCGCTCATCGCAATTCTCAACCTCATCGTTCGCTTTTGTAGCCGAGTGAGGACGCAGAGATTCAAGGACCGATTCCAAACCAGCCATATGCAAGAGCTTCATGGTGCTGAGCCATCCATCGGTCAGATTGATCGCAGTCGAGCACCGCCAAACAGTGTGCTCGTCCTCATAGGACAGAGTACGTGAAGAGAGTAGATTTTCCTGGAAAGCCCAGGCTCGAGAATTGAGAGGTCTTTGCTGAATCTTATATATCACGCGGTCTGCAAGTACTACCACCGATCCTAACTCGCCGTTAGGACACCTCAGCGACATCTTGTAAAGGTAATCTCTTGATTGGGATCTTGGAAATGGATATCGCCGCTTGTTTAGAAAGCCGGAGTTGACACTCTTGGCACGAGCAGCAAGGATGGTGATGGCCGCTTCGCTGTAAATCTCGGACATCTGGGCTATTTGGATGTGCATATCCTGCTTATCGTCTTAAAGAATACAGAGCGAGTCCACAAATAGATAGCGAAGGCCCAGCCCATGTGTTGTCGTGATAGCGTCCTGGAGGGTTGCTGGAAGCTTGTTGAAGGGGATGTCAACCTCCAACTGTGGAAGGGTTTCCTTTGTTGCTTTTGTCTCTTGATCGCCGCCCCAGAAATAGCTCAAAGCACAGTAAAGATCACGTAGACCCCCCGTTTCAACTATGTGTAGGGAAAATCCGGAATGGTTTTGGCTGATGCGGATAACCCTCTTGGGCATGAAGTTGAGACTGGGTTTTGGACATTTCGTATGATCAGCCAAGCATGTCCGAAACCACCCTCTTGCTAGGTCAAAAGAGCTTTTTGATGCAGGATCAAGGTTTATCGGGCGACGAGAAATAATCTTGGAAGCAGAGTCGTCTACACCTGATCGGTCCTGGGCATCATTGTGATCGAGATTCATGAGACAAGTACCTGAAGTTGTAATCAAATCTTTTTCCACTCTTAGGCACAACGGATAATCGGAATCTTGATTGGACCCGCCTTCACTATCTTCATTTGGAGACGGTGGAAACCCGAATGTGATGGCTTGATAGCGGGTCCTGTCGAATAGCCATGGGATGAAGGAATATTGGATAGGGGTACGATCATCCCATAGTGTGTGGCAGAATTCTATCTTAGAAAACACCGACTTTCAGAATAGACAGCCATGCTCTGCCAGTTCTCTCAGCCTGCCTAGAGTAAGCTCAGGGTCAAGAGGCTTCCACCACTGGTAGAGGATTTCGCTGTCGGGTTGGCCGTCTGGGCTTGGGTCGAGTATGAACTTCTCGCAATGGGGACAGGAATGAACCGGTAGTAAGTCCATTCTAGCTGATAAAGTATAAGAGAGGTTTGTTTGAGCGCGCAGCTGTTGCTTGATGTGATTATGCCCCTTTTGATGCCTGGACGGACCGGTCACGTGATATAATATCACGTGGACCCCTGGGCAACGCTTTCGCATATCATCATGGCACCTAGGCGGTTATGCAGTTAGGCAGACGTCCATAATGTTAATATTCTTTTACTCCTGCAGGCCACTGACTAATGTTGAGTCTTGCATACAGGCGGAAAGGCACAGTCACATGTATGTTAGGAGCTGGAAGTCCTGTAACGGCCGCTTTCCTCGAGCCTAACAGCAACTGCCTCGACCAATGTTTTCATTCGGTTGTGAGCGGAGACCATGTCGAGTTTACATTAAAACCCGAGGACTGGGACCTGATCGGTAAGTCATTGTCTTCTTCGGAAACGTTTCGATTCTACAGTGAAATGAGGCACAACACGACAGAGGAGTGGAAGAGCTCGTGAAGGCTCCGGTCTCCCTTTATTAGAAAGAGGGGAGGCCAATTAATCTCCGAGCTTCAAAGGTGGAGCTGACGGAAGCGGTGGGAAGACGGCACCGTTTTGCGCCTTTAAATCTTTGGGCGAGATAGAAGATCCTGGGTTGGAAGATGTGGTGTCGATATGGGAGCAGGGGATGGGAAAGGAGGTACTTCGTCCAGACTGGCCGTATGATATTGTGGAGGTGTGGGACCATGATGACTGTTTGCATTATGTAGAAGTAGATTCTATCCACAAAAGCACACTCACCAAGCTATTGATATCTCCTGATAAAATCCCCTTGGTTTCAAGGCTCTCGCAAGCCAGTCGCTCTTCTTCCCGTCAGCAACTCGGCCTCCCCATCTTCCTTGACCAAGTAAATGTCCTCGTGGCGCACGCCAAACTTGCCCTCGAGGTAGATGCCTGGCTCATTGGTAAAAGTCATGCCTGGCTGCAGCAGCGCCTGCTTGTTGAACTTGTTCAGATACGGCGACTCGTGAGCCTTGATGCCAATGCCATGACCCAAGCGATGGGTGAAGCCATAGCCATAACCAGCGTCCTCGATAACGGTACGGGCCGCAATATCAACGCTGGCTGCCGTGTTGTTTGGTTGGAAAGCCTTGGCAGCGGCCGTTTGGGCGTCGAACACGATCTGCCAAACCTTTTCCTTTTCATCACGGAGAGGATCCTCGACGATTTCGGCATCCCTCTCTGGGCGGTCGATGAGGAAGCTGCGGCAGATGTCGGACGAGTAGCCCAAGTAATGGGCGCCGACGTCGATGACGATCATGCTATGATAGGTGAGCTTCTTGCCCCCTGTGACAAAGCCTCCGTGCGGCAGAGCGCCGTGCTCCTCAAAGAGAACAATGTTGAAGAAGAGGCTGAAGCCGATGGAGAGAAGTGCGTTGTCGAGAATCGTCGTCACTTGGTCCTCAGTCAAGCCGGGAACTAGACAAGGACGCATCGCCCTCACGGCAACAACGGTACCCGTGTTGACGGCTCGAAGTAGCTCGACTTCGGCCACGCTCTTCTGCTGCCTGACGAGTTCAGCCTCCGGGGTAAGACCGACTGTCTCAAAGCCGACAGATTCCAGCCCGCGGGTGATGTAGTCTCGAATCTCCTCATCCATCATGAGCTTGATTCCTGTCTTGCCCTTGAACAGCCGCGACTTGAGAAGAGTCTCGTAGGGGTTCCAGTGCTCCTCCCAGGTTACAATGTCCAGCTCTTCATCATTAGAAGGAATACCAAGCATGCGGACACGACCCTCTTCGAAGCTAGGCGACAGGAAGGCTGTCTTGGCCTTGACTTGGCCATCTGCCAGAGTCTCGGGGAGGACAAGCATCAAGAAGGGGCGCTCCTCGGGCTCCCAAGGCTCCCAGTCCACCTGGGAGATGTTGCCATAGTACTGAAATGTGTAGCCAGGCTCCAAGACAAAGGCATCGACGCCGTTTGTAGCCAGCACCCTTGCCAGCTTGTTCCGGCGGTCTAGGAATTCTTGAGCTTCAATTGGCTTTGCGTTGTCGAGGAACGAAAGATCAGCCTTGAGATTGTCAATGGCACATTGCTGCACCTTGTCGACGTCGAGAGTGCCATGTGCCTGAGAGCCCCTGTGTTGGCAAGGGAGGGTGTTGGTGAAGAGGAGAGCTGTGCAAATCAGGGCGACTGCGGCTAAACACCACGACAGTCTCGACCTGAGGTTGGTCTGGTGGTGTTTGCGGTATAGTATTGCAGCAGCTGAATCGTCGTATGTTCCCGGAGAACCCATCTTGGCGAGGTCGGTCGAGTGTCGATGACAAGGGAAAGCTTCTCCGAGTGTGCCTGAGTGAGAGATACCGTATGTCGGTGCCAGTTATAGCGCCGGCCCCACTGATAGGCCGACGTGAGATACCCTGAGCCCAACGTATTGAACTGACGTACTAACTAGGGACCGTTGTAACCACACCCTTTCTTTGCATGCTCTCTGATTGGTGCCCTCCAGCGTCGGTTAGAAAACCGGATTCCATTCCTGGAGACCGTCGCCGCAACAAGGAGGTCGAAGCGAAGATCATCAGCGTCGGCCAACAGTTAGCCGATGGCCCCTGGCCGATACTGATAACAAAACTGTTAAGAAGTAGACTCTTCCTGCGTCTGTTGGGATCTGCATCTGTTTCCTCCATCTAATCTTACACGAGGTGGCCCCCAAAATGACTGCTCAAATTCAAAGCCTGGCTGTTGAGCCGCATCCAGATACCATCGACGACAAGAAGCATGCCTCAGACACCGGAGCCGAGGTCGAGGCTGGCGTTGTCCTGGACGGCCCTGAAAAGAGCTACTACAGCAAGGTCTCTGTCTGGCTGATGGTGCTCTTTTCGGGTCTGGCAATCGGCTCTGACGGATAGTAAGGAGCTCACTCCACGATGCTCTCGCTGCTTGATTCTCTGCCTCCCCTTTCTGTCGTTCTATGCTTACGTATGTGCTCATGATAGCAATGCTGCCGTGATTGGAAATGTCCAGCTCATCATGAAGGTCCTGTATCCAGACGCTCTAACGAGTTCCATCTCTACGCGTCTTAGCAACGCCTTTCTGATCGGCATGATCATTGGTATGCTCTTCTTCGGTCTCATTGTCGATCAGTTTGGTCGCAAGACGGGTGCTGTCGCTACCACAATCCTTCTAGTGCTGGGAATTGCTCTATCAGCTGGTGCGAGCGGCGGTACTGATGTCGGTCTCTTCTGGATGCTCATCATTTCTCGTGGCGTCGCTGGTGTTGGCGCCGGCGGCGAGTACCCGGTGTCTGGTGCCGGTGCCGCAGAGGCAACCGATGAGAGTGCCAAGTACCGTAAACACCGAGGCTTCATGTTTGCCATGCTTGCTGATCTGTCGGCGTCACTGGGCTACGTCTGGGCCGGTCTTACACCTCTGCTCTTGCTCCTCTGCGTGCATCAAAAGGAGAGCAGGTATGCCATCGTTTGGCGAACCACGTTTGCACTTGGTGCATTTCCTCCTCTGGTCATCTTCTGGTTCCGCATGCGCATGTCGGTTGCTACGGCGTACCGAAAGTCGTCGATGCGCAAGCAGCGTGTGCCGTACTGGCTTGCGCTCAAGAGATATTACCGTCCCTTGATCGGCGTGGCAACCTGTTGGTTTCTGTACAATTGGATCTCAATCCCCTTTGGCATCTTTAGCTCGACTATAATGTCTCGAGCCAACGTTGGTAACAGCATCGTTAAGAACTTGGGGTGGGGCGTCGTCATCAACTGCTTCTATATCCCGGGCCCCTTTATTGGAGGTTACCTCTCTGATAAGATTGGCCGCCGCAAGACCATGGCACTGGGGTTCACGCTACAGGCTTGTCTTGGGTTTGTTCTCGGTGGAGCTGAGAAGCACATTCAGAACATCTTTCCCCTTTTCGTCGTCTTATACGGCATCTTCTTGACGCTCGGCGAAGTTGGCCCCGGCAGGTATGACAAGACCAAGGCACCATGCTCGTTTGCTAGCTAACACGAATTCAGTACCGTTGTCCTCGCTGCCTCTGAATGCTTCCCTACCTCTATCCGCGGCCAGATGCTGGGTTTCATAGCCGCGTGGTCCAAAGCCGGGGCTGCCATCGGAACTCAGGTCTTCACGGCCATCCTCAACTCATACATCGACGACCCTGCCAAGGGTAACCAGGTGGCTTTCCTGATTGGGTCTGCATTTGCCGTACTGGGCGCTATCGTTGCATACTTTGTTATCCCTGATGTGTCGCGACGCCTGGAGGACGATGATGAGGCATGGAAGGCCTACTTGGCAGCTAACGGATGGAATGCCACATGGGGTGATTCCGAGACCAAGGATCCTTCAGGAGTGGTTATGAACAGGACTGCTTCCTAAAGATGACGGATGTAATTCCATATTAGTAACACCATATCATGGCTGTGTTAAATTTACTGCACAGGATTGCTTCTAGTTCCAAGCATCCTCGGTAGACAATTGTGCGTGACTTGTAGGTCATGTAATTATCAAGACGCAAGCCCACCTTGCTCTCGGACCGTCTTGTCAGTGGCGATTTACAGCGTCTGCTGCAACCTTAACAACTCATTTCTTCCGCTGTAGGTGTGTACGATGGCCAATCCACTGGCTAGGCACGGTACTTGTTCGTATTCTTGACCTCTCGCAGGTCGCTGACCAATGATAAGTCTCACAAGCATGCAGAAAGGCACGACGACATGTTGGGAGCAGGTGGAAGATAGGAGACGTTTGCCCCATATACGTGTTGTTTCTCCTCCCAAGTCAAGTTCACTTATACACCAACCCAGCCTTAGCCGTCCCAGCAATGTTCCTAGATTTTGCGGAACTCGGCATTCTGCTACCTATTCCCTCGGGAAATGATTCAAGGAAAATGGGTCGTCTACATTAAACTGTAGCCGAAAGTCCTTATTATGCACTTTGACAGCCTCGCGCCAGATATTCAACGTCTCCTTGCTTACTTCAGGTTCTGGCTTACCAGCCAGTACCAGGCAAGGGATCTCGGGGAACTCAGTGCAGAAATGAAGGTTCGAGAGCCACGCATCGCTGAAGCTGATGGAACAGTATTCGACCTTGGGCATCCGCGCTACACATCTTCCCATACTGCGGAAGAAGGGCTCCATCAGTGAATAGACGGGGTAGTCTCGAAACCGACGCTCGAGCCCCTCGCCTGGAATGTCGGCTGCGAGATGAATCATTACGCTCGGAGGAAGGCGACTACCCGGCCTCTGCATGGTAAGCCACTCCCCTGAGGGGAGGACCTCGTGCGGGTAGAGGTCTATTGACTTGAGGCTTGGCCAGTAGGGTTGCTCATCTGAGCTCCCCGAAGAAGGCCAAAATAGGGTATGGTCGACGCAGCCGGAAAAGGTAAAGTCCTTGAGCCCTATTCTTTGTGTGAACTTGCAAAGTGCTTCACTCAAAGGGTCTTGTTGAGAGTCTGATGGGATGATGCTGGGAGGTTGAAAAGAGTGGTTGCTCGGTAGTTCTCGAACATAGGTGAGATGAAACATTTCGAGAGACATTGGTAGTCTCTTGAGTGTGCTGGCAAGACCTATTAGATGCAAAGTTAGCCACTGAAAAAATTGAAGAATACAGTCCCACGACTTGCCATTTCTTTGCTGGATTCTGATAGCTGTGTCTAGTTTCTCTGCATCGCTGAGCTCCCAGTTCACCTTTCTCAACCTGGGCATCTTGCTGGCCATTAAGCAAATGGAACGTGGAGAGAAGACGAAGCTTCTAGAGATGAGGCTTGTCGACATTTTGTACACCATGGGCAGTTCCGGAAGCTCTTCCTCGTATTTTGGCGGAAAGTCAAGGTATGACGCTCGCACTTGTCCCTGAGCGACAAACGGGTAGTCTACAGGTTCCCCGTAGTCACTGGCATATGCTTCAGAAGATCCAAACACACCGGGCACTGGAATCTCGAGGCAGAGGTAGACCAGAGGATCCTTGCCAGGCGGTGTTTTGCTCAAGAGGTTGAAGAGTTGAGTAACTGTCTTGACAAAGACGGTCTCATCATCCGGGTCGTCCGGATTTATCGAATCAGTTTCATGAGCGGGAAAAATGAATTCGCACCGCAAGTAGCGGAGGTATGAGAGACGCGTTGGAGTTAAAATATTTTGACTTATTGTCTCCGAGAGCCTGGTTGGGTTTAGGAAGAGGCGCCGAAACGTCTGAGCCTCAATGTAAGGTTGCCATTGCCGAGACAAAGTTGCGAATGGGGCTAGCGACTCTTCCGAGTCCTCCCACAAGCATAAGGCGATGCTCGACAAGATCTCGGGGGCGAGTTGCTCCATGTTGTATCTGTCATCAAGTTTTAGGTGAGTCAAGATTGTCTTGATGAAAATCCGGGTTGAGGATCAACCGGAAACGGAGCGGGATTAGTATAACCCATGATTTGTATGCATGACTGCCTAGAGTTAGCCAACTGGGTGATGCCTGGAGCTGGCTTGGGCGGGATGAAGCCATTCATGTCTAGAGCACGTTACATGTTTTCAGAAGTTATTGAGATGACTTCAAAGAGGTGTAATTATACGTAAATTATAATTGATCATCCAAGTATATGGAATAATTCTTAGCGACCGAAATGGACAGCATAAACACCTTAACGGTTCAATTGGCTCAACGAGTAAGCAACAGTCATTCTCGGCGACGCATTTCGCCGATTGGCAGGCCATGGTTCAAGGCTACAAGCGTAGTGCTATGTACATAAGTCAACAAGAGTCTCTAAGATGACTACAGGGTCGAACCTCGAGCTAGGCTTGACATTGTATATCCTCAGCTCTCGGTTTATTTCCCGTCGAAAGCTGGTGATCGAATATTGCATTCGGGCAGAATAGATGGGATTAACAATTCCACATCGAGCCGTCAGTTCAGCTATGATCTGTGAAAGGCAAGCTTAGGCGCCGCGGGGAGGTCAAAGGGCACGTCTTTTAGATTTTATGGACGTTTTGACAGAGGATTCAGCCACTGGAAGAGTTTGCTCACACAAGTGACACTCTGCGGACGGACTTCTCGTCCTCAACGGCCTCCCCCTTCATGAACCCGTGAACATATGCCTCCCCCACAAAGATCTTGCGAATCCCACCACTAAGATTCCTTGGCTCGAGTTCTTCATCGCCGACTGCTCCAAGAATAAAAGGCATGCGTCCGCCAAAGAGAACCCACAGACTATCACCAACACGAGTAGTCGGAGGTCCTATGCCAATATATCCGCGTTCGGTGATGAAGAAGGCCTGGCGGGTGACCATTTGCCGCAGTGATTCCCAAGTTTCATTCGGCTCGAGGTCGTTTCGGAACTTCCAGAACATCTCGCAGTCATTGTCGTTCACTCGCCTGATGGGGAACTCGTCAAAGATCAAGTCTCCAAGTGCCGTCCTGCAAAAGACTTCTCGCCATGATAGACCGGTCGGGGAAGTCTCGAGGCCTTTCTCTCTGACAACGTGGTCAAGGAACACCTTCCAAGCGCCCAAGGTGTCATTGATATCTTGCTCCGTAAGTTCTGTCTTGCCGTCGGCGATCACATCTGACACATGCTTAACTCTATCGAGATATACCCCCTCAAGAGTGAGCAGGCGCTCGTCATCTGATACTTCCATCTTGAAGGTTTTATCTCCATCAGCGCGGAAACAATCATGTCTGTGATAGAATAGGAACCAGTTTGGCGAGCGGGCCTCGTCCAGCACAGCCCAGTCGAATACCCACGAGGGCAAGCCGGGGGTCACTCGAGCATCTCCTCTCATGCCAATGAGCGGTTCCAGGCTGTCTGTCAACCTGATCATATCCAAGGCAACTCGGGTATACAGTGTAGATGTAGACACGGTATAGTCGCTGGTTGGGACGCTCGGAAAGGCGTCGCGTTCCAGGAGGCCCATCAGCCCGTAGATTTTGTCACGAGGATCCGTCGCGTATCGGCTCCGCCACCTATGTAGCAGCATCAAAGGAGTATCACGTTTTTCCTTTGATATAAGAAGGCCCAAGACAGCGGTGATCAAATGGCCTAGATCCTTCCTGATGGCATCGGCTATGCCGTCGAGGTCTTGCATCTCAACATTATGCAAGGAGTGCGGGCAGGTGTCGAAAGCTCCGATCAGGTCGACCCAAGAAATAGTGAGCGTACCCCATTGCAAAGTGGTCTTTGGGGGGAGCACAGCTTCTTGAACCGTCCAAATGCGGTGCCACCAGTCGTTGCCATGGGGCCTCATGGATCCGAAGGCGTTGCGCACCCCTTCATAGGACGACGGCCTGGAAAAGGTCGTGATGATCTGGGAGAACCGCTCTTGGTCTGACTCAAACGCCGCGTGTAGCTTGAAGAAGTCGAACAAGGCCATGGCGTCCTGGAGCGTGAACATGTCTTGATCTTGGGGGATGACTCCGAGCCAGATGACGCATTGTGTGCAGTTTTGATAGATGGACCTCATCATTCCGACCTGCTGCTCCTTCTCCTCGTTGTTTCCTTGGTCAATGCATAGCTGATCCACCCACAGTGTCCGTGGTGTTTCTGGGTTCCTGAGGTGGCTGAGGGCGGCAGAGAGGTTTGAGGTGATGTCGACTGTTTGGCCGGCGAGGTTGACGGTGTGGTTTCCATCTGGAGCAGGTCCCCAGACATATGACAGTGTTTCGTACGGGACTTTGTCATTCAAGCCAACAGCTTCTATCCCGCATTGTAAGGGCTCGCCTTGTTGACCAGGGAGAAGCGTCAGTAGGCGGACGGTGCGCTCAGGAACAGGGTTGAGGCTGGCCATAGTAGCAAGTAGGGTTTGGGCCTTTTCAAGTTAGATTGTGAAGATGACAGCTTTAAGTATTCATACTCCGTTTGAGGTCGGTTGCACGAGTTACGCCGTGACTGCAACAGTCAGGATCGTGATAGGCCAAAGACATGTTGTGCTACCGGAGATCCATCCTGCTGAGGGTAAGCATAAAAAATAAATATAACGTACTTAAGCTGGGCAAGCGAGTGTGCCAAAAATCCCTCAACCTATATTGTCTCCATTCGGTTAATTGATTGCAAGGGCAGAATGCTTCTTGCTCTTTGGGAGCTTCAAAATACCCCAAAATTAAGTATCCGACGCACTGTAGAAATGTACATGGTTACGTTGTCTCTTTGAGGAAAGAGAAAACTGTGTCGATCCATTGCCGTTCTTGGTTTGATAGAAACCTGTCGAAGAGCCATTGTCAGCTCGTTCAACTGCAGCCACAACAGTAGGCCAAACAGGGGTCGAGTCTTGCTTACTGGGGGTTGGGCGCGTGACCGACGGTTGAGAAGAGGGGGTAAGCGGTGGTCAGTGATCAAACAACCCTCTTTGTCTTGCTTAAGCCGTCCATCCTGATTGGACCCGGTGGGAGATCGTTCTGTTGTTATTGCAGCCTGACAACTCTTGGTGTTGTGGAAATGAGGCCAGACGGCAGGGGCTCAGATCATAGCGTGGATATTTCGGCCTCCCCCACCCTTCCCATCTTTCTACTGTACAAGGTTGGTCCCATCATACCCTCTCGCCCCAGTTCTATAGTTACTCCATCATATGGATACGCCAACTTCCATGTCCTCAACTCTGATATTTACATAGGAATCAGCGTTCAACAAGTAATTCCGAAACGTTGGGCCTACCGACCAGCATCCCAGAGTCCACACGTGTTGCTATTCCTGGTTAGCACCATAGTCCACATACATTCTAAGGGGTATCATACCTTGGCCAAGTCAACGAGATCAATACTTCCTGTCGTATCATCTTTATATAGTGCTTGATCGAGCTCGTATGGCCATTCGCATTGAACCGAGTTAGACAGGTCGATCAGCCACTCCATGTGCTCTTGCATGGACGGTAGCTGAACCACGAGCTCGCGGAAGGCTGGCCAGATGACAAAGTCAACCATGTTGATATGAGGCATGAATAGCTGGTTGGGCCTGTGCAAGTTAACATCATACAATGGCTCTGGCTACGAGAGTACTCACGTCGGTCTGATCCATTCTGGCATGGCTGCGTACGTCTCGGGAGATGGACTAATCATCCACCGCATCAGATACCAGAAGATGTACATGGACGCGAAACAAGTAAAGTCGTATCCTGTGACTCGATAAGCTTCTAGATCTCCAGCTGATATTCCATGATGAGATTACCTTTGAGTTTGACGCTATGCACCATCTGTGCAGCCCACCTAGAGAGAAGAGTCGACTTGTCAAATTCTTCTTCGTCGAATAATGCCGCTATCTCGGGATGTTTTCCGACTACTTTTTGAAGGGCGGTGCCTTCTTGGAGTAACCTCGTCGCCTCGTTGTACACGCTGGTAAACGCTTCTCGTAGGCCACCTGGGTCCGGCAGCGTATTCAGCGTCGTCACAGCCCATATAGGCACCGTGAAGTTTCGGAGTTGAGCAGTTTGAACGTCTGGAGGGTAGTTGTTGGCCCGGATGCTGCTGGAGAGCGGAAGATTGCCAAACGAATTTCCATAGTTGGAGTGGATTCTGAGAAGGGTAGCTAGACTTTGACTGGTTTGTACAGGTCCTTTTGGTTCGTTGAGACTAGCTAATTGACTAAAGATGGGACATGAGTAGGAACTGCGAGAGTCGAGGAGGTTCAAACATGTTGCACCCAAATCAGCTTGTGTGGGCGAAAGACGGCGAATTGTTAGATCTGTGTCTGAGTTCGCATCGTGATCATCTATGGGGGCACCCAGGAGATAATCCAGGCGGTTGAATAGTGGCAACACAAACAGGAGACTCTCTCGTTTGGTTGTAGACGCTTCGGGGACTAGGGCTGGGCTTTGAAATTGTGAATGACCCGTGATGGTGTTCTGGGGAGGAGAATAGCTAGATGCCACAGTTTCGAGAGGGGAGTGCCCTTCCAGTAGCATCTGCTCAGATTAACATTCAGCCAGGAGCCGATCAAGGCAGATTTCTTACAGGAGAGTTATCCAGAACATTGGAAACTGGGGTTCCTGAAGTATCCGTATCAGAAGGATGCCACGAGGACTGACTAAATGTTGACAAGGCGGCTGAATCGGTAACCGAGTTGGCTGGGGTTGGTAGTGACAGTGGCATATAGTCTTGGTCACTTTCCATCGGGTAATGACTCGTCGATCCCAGAGCCTGTGAGCTCAGATATCGATAAACGATCTTGTCTTGCGAGTTTGAGTGAGAATCTTGAACAAAAGCAAGCAGTGAGTTTCTGAAGCGTCACATACCTTGCCGTCGCTCCGACGACTTGGGTCGAAGCCCGAGGCTATTGTCGATCCTCAGCGCTCGAATGATCTCCTGGGGCTGCTTGTTGCCAGCCAAAAACTCGAGGATAGGACCCCTGACTTCTGGAGCACCTGACGCTAGCTGTCTCAGAAGCAGGTTTGAGGCGTCTAGTTGCTCCCGAAGATCTTGGTTGGCAAGCTGAAGAGCTCGGGTACTTGAATCCCTGCTCTTGGTGTCGTAGACGCATTCCCTATCCGACTTTACGCAGTTTGCACATGCTGGCCGTTGCCCGTCGCACTGAAACACTGAGTGAGCTCGTTTGTATTCGTTGGACAATCCCGTAGAGGGCATACCTTGGCCTTTCGCTTGCGACATGACCAACAAGCTGTCTTGGTGGTTGGTGGTCTCTTTGGTGCTGATCGGGCTGATTTGTCGACTCGATGGCCCCCATCCATCATGGGGGCAGGCTTGATAGGTCTGTAATTCATGGCCATGATCTTATTCGGGGGAATCGATAATGAACTTTTATTCAAGCGACTGGATCTGGTTCAGAGCCACAGTGACCGTCTGGAATCTTTATTTGAGTCCTGCCACTGCGATAATCAGATATGCTGAAATATTCCCTAATTCGTCAACATCAACGCTTTGACCGCGTCAGAACGACGTCAGTCCTAACCCCGAGTCATGCCTCATGACCGATTCAGGCATCGTCCAGGCCCGGCGGTGAATCTGGCAAGCAATAGTCTCTACACCGTACTTTCAGCAAAAGTCAATATACTATCTCGCCGGCTCGATGCTTGCCATCGCTGGTGTACATGTACTGGCGCCTGGCCCTAGAACACGGCACGATGCGCCACTGGGTTGTGCCTCGAAAGTTTAAACGGTGGCTTCCGCTGTCCCCCTGAAGCATCTCGGGATGTACCGTGAAAGATTTATCAATTGTTCGCTATCAATTTGCTGTATCCTCTCTTCTCACAAGAGCCGTATCTAGCTCACTTCAAACCCACCCTTCATTCCTTGCTGTCGAGGTAAGCCGGCTCTGTGCTATATGTGTTGTCATCCTCTTCTTCAATGCGACATTCGATAGTATCTGCTATACCCTTGCGACTGCTATCAATGGTGAGTGCAACCACGCACGACGGTCCACAAAACTCAGAAACCTGAGTGCTAAACGACCAAACCAGCGCTCGACCAGCAAACAAGCTCTCGCCCCGTATCCACTGCTCAAGCTCATCCTTCTTGATCCGGTGCACGCTGAAATCAAGAGGTTTACTCATGCAGCGATCACACCAATCGCGATAGCGTCGGTCAAAGCAGAGTCTGATCTGGGTTTTGACGCAGTTCAAGTCTGGGCGGTCACGGCTGATGAACCTCATGGCATCCTTCCAGTGAAGATCGGGGTCGAGGTCGCCCCAAATGTCGTTGGCATCAATGTGCACCTGCAACTCCCTCAAAGCCGGAAGATCCTGCAGGGCTCTGAGTTTCCCGTCTCGGAACCATTGCTTGTAAGTTCGGAATATGCGAATCCGCTGGATGCACTGCAGATTGGCCGCTCTGAGCGGAGAGCTCTCGGAGCGTGGGATAGGCTTGCGTCCCGATCTTGTCCAGGTACGTCTCCAGAGGAATTCCCGTCGAAACACGTTTTCCGCGTACAGTATCTGAGTACCTTCTCGGTTGATCTGACGACAAGTCGCGAGGATCTCGGGGTATAGTATGAAGGCCCCATCGTCGTACTCTGGCGGCAGAACACGGAAACCGTTTTGGTCTGGACAAAGGACAGGGAGGCCTTTGGTAACGAGCAGATGCCGATAGATGCAAAGTCGTATCTCGATCGGCAGCGTGAAGAAGGGGCACCGAAAATTCCTATACTCGGGTTCCATGTCGACCGCCACCCGTTTGCTCGTCAAGTGAGAATACCAAGTTCGGGGGTCACTGATGGCGACGAGACCGTTTTGGATTGCTAGACGATACTGTGATCTGATATTCTTGGGTATTCTCCCAAAGTTTCCATGACTGCGATGATGTGGTTGTAGTTGCGGGGATGTCTGAAACGATTCGAGAGAAATATTATCGAGATGAGATTTCATCCATTCTCTGGCCGAGGCATCTTGAGTTTGGCGGTCTTGCCGAGGTGTCTCAAGCCGGAGAGAGCCGTTTTGTATAGAAAGACGGCACTGAGTCATTGTCATAGTCAAAAGTAGAAATTGTTCAAAAGATGAACCGTCAACATGCATGTTTTCGTGCCGGGATGCGGTGTAAGCAGGCAGCAGCCGGCATCGGGATAACTGATAGTCCATTATGATGAACCAATTGTCTCATCGCCATCATCAACTTGAAACAGCACCATCTTGTTCAGCCAATATCTAGTCTATATTTTAAATGACCCAGCTTCTCACTGATACTCCACAGCCACGCCCGACTTTGGCCGTGGTAATACAGATTGTGCCGTTGGATGGAATAAATGTCGTGTGAGCTTGAATTCATGTCTATCCACATGTCTCTTATTCTATAATGGAAACCTCAAAATCCTGCTCACCACACAGTTCCTTATTCCGTCTATCGCCTGCGACTAAGGCCTTGAATTGCCTTGATAAACATTTTGGCCATCATTACATGCACCTCCTTGACAGGGTGATACGAGTCAAAGAACAGATGCCTCTCAGGGTCGCTGCATAAATGCCGTGGCACCCCCTCGCTCCTGTACACGCCCGTCAAGCATGCTGTTGGCGGATCGACATATGTCCGGTCAATGTTGTATTTCGCTGGTCGTCTCGTAATGTCTAGGAATAGAGCCTCAATATCGACGAAGGCGGTTTGGATGAAGGGCGAGTAACCGGTGGCGATGTCCTTTAGTCCGATGGTCAAATCGCCAACAAAGGTCTGCACAGTGGGTACATTGTACCCGGATGAGTTGTATGTCGCTGGGAACGTGGTGGCATTGTTGTAATTGGCCAGGATGAGTGCTGTTATTCCCGCGAGATATAGTCGATTGACCTGCCTTGAGATCAGGCTGGTGACTTGTATACCTGCGATGGTGGTGTTGAAGAGGATGTCGTTGGCCCCGATCCAGAGGACAAAGAGGTCAGTTGGCCTTGGTCTATGCCGTGCCAAAAACGCCGTGATCTGATCATCGGCAGAGGGAACTGGGATGGCTGAGTTGGCACCGGTGCCTCCGGCTACAAAGGTGTTGTCCGTGGTAGCGCCTCCAGTAGCAAGGTTGATGAGCTCGAGGTCCAAAACTTCAGCGACGATGTCGTTCCATTTGGGACCGTTTCTAGACAGTCAGTATGGGAGGAACGAGAATAGAGAAGCCAACCTACGAGAAGGAGTGATTGAAATAGGCCGGATCTGCTGGCCACGTTCCATTGCTTGCGACCCACGCCCCGTTGCCATTATCGCTGAAGCTGTCGCCAAACACGATCAATCGCGAGAAGACGCGAGGCGGGCGTGGACGAGGAGATGCAGACGCCAAAAAGACGCCGCAAGCCAATGCTAATACAATACTCAATCTCATCGTTAAGAGGTCTTGCTTAACGATCGAATGTGCCTTGTCCGGATGTAGTGGACTCGATGATGAGCACAAGCAAGAAATGCCGGGTTTATTACCTCCCTTGACCCCAACAATCTTGAGCTACGTAATCTTAGACATTCGGCCCTGTTCCAGCACTGAGAGTCATCAGACGCCACATCTGTTCCAGACGAGATGTTTCGGTGGGAGAAACAGCAGTATCGGGACAAGATTTTGGGGTCAGGGGGTCTCGCCCATCATTGGAAACATGCAATTACCATGGGCGAAATCTACCATTTACGTTGACAGACAACACTATCAAGTTGCCAATTATGCCATCTTGGGGACAAGATCACATTAAAAAGCCTGTGACGTCAAGACCAATGATGAGACTACGCTGAATGAGATTATCACAGATGATGATGAATCAAGATAAGTTCATGATATATTATTCGTAAAGGCATGGCAAAGTGCATGCATCCAGACTGTCGCTTTATCCCTTGTCGTACACTGTTCATATCCATATCGTACTCGCGCTGGTTACCAAGCGCCGCCATTTCCTTTTCCTACCCTAAGCAAAAATCGACTCCAGAACAACGCTGACAAACTTGGACTCGGGGCCGTCGAGTGTCTTGTTTTGGGCCTGGTTGAATTGGTTTATTCGCTGCTGGGATCGGGCGAGGCCGCCAGCTACTGTGGCGCCTCCGACGGCCAGAACGACGGGTAGGACCCTGAGAGTGGTCAGCATATGTTGTTAATAGAGTACTGTGGAATAGGTCATCTTACTTAGGACCGACCGAGGTAGTGGCGTTGGCAATAGGGAGCATTGGGATGATTGGAGTGTCGTGTGATTGTTTTGATGATGATTGTAGGCAATGGTGGCCTTGGATGCTTTAGATGATTGCACTTGTGAGTGATGATGACCCCGAAACTAAGAGGGAAACGGTGGTATTATATAATTACGTTCCAAATACTTCAACTTCATGATTCGACCCTCGGCTGTCTGATATCGAACGTTTCTTACGACTGCCGGTGGCATGATGATCACCGTCGAGTACCGTGACGCGCATGCTAGACCCTGGTCGGGCGACTCCGGGAGTCCCAGTGGCGAAGCTTGGAAGCTATTGAAGAGGAAACCATCTTGCATTACTGCAGCTCCCCGACGAATCGGATGATTGCTGAGAAGCAGTCTCATCTGATCATGACATGGGCGTCTTCCAGCCTCACCTCACCGAACGTCAATCCCTTGTGTCAATACCCAACGCTGTCACCCCCGTGTCGCAATGCCGTGACCCATGAACCACACCAGAGGCTTCCGGGATATTCTCGCCTCGGCCAACCCCCGCACAGAAGAAGCAACCACCAGAATAATCCTGCCACCATTTTCACATTCCAATACTACAATGCATCTTTAGACTAGCCTTCCCCGCGTTTGCAAAGTAGACACTTCCGCGCGACCCCGGATTCTGACCGTGGGTCTGCACCACATGGCTCGAGAGTGGTCTCATGCTGGTGCGGCTCCTTAGCCGGGATAACCGCAACGTTGGCTGCTCTGCGGTGACACGTGAAAAACGTTTGACAAGTCGAGAGATGAGTTGGCCAGATTACATCTTCCCGATGGCCCGGTTCTGGGACTGCAATGGGCCGTGCTTCTGTGTACTTCCAATTGGAGGTTGACGCTGAGAAGCTTCACCGACCAAGGTGTACCCACGTGGACCCCCACGACGATATCCTTACCTTCGGCCTTCCTCTCCCGCGTTGATATCTGCTCTCCTGTTTGCGACGACCAACACGTAACTAGATGATTGCCAAAGCTCCCTATCCTGGCTGACCACGAGCCACCACAGAAACCAGCCGTTCGCTTCCCAGCTTCGGATATCCCAAGGCGTCCCCGATCCACCATTGTCACCTGTTGGTCACCAACACACAAGCCCATCGTTCAACATTAAGTCGATAAAGAGAACTTCATCATCTAAAAGCGGTCAGCGCCCGAAGTCGAAGCTCTCGAGACGGAAGCGAGTCGAAATGAGAATGATGGGGAAAGGAATCAATGCCAACAGTCGAAGGTCGCAGGGGACCTTGGTAAGTGCTATATTGTCAAAATAAGGACGACCGGCGAAGGGAGATAGACTTGCCTCATCGAGGAATGACGAGACAACGAAGCCGAGCGAACTAAGTTTGTGAAGAGTGGTGCAAATATAGAGAAGCCTGTAATGTGCATGGTATTGCTGTAGGGATATCATGTTGAATCTTCTAGAGTCCTCTGCTTTAGACTTGGGCTGGATAGATTATTATTAAGCCCCTTGAAGAATCTGAGGACTGAAAGCCATCCGGTCCTCGATAGGGTGAGATACATATATGGCTTTCGTATCTGCCGCCGAAGAAGCGTGTGCTGGATCGTAGAGCTTAAATAGCCAGGAGCATAGATCTCAGCCACATTTTAGCATCATTCCAAGTTGAGGCTTTCGTGAAAACAGCCGTTGTACTAGAGAATGCTAGTAGAGAAGTACCGGTTAGAGCATTTTCGAAAAGGTCGATAGACGTCGATGCTCTGACTTTGTTGGTGTCGAGGCTGTCAATGGACTGAGAAGTTGGGAGCTGTATCAACGGTGGGATTTCCAGAGCATGAAGTTTGCTTTCCAACTTCTGCAGTGTTTGTCGCTTTCTATTGCCTGGCTTTTGTTAGTAACTTGGCTCATCTCCCTCTGCAGAACTCATGGTATGCCTTTGGGCCTCCTGGTTTTGTATCCTTGTTCCGTCGATGTCTGCTTTCCCCCGGCCGTCTTGGTGGAAGTATTACTACCGGCGTTGCTTTGTCCGGAAATCATCTTCATAGGGTCATTGATAGAAAATGATGTGTGTTGTTTGCTGACTTGAATTGGCCTGTGTTGCAGAGATGTGAGCTACGTGGTGACCAGAAAGAGCATTTCTCAGTCCGTGATGAGCACGTCACCCAGGACAGAAGCAGGTCATATCTGCATCCTGGCTGAGCGGTGTTCAATGCGCCGTGGCATTTCCTTCAATTATCAAGAGAGAAGCCGCTGCCTGAGCAGCCTACTGATGATGAGCAAAATGAGGTTGATGTCAATCATAGCAATTCGACCCCATGACTCAGCGTTATGAAACACAACAATGACTCCATTCTCGTTACTCCAGGTCCATATATATTGTCTTTCGCGCCCTTTCTCGGCAGGAGGTGTGAATCATCCTTGTCCGATCCCGGTATTCCCGTCCCTCCCGTCCCTCCCGTCCCCGCGCAGGGATTTAATCGCGGACTCCAAAGAAGCACTCTCAACTTGCACCATCATGACAATAAACCCGTCACCTGTCTCAACCATGGATTCCCGGAGAGTGGCATCAAACGATGCCCGATCCCTCAATTCAAACGCCTCAAGACTTGAAGAAAACTTGCAGCAAGCAACTTCTAACCCTGACCATGCCGTCACAACAAACGAGTTTGACATTCCCAAGTGGTCTGTTGCGCGATAACGCGTTTTGATTGGCTAGCGCATACCGGAGATATAGACCATGCGCGACCGTTAAATACCGCATTAGGCGATCCCCTTAACTTAAGAAAAATAAGGCTTTTTTAATTACTATTTTTAATGCTTTAAGGTAACCTTTAGCGCTCTATATAATAATTATAAGCCTAGATAAAAGTATTCTTAATAACTATTAATATGCCTTTTATTATTTTAAATAATTTCTCTTAAGAATTATTAATAAGACTTTTAAAACCTTAATATCTAGAAAATCTTATATTTTTTTACTTATATAATTAATTACTCTAAGTATATAAAGTATAACTTTAGTAATTATTATATATTATATTTATTATATTAAGGTCCTTTATAATAAATAATATTAAGATTATTTATCTTAAAACTAAGATATAATAATTTAATTAATTTATTATATTATAGATTTATATAAGTACTCTAAGTATTTAATTACTTATTAATCCTAATAAGAAAGTATAAAAAGATAATAAGCTTATTAAGTTAATTATTATAAATTATAAAGATTATATTATTATAAAGTACTTAAAGTAAATACTTAATAATTAAAAAGCTCTTTTAAGCTTAAATATATAATTTATATATAATACCTTAATTAAAAAAAAAGCTTATTTTAAATATAAATATAAGTAATATATTATAAAAGAGTAAATTATTAAAGGCTAAGTTATATTAATACTTATAATATTATATTATAAAGCTATTATTATTATACTTAAGCTTAAGAACCCTAGCTCTTAGTTATTATAAGA
>RZGM01000156.1:0-50341 GCA_027886205.1 Fusarium piperis | reverse complement strand
AAAAGCGGCCTCATAACAAAGCCCTAATCGGGTTAGCCGGGGCCTTACGGTACGTGAGGGTGGGCAAATACTTATTGCCTCCCACTGTAGTTGCGCAGCTCGATCGGTGGGGATACCTACCTGCAGGACTCCGCCCATGATGATGGACATGGGACATACGAGGATGCACTGTATGATGGAAGGTCATGTACATACGGTCGGTCGCCTGGAGGAGGAGCAGGAGCAGGGACAGGGTTGAATTGCTTGTCCAAACGCTTCAGGTTTGAAGACTTGCTGCTTGATCAAGACTGTTTCCGTTGATTCATGCGGGGTGACGCACTGTGTGGTCTCAGTCTGTTGAGCAACCATTGATTCAAGGAAAGACATTGTCGACTGAAAACAACGTGATTAAAACGAAAGCACTCGGTTCTTAACGATGAGGCACTCATAGTATGCTCCAAATCGGCAAAAGAATTTGATCAAAAGGTTGCCCTCACCCCGACATCTACATCCAGCGCCCACAGTGCGACTACCATGATCCTACTTGGCGCCATTCATCCCTGTTTTCACCCTTTGCAGTGACGACAACCAAGGTCACCAGCTTAGTGGCACAAGCTCGTCACCTGGACGCTCAGCTTCTGTTGGGAGGCCGGGATATAAGTAATTGGCCAGGAACGTGTTGGATCTCGTCTTTCTTTATCCATTGAACCCCTTATCCTACCCCAGGATCCATATCCGTACCTCACCTCACGCTCACCACGCACCTCCAATCGGTAAGTCCTCACTCACCTGCGGTGTACGGTGCGGGCGCATGCAAGTGGGCGCTGCGCCATGTTCCTGTCTGTCATGGTCCCTATCTTTATAGCGCCGTCCGTGAACCGTGGATCCGATGACCACGATAAGCTCGCGGCGAGGCCAAGCCAGTGGAGTGGAATGGCTGAAGCTCAA
This sequence comes from Fusarium piperis, assembly GCA_027886205.1. Taxonomy (NCBI): domain Eukaryota; kingdom Fungi; phylum Ascomycota; class Sordariomycetes; order Hypocreales; family Nectriaceae; genus Fusarium; species Fusarium piperis. The sequence continues at coordinate 49,414 of RZGM01000156.1, read as the reverse complement.
ATACCCGTCTTTCCCTGCTGTCCCGTGAATTGGTTTTCCTGACTCAATTGGCTCCCGCAGTGAACCTTGTGCTGATTGCCCAGCTCTGACCCATCGCTGGTCCATCCGTCAGCTCAGCTTATACCTCTTCCTCCACCTCGCTCTCTCTCTCGAGCTTGAGCTTCCTTCACATCAACATGACTGCTGCAGCCATGCAAACACCCGCCATCCCGCCCCGTCCTGCCAAGGACAAGGAAGATCTATCGCCTCCCAAGATCCCTCCCCGTCCTTCCAAGCGTTTCGACCGCTCGATATCCCCCAACCCCGACCGCTTCGCCCAGTCACCGTTCAACGAGGGCATCCCCCAAAAGAGCCCCAAGACTCTCCGCTTCAGCCCCAACGACAATGTCCAGGACCAGGACCCCATTGACCGCTCCGGCAGCGTTCCCATGCCCTCCATCGGCCAGGAGGGTCTCGAATACAGCACCATTGCCAACGAGCTCAAGGCTGAGGAGGAGGAGACTGGCGAGAAGCCCTCGGCTGCTTCGCCTGAGCACACCCGCACCGTCGCCAAAGATCTGAAGCTTCATGCCCCCAAGCCCTCGCTTCCCGCCCACAGCGCCAAGCAGCGCGTCCAGGCTGTCACCCGTACCGACTCCGACAAGGCCGCCTCTTTCGGCATTGGCCGTCCTACCTCTCGCGACGGTGTCAAGAAGAAGGCCAGCACAAGCGTTTCGGCCAGCGAAGGTCGTCCCGAGATCGAAGATGAGCAGGGCATCCCCGAGATCGGCCAGCGCGTGCCCATGAACCCCCATCTCGGCGATGTCCAGGCTCCTTCTCCCGCTCCTGGTTCTGATGAGCCCAAGAGGCACCACCACCGCAAGCACAGCTCCCGTGGTGGACCCCCCGGCAGCTACGGTCTTCACGGCCACGGAGTTGCGCCTCAGGACAGGCTCGAAAAGGACTACTACGACAAGCACCCTGAGGCCCTCAAGAGGGAGCATCAGACACCTCTGCATGATCGCCAGAACGACTATGCCCTCAGCAGTAACGACCTCAACAAGCTCGTCAGAGACACGCGGAGTCGCGGATCTGGCCTCGGTAAGTTTGACACTGCTTGGCAAAACTTGACTAACAAATTCAGCCTCCGAGTACCAGTCTACTCCCACTGAGGAGGTCGGCTTCCAGGCCAGTGAAGAGTTTACTTCTCGCCTGTCTCCCCGTCCCGCTTCTGACGACAAGATTCAGCCTCTCTCGTTCAAGTCGGAGATTACTAGTCCCGACGGTGAGAGCACTGTTCATGTTGATGATCCCAAGCATCCCGAATACCGCTCCTACGGTGATGAGGAGCCTGCTGTCGATGATGAGGATCACGAGTACACCGTGCCTATCCTTGCTCCTGATGAAGTTGAGAAGGAGGGCAACTACCATCAGCAGCCTGCCGTCCACCCCCCTCTTGAGCGTCGAGGTAGCGCCAATGAGATGGAGGAGCCCACCAGCCGACCCTTGAGCCGATCAAGTAGGCCCAAGAGCCGACCTACCAGCATCTACAAGAACAATGACCAAGAGTTTTTGCCTTCTCCTCTGGATGATGTCAAGGAGTACGAACCTCTTTTCCCTGAAGAAGCCAAAGAGTCGGAAAAGCCAGCGCCCGAGAAGCCTGTGTCTGAGAGCAAGGCTCGGCATTTCTTCCCTAGCAAGGACGTCTGGGAGGATGCTCCAAGCAGTGTGCATTATACTGCCGAGGTCTCAACACCAGATGAGCAAGCTGAGGCACAGAAATCCGTGGACCGCCCCAAGACACCTGCTCACATCTTTGCTCAGAAGCAAGAGGAGCTTGCAGAGCAAGAGAGTGCTACCGACATTCCCAAGGCCCAGGAAAAGCCCATCTGGACCGAATCACAAGAGTCCGACTCCTTCCTCAGCGCCAAGAAGAGACCTTCCGTCGGTCGGCGATTCCCCAGTCGAGATGTATGGGAAGATGTTCCGGAGAGTCAGCTGTACGAGGCTACCGTCTCTGAGTCGCCAGAGGAAAAGAAGCCCGAGATCCCAGTGCGCCCTAAAAAGACGGAGGATCGCCCGGCTGTTCCTGATCGACCCAAGCCCAAGAAGACCCCAAGTGACGAGGGAAAGCCAAAACCACCCGTATCCGACAAGCCAAAGCCTCAGCTACCTCCTCGACCGGACGTCAAGTCAAAGCCCCCAGTGCCTAGCAGGCCTGTCGGCAACAAGATTGCCGCTCTGCAGGCAGGTTTTATGAGCGACCTGAACAAGCGTCTTGCAATCGGACCTCAAGCCCCCAAGAAGGAAGAGGCCAAGCCTCAAGAGGACGTCACTGAAGAGAAAGAAAAAGCCCCGCTTTCGGATGCCCGCAAGGGCCGCGCCCGGGGTCCACAACGGCGAGCTCCGGCCCGAAGCCCCGCTCCGCCGGCCAAAACTACGGGGCCGTCTTTGACATTTTCGATTCCCCAGACACTTTGGTCAATTGACCCAGAGGGTTCTCTGTCTGTGTCTGGTGATTCCCGGGCTCCCGAGACGACACCCGAGGTTGAGGAACTTGAGGTCAAGACTGAGGTGAAGCCTGAAGCTGAGCCAGAGGTCAAATCAGAGGAGGTTAAGGAGGAGGCTAAGCCAGAGGTCAAGGTCCCAGAGCTTGTGGAACAGCCTGCAGAAGTTGAACCTGCAGTGGTTCAGGACGAGACTGAGACTGCAAAGCCAGAGCCTGCACCAGAGGTTGTGGCTGAGGCTGAGTCCGTTCCTGAACCCGCTCCTCAGGAGCCCGCCGCGGAACCTCAGCCTGCAGCCGAACCTCAGGAGCCTGAACCTCAGCCCGAAGAAGCACCCAAGGAGATTAAGCCTGTAGAGGAAAAGCCCTCAGAGGAAAAGCCTACGGAGGAAAAAACGCTCGTCGCCAACACGGCTGGTGGGAGTATCCTAGAGACAACGGTTGAAAAGAAGGATGGTGCAGTTGACCCAGTTGAGGTCGCTGACCAAGTGAAGCAGTAATAGAGCTGGACGCCAGACCCGTACAATACATTCATTTATGGAGTAATCCAATGACTGGTAATACACAATAGCAAGTACAATACAATTCGTTACCTACGCCCCCACTTGTCTTCATCGACACCCTTTCTCTCCCTCTCGACAAGCCTGTCAAACTCTTGTTGGGCCTGTTCTTTGCCCAGAGACTTTTCCTCGTCAGAACTGCTGAACGAGTAGCTGTCGCTAGAACTTGTAGAGCTTCCCCAACCCTGCGACTCTGATTTTGGTGCCCAGCCACGAGGTTCCTGCTGAGTGCTCCGAGGCTGCTGAGATTGCTGTCGAATGCGATCCCATGCTGATCCAGAGACTGAGTTGATGGGCTGATTTCGAGCCGAGGCAGCGACGGGCGAGGCATCATCGTCATCGAGGACATCCCAGTCATGATCACTAGACTGGCTCTCCTGCTGTGTCTGCTGTGTAGGGACTTGTGTTCTGTTCCAGGGGATGTTGTAGCGAGGCGGCTGTTCTGAGCGATCCGTATCTTCGTTGCTCCACGAACCCTCCTCTTTCGGTGACTGGTTCTTAAAAGGTACCCTTGCGGAAGTAGGATTTGCCATGACCTGCTCGACCCGCTTGCTGGCATCCTTGGTGAACTGCTCCAGCCTTGAATCCTGCGCCATGGCGCTCTCGACTCGGATAAAGTTGATGGTGCGGAAGACGGGCTCAACCATGAGCATCGTGACGGCAGCGTATGCCGTAAAGCGCAGCGTGTGCCATGTGAATCGTGGGTATCGACCGCGGATCTTTTTGTTGGTGAAGATGCTCGTCGCCTCGTTGGGGTTGAGCCGACCGCCCAGCTTGGGCTTGTAAAAGGGAAATTGCCAGGTGTGGCGGCCTCGGTAGGTCATGTAGGCGGCGAGTCCGACGGTGATGTACTTGGCGGCGGCGTTGTTGTGGATGTTGCTGAGGGTGTACTCGGCGATTGCCTTGACCTCTTGGTCTTCCAGCTCTCGGCCGAGAGTCGAGGCGAACCCGGAGGCTCTAGAGGTCGCGACGAGGAGGTTCCAATCGCGCTTGTACCCGATGAGCGAGACGTAGAAGGGAGGGGAGTATTCTTGGAAGAGTCGGTTGATCTGGTCTTGCACCCGCGGTTGGTACTGGTCGCGATGAGCTAGAGCTTGCTGGCGCCATTCCTCCATCGAGTGCTTGTAAGCCTCGCGGGTCGGGCCACTGGGGGCATTCATGATTGCTCAATTGACGATTTCAATTGAAAAGATGAAGTCGAACCGGATATCGGATGACGGCTCGGCATGGATGGTGACGCAGGTGGGGGATGGACCACCTGCAAGCTTTATCGATAAGACACGTGACCTGGCATACAAGCAAGCGCGTATCGTGACGCGCTTCAACCATTAAACATAGCGCGTCGTCCTTCAACATCCCACCTCAATTGCTGGGATGTTCAAGTTCTACAGTCATGCCTCTGCAAAAGTCGTATTCTGATCAAGTCGGCCGGATTAAGGTATGATGATAAGTACGTGAATGTGCCCCGCTAACTGTCTGCAGCGTTCGCCATGGCAACGTTCGAGAAGCAACCCTGTTCAAACACCGAAGCCTCGAGCGCCAGTATCCGAGGTCACCAAGAACAAGCTCAACAAATTTAACTATCAACCGAAATCCAACGAACTCGAGGAAACCAAGGACTCTGCACCCCAAGTGCAAGAAACACCTGCTACTCATCTGACCTGGAGAGATCTACTTGAGCCTACGGGTACTGAAGATGAGACCAACACTTCGCCAAACGACCGACTGCTCTGGGATAGCAGGCCGGATAATCTCTACCTTTCCGCCCTGTCTCCCATGATGTCTAGGAAGGGACGAAAGCGTGCCAGAAGTTCATCCCCGGTCTCGTCACCCGCCCCCGAAAAGACCCCTTCCGTCAACGTCAAGAAGTTGGCACAGGCCTTAAAGTCACCGCACGCAGATCCGACACTCCAGCTTTGGGACCGATACTCTTTAAACGCCGAGAACGCCTCAGGACTCACCAACCCCACATTAGCACAGCTGATGGTCTCTTCATCACCAAGACCAAAACCGAACGAAGCTAACCTCCGACGAGCAATAAGCTGTGGCCTGAACTGGCCAAAGAGGAGGAGAGTCGAGAGATCCACATCAGGGAGTCTCAACAGTGAGAAAGAGATGGAGGCCAAGTCTTCCTTGGTGACTGCTCTGCTCGATACGGTGACTAGTAGCATCAACGGGAACGACCAGTCTCCTTCTCCCAAAAAGAGGCGGATATGTGCCACTAGTACTGGCTCTCCGCGACCTAAGACACCGGCTTCTGATTACGGCGATGACGATTTTGACGACTTTGACGACGATACCATAATGCAGCTCGAAGCGAGCATCAACGCGACCCAGTTGGATCATCAGGTAGAGCCTGAGCCCGAGCTTCCAGTCCAACCATTGGAGATAGGGGAACCAGAGGACGAACCGGAGGCAGAAGAACCGGCAGGCACGCCAGCAGACAAGCTTGACGAGTTTGACGACCTGGACGATGACATCTTTGACGACGCTGAAGACCTCCTCACCTCGGTGGAACAGGCCCAAACCGTTACCCCCGTGGACCCCGACCCGGATGACGAGTTTGGTGACCCCTTTGGCGGCGACTTTGACTTCGAGGCCGTGGAACTCGCAGCAACCCAAGCAGTTAACTGCCCGGACGTACGTCGAAGAACCCAGGAGGACCGCACATGCTAAGAACTGTAGAGAAGGAAAAAGACTATTCAGCGATACCTGGTGACAAATGTGTTGGAAGGCGAATACATGGAGGGACATGCCCGACCGGAAAAGGTAAGTTTTGTCTTTGGTTGTGTGATGTAGCTGACCCTTTAGATTCTTCTTATCCAAGCAGACAACTCCAAGGAGATGAGGACTCTCCATCTCAGGGGTTCGTGGTATGACACGCCAGCTCATCCGCAGGCCTACGTCCACGTTATTGGCAACTTTACACCAAGAGGGCAATGCATCGTCGATGACGCCCATAACCTCGTTATTCTACACCCCGATCAGCTTATATCGGCAACCGTGGTGGCTGACTCGTTTGGCTGCATGCGTCGTGCTGTGCTTCAAGATCGAGTCAAAGCCACGAGTCCCCCAACACCACCTCTTATCTATGGAACCATGCTTCACGAGATATTTCAAGAAGCTCTTCTGGCAAACAGATGGGATCTTCCCTTCTTGTGTTCGGTTATTGATCGAATCACGGACAAGCATGTCGAGGATCTCTACACCATCAAGGTCGGCCTGGCGTCGGCCAGAGAGCATCTCCAGTCAAAGATGAACGAGCTCTGCTACTGGGCTGGCGCTTTCGTGTCCTCTCAACCAACAGAAGATGCTGTCATCGAGGATCGAAACGGAAAAAAGGCCAACATGGCTGTCACCAAGTTGCTGGATGTCGAAGAGCACGTCTGGTCGCCAATGTACGGACTCAAAGGCAACATTGACGCAACAGTCGAAGTTGCGATGCAAGACGGAAAGGATTTCAAGACTTTGACAGTCCCATTCGAGGTCAAGACTGGCAAACACGCAAACAGCAACCACATGGCACAGACTGCCCTTTATACACTTCTATTATCGGACCGGTACGACATTGAGATCGCCTACGGTATTCTTTACTACATGGAGACGTCGAAAACGATGCGCATTCCCGCTATCCGACATGAACTTCGACACATGATTATGCAACGCAACCAGCTAGCATGCTACGTCCGAGAGAGAAGCGTTCAACTACCCCCCATGCTCGGGAGCAAGCACATGTGTGGAAAGTGTTACGCCAAGACATCGTGCTTCATCTATCACCGACTAGCAGACGACGGCGATGGGGAATCGAGCGGGATGAATGAAAAGTTTGACGAACTGGTCAAGCATCTCACTCCAGACCACAAGGAATTCTTTGTCAAGTGGGAAAATCTGCTCACCAAGGAGGAAAAGGAGAGCCAGAAGACGAAACGAGAACTCTGGACAATGACGAGCGCTGAGCGAGAAAAGAAGTCACGGTGCTTTGGCGATGTCATTATTGAGGAGGGCTCGGCGTCTGTTGATACACACAACCCAAAGATTAACCGCTTCCACTACACCTTTATCAAGCAGAACCATCCCGCAGGTTTCTCATTCCTCGAATCGGAACTGTCGGTTGGAGAGCCGATTGTGGTTTCTGACGAAGAAGGACACTTTGCGCTGGCCATTGGTTACGTCACAGCGGTCAAGAGACGAAGAATCAGCGTGGCGGTTGATCGAAGACTGCACAATGCACGAATTCGACAATCTGGTTTCGACGAGAACGATAACCAGACCTTTGCTAGCATCATGGAGGTTGCCCACGAGGGGGCTACCCAGGATGAGACCCGTGGCAAGATCAAGGAGCCACCAATTCGATACCGACTGGACCAAGATGAGTTTAGCAACGGAATGGCGACTGTCCGAAACAACCTGGTCCAGATGATGGCCGACGATGTTTTTGGATCGAGACAGATCCGACGACTTATTGTCGACCTCCAACCTCCACGCTTCAAGAGTGTTCCAACACAGTATACCATATCAGACCGAGACAGTCTCAACGTTGACCAGCATCGAGCCATCGAAAAGGTCATGAGTGCCCATGACTATGCTCTTGTTCTGGGAATGCCGGGAACTGGCAAGACGACAACCATTGCCCACATCATCCGCGCTCTGACGTCTCAGGGGAAGAGTGTGCTACTCACTTCGCACACTCACACGGCTGTCGACAATATTCTCCTCAAGCTCAAAGGAGACAAGATACCAATCCTCCGCCTCGGAGCCCCTGCCAAGGTGCATCCTGAAGTCCAAGAGTTTGCCATCCTCGCAGGGCAGCCGATGAAGACGTTTGACGAAATCAAGGATGCCTGGCACGGCACACCAATTGTAGGGACAACATGTCTCGGCATCAACCACCCCATCTTTCACGAGCGCACTTTCGACTACTGCATCGTGGACGAGGCATCTCAAATCACCTTGCCAATCTGTGCTGGGCCTATCCGCATGGCACGCACATTTGTTCTTGTGGGTGACCACAATCAGCTTCCTCCAGTTGTGAGGAACGAAGAAGCACGTGAAGGAGGTCTCGACGTCAGTCTGTTCAAGCTTCTCTCAGACACGCATCCACAGTCGGTTGTCAACCTGGAACACCAATACCGCATGTGCGAGGATATCATGACACTCAGCAACACTCTCATTTACAACGGCAAGCTCCGGTGTGGCACGGAGGAGCTTCGCAAAAGAAAGCTCGACATTCCCAAGATGGACGCCCTCAAGCAACGACACTATGATGCATCAAACTTTCATGCCGCTACTCCTCGATCGTTTTGCGCCGCACCAGGCCGATGCTGGCTATATGACCTCCTTGAGAGCGAAGCCCGCGTGCGATTCGTCAATACCGACACTATCCTGCCACAGGTTCGTGAGGAGGCTCAAGGCAAGCGTATTGTCAACTCGGCTGAGGTCCGCATCGTTTCTCAACTGGTCGACAGTCTTTTGACGGTAGGAGTTCCGGAATCTGAGATTGGTGTCATGACGCATTACCGAGCGCAGCTATTCCTTCTCAAAGAAAAGCTCAAAGGGTATGCTGGAGTCGAGATGCACACGACAGACCGCTTCCAGGGACGAGACAAGGAGGTTATTGTTTTGAGTCTGGTACGAAGCAACGAGGCATGCAACATTGGCGACCTGTTGAAGGATTGGAGGAGAATCAACGTCGCCTTTACCCGTGCAAAGACGAAGCTCCTCGTGATTGGAAGCAAGTCGACGCTGAAAGGCAGCGGCAGCGAGAATATGCTCAGCAGGTTCATCTCGCTGATGGAGGATCGAAACTGGATTTATGACATGCCCCCTGACGGACTCGAAAATCACTACTTTGAGGACATGGGCACACAACTCACGACACACAGCCCGCAAAAGAAGACACCACCCAAGAAGGGCAAGGAGAATCGGAGGCCTTCACCCAGAAAGGCCAGGATCAGTGACAAGGCGTTATTAAAGGGGAAACTGATTACGAGGGATATCTTGAATGAAATGACAAACGGCGTATATAGTTAGGTTGAGCAAGCATCAACCATTGGATTAGGTTTCGACGAGGTCGGCGTTCCACGTGCTTTCAAAACTACTCCTGTTAGCATGAATCAATCAACTGAAGAACATTTACTTGCTTTTTCTCTCCCACAATCAGCTTGGTGAACCTCTCGAGCTCCTCTAGCTGAGCAACGCAGCCTGTTAGACTCTCGTTGTACGAGTAGCTGTAAATGTCACTCCACGTCTTTTGTCGTTCAAGCTCGCGATATTCGGGACTCTCGGCCATTTCTCGTGCAACCTCGGCGCTTTTGTGGAGGAGCTTCTTTCTAGCAGCAGCGGCACTGGGGAGATAACGCTGTGACAACGTGAGCTGAGATTTGCTGATTGGAGGGATGTCGACTTACAGGAACTTTGCGTTGTGATCGCAGGGCGCCGGCGAGAATGTACAGATTTCCGAGAATAGCAGCAACGGCGTCTCGTCGGTAACTGAGGAGCTTTTCGGCAGCCACGGGGTTGTCTCGGATATAGTTTGGGTTGTAGAAGAGAGCTGACTGACGAACAGCAATGAGATACTCGAAGAAGCGTTCACAGGACGCAGCCAGACATGAATACGGGATGGGATCGAAAGGGGCACGGAGGCGGAGTTCATGACGGGTCATGACAAGGAGTTGCCGGATCCTCACGAAGCCCTCGCGCATTCGACTCTCGAGCATTTCAGACCGTTTGATGACTTCCGGAGTTGGGTCCTTGCCCTCGTCAAAGTAGACGTAATTCGCCACGACATCTGACAATTAGCAGGGTTGACATTAGGGGAACACACACACACTTACTTCGGTACATGATACTCATGAAGAAGAGCATCGACGAGAGAGCAGATCGAAGTTCATGTCGAGCAACGAATGGCCAGAGGATCCAGTTGACCAAGATAGGAGTGGTTGTCCCGACAAAAAACACCAGACCTTTGTTTACTCCGAGGAGGGCTGCCGATGATACGCCTGGGTGGTTTCGCAAGCCAAGAGAGATGACGGTAAACGAGAGACATCCGACAAGACCGGATCGCTATCATTGTTAGTCAAGTCAAGTTGATGTAAGGTATATCAACATACCGGATGAGAACTCTGAGTGAAGCGATACATCATGGGAATCATGTAAATAGCAGCAAACACTGCCACCACATATGGATTCCCGTTGCCGGCTCCATGGGCCGCACCACTCCACGCTGCTCCGAGAATGGCTGCAAAGGCACGGGTGAAAAGGTCCTGAACGTTTCCTCCAACACGGGGATGAATCATGATCCAACCCATGCACACAGCCCACCAAGCTTCATATCGATTCCACCATGATGCGTTGCTCAACCATGCAGGAAGGGCCAATGCCGATGTGAGGATGGCCACCTTGAGCGCATACCTGCTCTCAAATCCTTGAAGACGATGGAGGACTGTCCAAATTCTGTATCCAAGTTTGTCTCTCCTCGACGCTGGTTGTCCACGAATGCTGGGTTCCTCTGGTCCGGTAACTGCCTCATAGCTCTGACGATGCTCCTTACCCACCTTAACAGACTCGAGAAGTTGCTCAATCTCTGAAAATGTTGCCTGGTACATACCAGCAGTGACACCGCCACGATCATGTCGAACCTGGGCATTTGTTCTGTATATGGCCTTCCAAGGGGGATAGGTTGGGAGGTTGAGTCTGTTGCTGTTGGAGTTGAGGTGCATCTCGCGGACCTTTTCCATGAGGTGGACAATGGTTGCTGCTGTTTCACGGACGTGTCTCGCAAAAACGAAAAGCTCTACAGCCTGACTGTCGTATGACTCGGTGGTGTCGCTAGCTAGGAGGCTTGCTTCGGCCGTGTCAAAAGCTACGAGAGCGTTGTTGAATCGCACCTGAACAGGTACGAGGTCTGAAGAGACGTCTTGGGGTGGACCGAAATACTTTCTCCAGCCAGAAAGATCCATCAAAGCTGCATGAGATCTTTGCATGCCTTCTGACATGCAAGCGAGAACCTCTCTTGTAGGAGCAGAGAGTGTTCGGGCAACCTTGCGACCAGCGTCAATCGACTCATCGTCTGAATCAGGGCCACCGACGATGATTTCTGGAGTCGTCCAGTCCTCGAATAAGTCTGTATCCGTGTCCATGGAGAGAAGAGCTCGAACAACGCCCTGCACCAAGTTGCGCAACTCTCGCACGTCCACTGGACGGAATCGTGTGATGGTTATGTCAATCCTCATGTCTCGATACGTAAGAGACATGTCCATGAAGGTTTTAGCTAGTCTTCGCCTGAGTCTTGTGTTTCTCGGACGTGGAATGATGAGGGATTCCTAAACTGTTAGCTTGATATGATGTCTGCTATATATGAGCATACCTGCATCGTCCTGAATGACTTGTCGAGGGCAGCAGCCAGAGGACGATTCCCAGCGTCAGGGAAGATGAGACAGTTAACAGCCATGGCGATTGCTTGTCCCAAAAGCCAGGGAATGGCATAGCTTCGCAACTTGGGCCACTTGATGTCCAGACTGTTAGTCTCGGCGAGAGTCGTAAAGGTAACAGCTATTCCAGCGCAAAGAACAGCCTGGTAGAAGCGGATGAAAAATGTACGGATGTATGCAATGCTGGCCATGAAGAGAGCAAGAAACAGAGTTAAAATGCCACCATATCCAACTCTGGCAGCAAGAGTTGAAGTGGACAGCAAGAGGCCAATGATGCCCCATGCCAGCCCACATGCAGTCCCAACAATAGTCAAAACAGCACCGTCTACCTGAGATCCAAATGTGCGGCCTGGATGGTTGAGAATAACGGATATAGCCATGATATAGTCATATCGACCAAGCCAGTTTGACACTGTAGGCACCAGACATAGGATATAGGCCAGAAAGAAGGCGAGAAAAGACTTGAGTAACCTGATCCCGGATCTCGTAGTCGTGACCTTTCGAGCCACGGATCGAAGCTCATGGAGTTGCCGAGGGAAAAAGTCCTTTGGCGATAGAGGGTGACTCTTTTCGAATTCCTTGGGTAGGATTGCCTTCTCCTCGATTTCTTCCGGCGTCAGAGGCTCCGGTTTCAAGAAAAGGGCATCAAAGAAGCCATCGCGCATCTCGGAGACGCCATACGTCTCCATGTTGATTCGGTCATCGGAAATGATTTGATCAATCTGCATGATGCTGACGACTGAGCTTCGTCTGGAGTCAAACGAAGGTCGGAGGCAGACCCCACTTGGGTCGAGATTGGCGTCGGAATACTCCGTCATGGTGTTTAGCTTGTCTGGTAACTGACTGCGACGCTATTGACGGAGGTTCTGCTGATACTCCGGCGTTGTTGCCGATACCGAGATGGCGTATTGTCGATGTCTTAATTGTCGTGGCTGTTGACTTGATAACCGAGGCTATTGACGTCTCTTCTTGAATCTGTTGTCGATTGCCTAGTCGAATGCCCCGCTGGCTTGCTGTCGTCCTTTCCATCGGTCGCGATTTGATGTTAACTGCTTGTTAGCGTGTAGATGAAGGAAACAATGAGCAAACTGCGACATGTTAAACAGGATCATTCTTGGGCATTTGAATGATGTAACATGTGTGGCCCACCTTGGGCGCAAAGGACGTGCACTGCCAAGGCGTAGAGCAGGAATGGAGCATTGTGATTACACGACAAGAAGATGGAGGGTTTGATTGATTTATGCTGATGATTGATGGACGGTAGATGGGGGATGGTTGGAATTGGTATAATTGACGTGATAATTGTAGTGTGTAGGTATGTGCAGCAGACAACTGATATCTTTCTCTAATAATGACGAACGCGTGCTCCATATCCAGATGCCAACTGTAATCATGAACAAGTGCAACGAAGTACAGTTAATCGAATTTCGCATGGGCAATTGATGATGAATGAACTAAACGTGGTTGGTGACCTTGGGGTCCTGCAGTGGGAATCCATCCCGTCTTCAAAACCGTCGCGGCAGGTACCGGTACGTACTCTTGGCATCCACGTGACTAGCTCCCGATCTACCGGCAACCTCAATTCAACCATCTCCATCCTTCAACATTGATCACAACCCCGCCGTCCATCGCCGATTGACCCTCGACGATACAATGGCAATCATCCGCGCCGCCGTCGCGCCCCTCCGCGCAGCCCGCGCCGTTCGATGCCCCCGACAAGCCTCCCGGGGCTTCTCCGTTACCGCCCGACGACGAGGAGGTGGTGGCGAGCACCAATTCGATCCTCCCACCGGATGGCTCTGGGGTGTCAAGCCCGGCGAGAAGGCTGAGCCCGAGGGCTGGGAGTGGCCCATGTACATTTTCCTCGGAAGCCTCGTCGCTACAGGCGTCGCCCTCGCCTTCAAACCCGACACGACGTGAGTGATTTGCCACGGTCAATTGCTTCACCCCGAGAATACTGACGATTGACCATGGACAGCGTTTCTACCTGGGCTCTCGAGGAGGCACGGAGGAGATTAGAGCAGGAGGGCGTCCTGCCCGACCCAGCCAAGAAGGACTAGATGTATATTACGGTGCGCGGATTCAACCGCAACAACAATTCAACGCATTATCTACGCTACAACATAGCTCCATTCGTGCTCCTCGTCACCGTACTGAATTCCCTCAATCCACTCCTTCATCTTGAGGGCGATCTCGCCGGATTCCTCAGTCTCGGAAAGTCCGCAGCTGACCAGCTCGCCCTTCCAGGAGATGGATCGCACGGGGCTGACAATGGCAGCAGTGCCAGCGCCAAACGCCTCGAGCAATCGGCCCTCCTTGGAAGCCTCGGCGAGCTCCTTCATGGTGTACTTGCGCTCGTTAACCTTCCAGCCCTCAGGAGCCAGACGCTCACGCGCAAGTGCGAGCACAGAGTCTCGAGTGACGCCCTCGAGGATGGTGCCGTCGAGGGGAGCAGTCACAAGCTCCTTCTGACCAGTCTCCTTGTTCTTGAGGGCGACAAACATGTTCATGGTGCCGACCTCGGTGACGTACTCCTCCTCGCCAAACAGCCAAAGGTTTTGCTGGAAACCACGGCTGGCAGCTTGGAGCTGGGGCAAAATGCATGGCGCATAGTTGGCACCAAGCTTCTTGTCACCGACACCGCCGGGCCAAGCTCGGACAGCGTAGTCGGTGGCCTCTAGTGACACAGCCTTGAAGCCAGTAGGATAGTAAGGGCCGACAGGCGATGCAATCACATACAGAAGTGCAGACCCAGGGGCACCGACTCCGAGTGTTTTTTGGGTTCCAATCATTGTAGGTCGGAGGTAGAGAGAGTACCCTCGCTTGTCGGGAATGAAGCGAGAGTCGAGCTGAGCAAACTTGGAGATGAGCTCAATGAAGCTCTTGGGCTCAAAGGTGGGGAGCGCAATACGAGCGGCCGACTTGTTCAACCGGGCCATGTTCTTGTCGGGTCGGAACAATCGGACCTTGCCATTCTTGTCCTTGTAGGCCTTCATGCCCTCGAAGCACTCGAATGCATAGTGGAAGACGCAAGTCGCAGGGTCGAGGGAGAGGTTCTGGTAGGGTGTGATTTTAGGGTCCAACCATCCGTCGTCTTGAGTCCATTCGATCGCGAGCATGTGGTCTGGTGGTCAGCCTGGTCTAGAAAAAGGTAGGAGGAGCTTACCAGTAAACTCTCGGCCAAAGACAAGGGTCTCAGGCTTGCTCAGACCCTTGGGGTGGGAGGTCTTGGTGATGGTGAGTCGCGAAGGATCAAGACCCAAAGGTTTCGCGGCAGAGGCAGCCTCTGCCTTGATGCTAAAACGAGCGCATCGCAAACTAGCACGAGGCAATGGGCTCCTCAGAGCAGAGCGAAGAAGGGGTCTCATGGTTGCGGTGGTGGTGATGAGCAAAGAGCTGGGGCTCGACCGATAATTAAGTACCTAGATCGGAGGTGTATCGGAGGATTGCAAATTGCCCTTCACGATAGGGTACTTCCAGGGACGCCGCCTCCAGGCGTTTACAGCCGCGTTGGGCCGCCAGCCAGGTATCCCCAGGTTCCTTGATAGCCGCAGCCGCAGGAAAGATGGGTGGGGACCTGAACGCGACGCCCTAGGTGGCACCTTACCTCATCAGGCCTATCGTTTATCGGACAAGGTAGGGTCCCCTTAGATACTTGTCCTCACGTCATGCATTGGTTAGGTCGCGACGCATCGCATTTCGCGACGACGACAACAACAACATGTTCTCCTCGGCGTTCAAGTCCATCTCGGCCACGAACATCACCGGAAACTACACCATCTCTTCGACTCCGACTTCGACGGCTGGCCCCTGGAAGATTTACGATGCGAAGAAAAAGTCGACAGGCAAGTCGTATAGCGTCTTTGTCTTTGACAAAAAGTCCCTAGACAGCCATGGCAGCTCGTTGGGTCGCTCCGGAGCGGCCTCGTTTAAAAAGACGGTAGAGGAGGTTGTCGAGCGGTTGCGAAAAGAGGCGTCGAGTCTGGCCAAGCTCAGACATCCCAGCATCTTGGAGTTGGTGGAGCCCGTCGAAGACACAAGAGGAGGTGGCTTGCAATTTGTCACCGAAGCCGTGACAGCTTCGTTATCGAGCGTGCTGCACGAAAAGGACGAACAAGAACGAGCTGGACCTGGCGGAAGATCAAGTCGGTTTGTAACCGAAGACTCAGATGGAGTAAAGCGACGGAGGGAGCTCGAGATTGACGAGTTGGAGATTCAAAAAGGACTCCTCCAGATCAGCAAGGCACTTGAGTTTCTGCACGAAAATGCTGGCCTCGTCCACGGCAACCTCACGCCCGATGCCGTCCTTATCAACGCCAAAGTATGTAGATACTCGACCTTTGGGTGACTTGGCTAACAAGCGCAGTCTGACTGGAAGATAAGCGGCCTCGCCTTTTGCAGCCCCCCTGATGGCTCCGACAAGCCGACGTCGATCCAAGGGATTAGTCTGTACGAGGTCTTGAACATGGATCCCCGATTACCAAAGGCCGTCCAGCTCAACCTCGACTATACCTCGCCTGATTTCGTCGTCGACAGCAACCTCAACTCTTCAGCTGACATGTTTTCGCTTGGACTCTTGTCGGTCGCCCTATACAACTCTCCCCACGCATCTCCCCTCGAATGCCACGGCAGTTTGTCCACATACAAGCGACTGTTTTCGTCGTCTTCGAGTGTCCCGTCCGTCACCAACAACTACCTCTCATCTCGACCCCTCCCCCGAGAACTCTCTCACGATGTTCTTCCTCGACTCATCACGAGACGGCCCGCCCAGAGAATGACTGCGCGAGAGTTCCAGCAGAGCGAATACTTCGACAATGTCCTTGTCTCGACGATCCGTTTCCTTGATTCGTTCCCCGCCAAAACTGCCAACGAAAAGGCTCAGTTCATGCGAGGTCTCAACAAGGTCCTGCCCTCGTTTCCCAAGTCGGTCATGGAAAAGAAGATTCTGCCGGCCTTGATTGAGGAACTCAAGGACCGCGAGCTTCTCTCACTCATCCTGCAAAACGTGTTCAAAATCCTGGATTTGCTTCCGTCTGCTAGACGGGCCTTTGGAGAAAAGGTTCGGCCATCGCTGAGGGAAATATTCGTCATCAGTGCCAAGCAGCAAGAAAAGGACCCATCCAGAGATGCAGGACTGATGGTTGTCCTCGAAAATATTTCGTCCATTTCCAGCAACTGCTCAGGAAAAGAGTTCAAGGATGGTGAGTAATTCGCCCTGCCAACTCATCCGAACCAGCTGACAATTTAGATATGCTCCCTGTCATCTTGGCGGCCATTGAGTGCCCGACTCATTCGATTGTCGACGCAGCTCTGCGAAGTCTACCCGTTGTCTTGCCAGTTCTCGATTTCAGCACCATCAAGAACGAACTCTTTCCAGTGATAGCAACCGTCTTTAGCAAGACAAACAGTCTCGCCATCAAGGTCCGAGGCCTTCGAGCCTTTGTCATTCTCTGCGGTGGTTCAAACGGTGAGGATGACGGGCTCAACGGGGTGAGCAAGACTTCGTCGTCTAGCGCCCTCGACAAGTACACAATGCAGGAAAAGATCGTGCCCCTAGTCAAGGCTATCAAGACAAAGGAGCCAGCAGTTATGGTGGCAGCCTTGGACGTGCTCCGGATTGTAGGAGGAGTTGCGGACGCCGACTTTGTCGCTATGGATCTTTTGCCGATTCTCTGGAGCATGAGTCTCGGTCCTCTTCTCAACCTGAAGCAATTCCAGTCCTTCATGGAGCTCATTAAGAGTCTCTCACGGCGAGTCGAGGATGAGCAAACACGCAAGCTGCAAGAGCTGGGCGGATCAACCACAGCGCCCAATGAGGACTTCATGGCCTTTGGTGGTGTCACAGGCACAACCTTTGAGCCCACGTCTGAAAACGACTTTGAAGCTCTCGTCAAGGGACGTCCATCCACCAGCGCCCCTGAAGAGAAGCCGAGCACGCCTCAACCGCCAACGTTTGCTTGGTCGACACCTCCTCCAACAAACAACCCCACGAAACCTCCGCAAAAGTCTTTCCGGACAGTAACTCCAGACCTTGGTCGCTTCGAGGCAATGACACCGTCGTCGACGCAGTATAGTCAGCCTTTGCAGCCTCAGCCATCAACCTTTTCTCCTCCTCCACAGTCGACATTCTCAGCACCTCCACAATCGACCTTTACTCCGCCGCCGTCGACCTTTACGCAGCCAACGCAACCCACGCAACCCACTACTGGAGCCGTGAACTGGTCTACTGCCAAGAACACCCTGTCAGCACCCATGAACTCACTGTCCATGAACTCGATGACGCCCATGCAGCCCTCCCGCAGTCCATCATTCACTCTTCCTCCACCTCCTGGGAATGCTGCGCCCGCGCTCTCTGCACAACCCTGGAGCGCCCCTTCGGGTCAGAGCATGGGGTCCGGCCAGACGGGGCAAAAGTCGGGGCTGGACAAGTACGAGAGTTTGATTTAGCGTAGTCGGTAGATTTGAATAGACCTGGGGTCAGCGTTTGATTGACATGGATACCAGCACCCCTTTGTTTCACTTTTCAGCTTGCAGTTTTCGATTTAGATGAGCATGATCTGTGACTGGCCTGTAGGAGGGAAATCGGAATCTGCTCCGTTATAGATGGCGCACTTGTCAATTTGGCGAATCGAGGTGGATGAGATGTGTGTTTCGGGGGGTTGATGCGAGGTCAAGCTTTGTCAACATCTCGATCGTGTAAATCATGGTCAGTATGGATGAAACCAAGAAATTTGCCTACCTAGTTACCTATTGCCAAGACTGTATTTGGACCAACAGCCGCCGAGCCTTTGCCAATACGCTACTAAGTCCTCATTCAAGCCATTCAGAGGCTCATGGCGCTGTTCCTATCCTCCTCCACCGCGATGTGGGCTTGCAGAGTCTTATCATCAGAAGGGCTGTAGGGGCAATCCGACTCGGGGAGGGGCTAACCACCGAAAGTCTTGACGCATCTCTAGTTGAACTGATGAGCGTTGTGGTGGAAGTCAAGCCTCTTGAATACTTGGCCATCTAGGACGTCCCGAAGCCGAGGGCCCAACCCGCCTTCACTGAGCAGGACCTCGCTTTCTCCTGGTCTTCAGTTGAGACCCTCCAAGCTGAGCGGTTCTTAGGGCTTTCGAGCAGTTCTTGTTGTTTTTGTGCTTCTTCTCCTCTTCATGAGCCGCAAACTCCTGCTGGAGCTGCTCCTCCACCGTTTCCAACCGACCCTCAAACGTAGCCTTCTCGCGCTCTCGGCCGGCGACGAGCTCCCTGATCTGAAGCTCACCTTCTCCATTTCCCTGTTGCTTTTGCATGGCAGCGGCACTTGCTGATGTCAACATTGTACAGGTCTCCATGCGGAGTCTCCGCTCTTCCTCGAGAGACTGTGTGACAGAGTCGAGTTGAGAAAAGTAGCCTGCTGCGACTTCATGAGCATGATGAAGTGCACTGATCAAAACACCCTCCTGACTCTGTCGACAGAGAAGAGTCTCAATGACCTCAGACCGCCCCAGTTGTTGTGCGGTGAGAGTGTCGAGGGAGCCCTTGATCGACTTCATCGCTGCAACCGAATCAGCCAAGGTCTGCCGCATGGCCTCTGTCTCTTCTTTCTCTTCGTTTAACTCTTCGATCTGTATAGCGTGCTCAAGTCGGAGCTGTTGCTCGAGACCTTCTTTGCGCTTATAGTATTTCGACTCCAGTTCCCTCTTCTCTTGTGCAATTAGGTTGGCGAGATGCATCTCGTACTGTGCTTCAAGTTGCTCATTTTTGTCCTTGATCATTTGCAGTTGCTCCTCTTTCAGGCGCTCTTCTTTTCGCGAAAGCTCGTCGCGAAGCCTTTCGCACTTGGCGTCAACTCGCCGCTCGAGCTCCCGTAGGCTGTTGGTGTGATTTAGCTGTACAATCTTCTGGGCCTCGAGAAAACGCAGCTCATCCTCTTTTAATTTTGCTTGGTCCTGGATCAGCTTCGCCTGGTCTTGTATGATTTTCGCCTGTTCGTCTTTGATCTTGTGCAGATCTTGTGCAAGGAGAGCCCGGTTCTCTTCGCAATCCGTTTCCTCACTGGCCCAGTACTCATGATCGGTCAAGATCTGGTCTTTGTGTGTATCGATCTGCTTATGGTCCTGGCGAGGAGCTTTCTCACGTCCGTTGAGGTCCTGTTGGCCTTTGCTGAGTTTCTCTAGAGCCTGCTTCAGGCGCTCCTCTCGCTTGTTGAAAGCCCTTTGATCTTTGCTGAGTTTCTGTGGTGAGGCCTTCGCCTCGGCGTTGGCCGTGATCAACGGAGCCGCAGGCAATGGTATTTCTCCTTGTACAAGCTCCTCATTGTTCTCCGAAAGGAGGTTGGCGGCATCGTTGCAGATCTCCTAGATTCGCCGAACTGCAGCCATGATCTCGGCTCTGTCGTTTGCCTTGACGGCCTTGAGCAGTGGCCATTGGAGGGCAAGGTACCTCTGCACAATCTGATCAAAAGACTCCATTATAAATGACTCGAATGCGGATAATGTTAAAGGTGAGTTTGGATGGCTGCTGATGTGGGCAAGGGGAAAGTTGGTTGAAGGATGAGAGGCGTTAGAAGCAGGAGCTGACCATTTGGTGTTTGGGCAGGAACTCTCTCATTCAACTCAATCAAGATTATGACAGTCAGAATTGCACGGCTGACTAAGTTTCTATTCACAGCAATGTCGTGTAAGCCTTGAATAAGTTGGGAAGGAGGAAACGGATGGTATCTGGTTAGGTGCATGCGGGGGAAATCATCACAGCAACTGTCGCAGATACAGGGCCATCCCTCGCTGTTTTGTTAGGTATTGCTTTTGATAATGTGGCGGGGTCTGGACAAATGGCATGATGGTAGACTATGTGATACAATGGCGCGGGCAAGCGGGTTGTTATCGCCACCGGACCGAGAAGAGTCATTTTGAATGGGCTGGTGCCAAGGACAAGCTGATGCAATTGAGCATTGATTAAGCAATTAAGGACACAATTTTTGAATAAACAACCTATACGGTAATGTGAACGATGCCGACATTATTAGCAGCCTCTACATGTATCCATTCCTTTCCATTCCATTCCAGACCCGTTCCCGTTAAGCAGTAAATCACAACGCCTCCCACGCCTTCATACATCATTACTTTCGCTCTTCAAACAGGTGGCGGCTCTTGAAGCCCGGCTCGGTGCGGACGTCGACCTTTTGCCCCTTGGGGATCATCTCGTGCTTCATGGGCCAGTCGAGGCGGCGGCACAGCTCGGCCACGACAACGTCGCAGTCGCCGAGGAGGTCAATGTCAAAGTTGATGTGCGAGACGGCCTGGCGGGACACGTAGATCTGGGGAATGTGGGCGGGGAGCCAGCTCACAATCTCAGACACGGGCGTCACCTTGAGAGAGGTGCCGATGACGATGACGAGGTCAACCTTGTCCCGGTCGTTTTCGGTGAGCCGTCGGGAAAACTCGTCAGGGAGGGCTTCACCAAAAAAGGTAATGTCTGGCTTCATGACGCCGGCTGAGGGCACGTCGTACTCGGACTCGTCTGAGCTCTCGTCCGCGCTCCATCGGCGACGCTTCTTGTCGGCGCCTGCAGAACGCTTGCGCTTCGGAGCGCCGCCAGTAGCGCGCAGGGTCTGAATGCAGCGTGGGCATCGGGGGATCTTGTCGGCCTTGATGTCGGGGAAGATGGTCTCACCCTGGCACTGGTAGCCACACTGGACGCAGCTGGCGGTTCCGAACGACCCGTGGCACTGGATGAGCTTGTCCTTGGGGACGCCGGCCTTGACCTCTAGGTTGTCAATGTTTTGAGAGTAGTTTGTCAGAAGCTTGCCACGCTCGTTGAGCATGGCGATGAACTTGTGTGTCGGGGTGTATCGGTCAGTGCTGGGGAGAATGTCCTTGGCGACCGAGTAGAAGATGGTGGGGTCTTGGCGAAAGACGGAAATGTCAAAGACCTCCTGGGGATCGTTGAGGCCGAGATGCTCCAGCTTGGAGTAGAGACCAGTTCCCTTGGAACGGAAATCGGGGATGCCCAGCGAGGTGGAAATGCCAGCGCCGGTGATGAGGACAATGTTGGAGCTCTTGCTGATGAGCTCGACGGCATCCTCGACCGTGTTGTGGTGGGTGAGCTTGGCGCGTTTGGACAGCTCGCGTGTGATGGCCAGCGACAGGAGGCTAAAGTAGGCATCGTCAGGCTCGCCTTCGAGGAAAGCAGGAGCGCGAATGCCAAAGGCGCTGAGGAGCTTCCTGGCCGTGTAGCGACCAGCATCGACGGTGCGTTGGCAGAAGACGGCGGGGCCATACTCTCGGAGCTCCCGACGAAGTCTGCTAGCCTCCTCGGGTGTGCACACTTGAGGGTCTAGATGGCCAGTCAGCAGAGGTTGTTGGCACAAGATAAAAGTCATGTCATCTTACCGTCAGTTGAAGGGGAATCGGTAGTCAACTCCTCAAAGACATCTTCAAACAGGGAATCAGTCTCCCAAGAGTCTCGCACGTCGGCGACACGTTCCTCCAACTCAGCGAGGGCGACGTTGGCGGCGGCGTTCTTGATCTCATCCTCGGTCGGGTTGTCACCGAGCTTGTCAAAAGCGTTGGGTTGAGCCTTTCGCTTTGAGAGGGAGACGCCCTTGGCGGAGCCTCGTTTGGTGTTCATGACGAAGCGAAACGGAGAAAAGAAGCGAAGCGATGAGATGAGAGAAAAGGAATGAATGTGTATGTGTTGAAGCGAAACTGTCCGTCCGTGCAAGAAGAAACAGAACAGAAACAAGAACAGGGTGTGTTATCTGCCGATGCTTGTGCGAGTGTTATGTAAGGTTGAGAGGATACAGGTAAAATGCGGATCGGAAGTCGGAAATACCGTCAGGTCACGCAGTCGAGCGCTTCTATCAGTCACTGCGGATCTCGTGACGGCGTGGGTGGTAGAAGAGAGAGAAGAGTTCAAGAAGAAACGAGACGAGACGAGACGAGACGAGAGAGCAAGGGGAGGAAAACCAAGGGGACCTAGCCAAGGGCAAAAAAGTAAGCCTCTCAGGCCTAGCACTGGTACTTAGTGAGCACTGGAACTCAACCCAAATTCATTTCATATACCCGGCTACCTACCTACGCGGTACTGCACTCACTCACTTGGTTTGCCTGTTTGCACTTGGCTGTCACTGATCGCAATTGCGTCCTGCGTACCTTGCTTCACTTGACCATTGTTTGTTTGTCTCTGTTTGCATCGTCACTCAACTTAACCTTCATGTTACCTCATCCATCCCAGTCACATTGATTGATTCATCATCTCTGTCAACATGGCTGTCATCAGTTGGCTGATTGGCTGGCTACACTGCCCCACGGTCAAGGCAAAAAACACCAGATGCACACATTCGCTCAACGCGGTCTAGTAGCAACCCAAGTTGGTCAACTCACACCACATCCATCCATCATGAGAGTTCTGTCCGATTGCTCACATTATTATCTATCCTAAACAATACTATAACCATACCCGTCTATTACACTACTTTTGATCGCTCTCCTCATCTGATCGAGCCATCGGCTGCCAGCCCGCTGCCACTCCCGCTGCGACAATACCTGCCATCACTGTAGGCGCTCCCAGCGCAGAGTTGGATCGTGATCGTGTAGATCGTGGCCTCTTGCCAGAGCTGGGTGTCGCGATCGGCGATCCCTCAAATGGGTTGTCTTGAAGAGTTGGTGTCTGCGGCGCGTTGAGAGAGTTGGATCGCGAATGAGATGGGCTTCTAGACCGAACCATCTCGACCGCCTCCTTGGGGTGCTGGATCGCAAACTTGAGGTTGTTGAGACGTCCTCCCTTCATCATTCGGAGAAAGTTGAGCTCATCTCGGACATCCGCCAGCGGCTCGGGATACATGTTCATCTCCTCGTCCGAGATGGTCAGACCAGGCGCCTTATTGGCCCGCTTCTTGAGAAACTCGGGGATCAGAGCGAGCAGGAAGCTGTCGGGAACCAGGCGGATCACGATACCGAAAGGAATCGAGATGAAGCCAAGCACAATAGCAATACCCCAAAGGGTGCTGGACTGTCCCTCCTCTGCAATCTGGAATGCGTGGCCGCCGACAAAGATGATGAGAACTTGACCACCACACATAATGGCACTGATGCCGATAAAGAACCAATTCTTGGTGAGTCCTTCAAAGATGTTGAACTTGTTATCCAGGCGACGGTTGCTATAGATGTTAGATGGGTTATTGGTGGTACAAGGACAAGGCAGTACTTACTTCCACTGGTTAAAGATTTGCATCCACACAAACGTGTTAAACACAAGCGTCGCGATTTCATCTCTGCTGGGAATGTTGTTTGTTGGCAGGACACCCTTGGGGCCTCCGTAGTAGAGGAGGAACGTGATGGCAAGCTGGTAGATGGACTGTCCGAGAATCATCTTCCACATCGTGACCGAGATTATGCCCGATCCCTTTGGCTCTGGCTTTCGGTCCAGAACACTTTCGTGAGGAGGATCAGTGGCAAGGGCGAGGGCGGCAAGTGTATCCATGATCAGGTTAACCCAGAGCAGCTGCACGGCAGTGAGGACAGAAGACTCCTCCTCGCTAGAGACGGCAGTGACAAATGTCAGGATGACGGCCGTCACGTTGACAGTCAGCTGGAACTGGAGGAATCTCTTGACGGCATCGTTGACCGCACGACCCCACTTCAAGGCCTTGACGATGCTGTTGAAGTTGTCGTCCATCAGAATAATGGCCGACGCCTCCTTGGCAACCTCAGTACCGGCGATACCCATGGAGAAGCCTACGTCGGCCATCTTGAGAGCGGGAGCGTCGTTGGTGCCGTCACCGGTCACAGCAACAGTTTCATTCTTGTCCTTGAGTCTCTTGACCAGGATTCGCTTGTCCTCGGGGGAAGATCGAGCCAGCACGTGAAGTCGGGGAATGATCTGCTCCTGTTCAAACTTGGACAGGTTTCGGAACTCAGGGCCCTCCATGACGAGACTGTTAGGCTGGAGGATACCACACTCTCGAGCAATTGACTCAGCAGTGATTTTGTTGTCTCCAGTAACCATGCGGACGACAACACCAGCCTTCTGGCAAAGCTTGACGGCTTCGGGGACGCCATCACGGAGAGGATCCTGGATACCGACGACACTGATAAAGGCCATGTTGTAGAAGAGACTCTCGAAAGGAACCTCGTTGCTACCTTCAACCTGGCCAGCATTCTTAGGGGGCCATGCAGGGAAGTCTTTGTAGCAGATTCCAATCGTTCGGAGTGACCTCTTGGCGTAGCTTTCGATGAGGTGGTTGATGGTGTCGATGTTATCTTGAGACATGGGGGCGAGGGAGTCATCAGCGGCAGGGTCGCGGAGGACCTGGCTACACTTGGCCAGGATGATTTCGGAGGCACCCTTGATGTAGAGACGGGCGCTGCCGTTGGGCAGCTGAACAACAATACCCATGCACTTGCGACCAGAGTCGAAAGGAATCAGCTGAAGGACCTTGGCATTCTCTCGCTCTTCGCTAACAGGGCCCATGCCGAGGTGAGCCCTAGCAAAGATGAGCAAGGCAGTTTCAGTCTTAGAACCGATAAAGGTCTGTTCGCCATCGACATCGCCTTCAAAGGCTGTCGAGTTGAGAGAGATCGACTTGAGGAGAATTTCCCGGACAGGAGCGCTGAGCATAGAGGCAAACTCGGAGGCGGAAATATCGCCACTGAGGTCGACCGGAGTAGAGGCACCGCTTGAATCCCCTTGGCGAGATCCTCCAAACCGATGGCTGGTTCCGATCGTTCCAGACACAACCTGCATCTTATTCTGAGTGAGGGTTCCAGTCTTGTCAGAGCAGATGGTTGTGGCGTTGCCCATGACCTCGCAGGCCTTCAAGTGTCGCACTAGGTTGGCATCTCGCAGCATTCGAGTTGTCGCAAACGCCAGAGCCAGGGTGACAGCCAGAGGTAGACCTTCGGGGACAGCAACCACAATAATGGTTACGACAACAATAAAAATGTTAAGGAATTGTTGTCCCTTTTCAGCTGGGGTAACCGAAGGAGGCTGCTTGGGCAGGCGGACCAGGAATTGAATGAACAAGACGATGAACAGAAGGAGACCGGCAGCACCACCAAGCTTGGCGATGTAGGTGGCAATAACATTCAGCTTCGCCTGAAGAGGTGTCATCTCAGGATCCTCGTTAAGAGCCATGAGCGTCTTGCCGTAGGATGAGTAGACGCCGACAGAGGTGGTCATAAAGGTACCGACACCCTCCATGATGCGAGCTCCAGACTGGACAAAGGGGTCCATCTTCTTGAGGTCTTCGTGGTTCTCGATAGCGGCAAACACTTCGTCGGCGCCTCGCTTTCGGATAACGTCAGACTCGCCGGTCGTCTGAGACTCGTCGCACTTGACATTGAAACCTTCAATGAGAATTCCGTCAACCGGTACCAGGTCACCGGGCTCGAGGTGAACAACGTCGCCGACCAACAAATCAAAAACCGATAGCTCAATCGTCTTCCCTGAGCGAATCACCTTGACGACGCGGTCCTGCTTCTTCTTGTTCAACTTTGTAAACTGTCGCTCCTTTTGGTAGTCGTTGAGAGAGCCGACAATAACAACGATGGCGATGGCGACAATAATCGCAACACCTTCGATCCATTCGACCTTGGGCTCACCCGGCTTATGAGCACCACCAAAAGTCTGATACAAGCCAACTGCCAGACTGATAATCGCGGCGATGGAAAGCAGGATCAGGACCTTGTCGTTATAAGTGATCCACATGAGCTCCAGCAAGCTCTTTCCCTTCTTCTCGGGTAGTCGGTTATCCTTGAAGACGCGTAACCGGTCTGAAAAGCTCTCTCCTGATGAAGAGGCGTGGTGTGTGATGTGCTTTTTTGATGTCGCGTCCTCAAACGATACTTGGCCTTCAAGACCCTTTTCGTCCACGCTCAGTCCAGCCTTGCGGTCAGACCGTAAACCCTTCTCCAGGCCATCCATACCACCCAACTTATAAAAGGCCGATAGACTTTTGGGGTTAAACATTTTGTTAAGCTGGCCAGGCGTAAAGGCAAAGGGGTTGTTTTCCACCTCGAAATCGGCCTCTGTGCCGACGTCAGGCCTCAAGGCCGTCTCGTCGTTGATAATCTTCTTATGATCATATTCGGATCCCTTGAGCGTATCCACCTGTGTCGAGTTGGACGCCACAACGGTGGTGTCTCCTTGCGACGAGACAGATCGGGACATATCATCCGAGTCGACTGAATTTTGTCGCGATCGATGGTTCAGCGGCACGGCCAAGAAGCCGGCGCCATCGCCAGACCTTGATGTGACGGGACTCGAGACATTGTGAGGGCTTGTTGGTCGGCTATCCTTGTCGAAAGACATTGAAGTATTCAATTCGAGTGCTCGAGGATCAGTCGTCGTGGGACTAACAGCGTCGTCTGGAGAGATGGGCGAGTTAGGGCGCTCCTGGTTATTAGGGTTGACAGCTGTAGTGTCGATGGTGATTGTAGGGCTATTAAAGGTCAGT
Source organism: Fusarium piperis (assembly GCA_027886205.1). Taxonomy (NCBI): domain Eukaryota; kingdom Fungi; phylum Ascomycota; class Sordariomycetes; order Hypocreales; family Nectriaceae; genus Fusarium; species Fusarium piperis. The sequence continues at coordinate 22,501 of RZGM01000156.1, read as the reverse complement.
CAAGGCTTCGACGGGAGGCCTGTTGACGTACGCGCGACGCCTCATGGGCGGATTCGGCTCGTCTGCCATGATGACGGGGCTATGCAGATTCCGTATAAATGAAGGAAAGTCGTAGAGCCAAAGCGATGTAAACCAAGGAAGGAATTCGCCAAGAGCGGCTCAAGTTGATTGATGATCAAGGCCTCGAGTGCATGGCCGATGAAGGAGAGACGAGACGAGAAGAAGGAGATGTGCGAAGTTGTTTTGGTTGAGGTGAGGTGAGTGAGGCAGTGCAAATGGTTCCGCCACTGATTGGCTGGTGGAGACGGGAGCACGGGCAAGTGCTACTTTAGCAGGGACCAGGCGCTATCGAAAGTCCTTACCGGGGACTGATTGGTGATGCAGCGAGTTCCTATGGACCATAAGCGCTGGATGCTCGGGCAAGTCGTGCATAAACTCTAGCTCAGAAGGACCGGTAGCTCCGTCCGGATATATGGCGGCCTCTTTCTTATTGACTTTAGAGGGAGAGGCTGAGTGCATTCAGTTCAGCAGGTGAGCACAAGCTCTGTGTCATGTCAATTCAGGAGATCTGGATGCAAAGCCAAGGCACTAAGCGCGGCCCCTTGCTGGTCGTTAGTGGCATGACTTGGCGCCGAGACGGCCGGTCAACGTCGTGGAACATTGATGATGGCGTCAATGATGGATGATTGGACTGAAGTATTATTCGTACAGCACCGCGTATCCGCACACGAAGACGTACTGCACCAAGACAAGCTTGACATCTGGCAGTTTGCGCTCACCCCTATTGAGAATGGAGTATCCCATACCTTAATCTCAACCCCGGCTTCTACTGCCAGGGAAACTCGACAAACTCATCAAACTAGCCCTCACCCCCGGTCTAGCCGCGGCTTGCGTACTCGCGGGTTGATGAGCTTATTTGTCACTATGTCCGGGGACGCGTTTACTCTCGATGGCATCTCTGTGCACATATCGTCGGGGATGCCAGGCTTTGACGATACGAGGATACCGGTTATGCAAGCTCCGTCAGGAGTTGGGGCAAGGATTCATCCTGGAACGATCCATTCGCAAAACCCACCACGCTATCCTATTGCGATATTGATACCCCACCGACCGGGGGTCAAGGGCTAAGCTTTCACGGGATGCACACTCTATCTTGTCTGCCCCTGTTGCAGCCGACTTGGGCGACCGACGCAAAGCCAGTTTCACCAGAGGAGCCAACCTGGTGCGAGGGGTGACAAATACGCTCTCGAGGCTGAGTCGCGCGCAGACTTGCCACAGCAGGAGCTCTCCCGCGCGGCTGACATTGAACCAAATTGCCGGAGATGTCCAGCGGTCGATCATGGACAGACTGAGACATTGCCCCTTGGGACCGTGACTTGGCAGGCCGAGACCGCTCCACCGCGGCAGCGGCTCAACTGTTTTCCGCGACCAGCGAGCTGAGGCTGGAGGCCTGGATCTCAACAGAATCTGTGGCGGTGCACAGCCACATGGAACGTATCAAGAGGCAGCCAGATGATGGATGCTGTACACGTTGCTCCGGAGCATTTACTCAACCAAGGAAGAGGCATCGTCATGATCATTCACGTGTCGTCGAAAAAGAGTTGTCGCAGTTCTGGGCAACGCGGCCACTCGGCCAACTGGCCAATCAACGTTGGCCCTTTCTAACCAGGAGTCCTTTCTGTAGCAAGGGTCTAGCTAGCGGTATCATGGTCGACTGCATTTCAAGTCATTCACCGCTAGCCCGAACGGCGTGCCAGATCGAGCAACTAAGTGGTGGCTCGGCTGTGTGAAGGTTTTCAATATGACGAGTTGACCACCAAGAGGCCACTTGATGGAGTCTCTGGGCCACATCCCGTGGGATCCGCCTTGCCTCGTCCCCGCGTGACGACCACCACCTGTCAAGTCGAGCTGAGTTGTCACCGCTGCTCCTAGTTAGCATGCGTCCAACAAGTGAGCAGCCGAGATGAAGCTACGTCTAAGCCACCTCCAACATTGAGCTCATCACGATGGGAGCTCAGCTTGACAGGTAGAGCTCCACGCCACAAACGTACACCAACACTCAGTGGCGATCAGAGATATCGACCCCGGATGATCGAGACTGCTGCAACTGCTGGCCATCTGAGCCTCGACACGGAGGCTACCTCTTCCGGTCTCGCGATGCTCAAGTTGTAGTGAGTCAGGCAATGCGTGAGCGAGTCAGTCTGGGGCATTGTCAGACTGCCTAGTCCAGGTAACCTACTACTTCCCAGGATACGCATACGCGATGCTGTTGACCTACGGCACAGCTCAGAACGTGCAACACCAATAATCTCACGCATGTTGAGCATCGCGATTCCAAACAACACAAGCTCGAAACAACGCATCGCCCTCCACACGACAAAAGGTCATGGCATCCCAGCCCTCACCGTCAAATACCGTCCGATAGATTCTGTCGGTCCCCCCAACTCCACCATCGTGGCTGTGTATCATCTATCCAATCGGCATTGATCCTGAGTATGATATTGCGACTGTGAAATGTTGAAATTTGCGCCCGACCTAGTCCGGCGGTTGTGACAGATGCAATCCCCCGCTTCGGGAAGTTGGGCAAGACCCGGTAAAGTTGAGGCTATGCTCGTGGGGTTGACATGCCGTGATCGTCCACACTCCGAATCATACGACGGTAACTGGGATACCGGCTTAGAGGCACAGACAGGGAAAACTCTGAAGACAACTCAGACAGGGCCGATAAGGTGCCAGGCAACGCACACAGGGCAAGATGAGATGAAGCAGCAGACCGAGACATGCCGAGACACGAAAACAATAACTTTTAGACTCCTCTATGTACTCACCCTCTACCAAGGTCAAGCTTCCGTACGGGGACCATGTCCTCGGCACCCTCCTGGTCCTTTGGCGAAATGTTAAAGAATGGTGCAACCCCATGTCTCAATACCCCCTTCCAGAACCCAGAGACGATATCCTTGAGGTCACCCCCAGTCTGCTTAAAGTCAGGGAACGCATTAGCCTCGAGTAGCCAAGCAGTCCCCTTGGCATCCACGAGAAAGTCGAGACCAAACACTTCAAAAGCATTCGGTAGTGTCTGAAAGTGTATGGGCATGGCCTTGGCTGCCGCTTCAAAGACCTCACCCGTCACATCGCAGATCTGGGTAAAGATGTCATCCCGTGTCTCCCTCGACAGGGGCAGATCCCAGAAGCGACGGACGGTGTTCTCGTTGGGCGAGTCCTGGAGACATGTGTTTGTGAGGAACGACTCGATATCTTCAGGGGCATCTGCCGGCGCAGTGTACGGCTTGCCAGCAAAGAGGGCCAGCATGTGCTTGTACACCCAGACGTTGAGGCTTCCAGTGCACAGGACGTAGGTGCGAATGTGAAACTTGCGGCTCTCACCGTTGACCAAAAGGGGCGGGTGGATGTAAGGCTGTGCAACAAAGTGGCGTAGATGAGAGGTCATGATACCGTCGCCGTCGTCGTCGTCATCATCTGCCTCAGGCTCGTCGTCAGTGTCAGGCTGATCCTCTTCCCAGACATCAAAAATGGCCTGAAGCTCATCCATAGAGCTAAAGAGTCGAATGCCCTGGCCTCGGTCACTCATTCCTGGCTTCAGGATCCACCATTCCTTGTCGTCAGGCTTCTCCTCATTTCGTTCCATGCTCTCCCGGAGGTCAAACGCCTCCACCAGAGCGTCGCCTAGAAACTCGGCAAAATCAACCTCAAACGCCTCACTTCGCTTGACGTGCTGCTTGAGAATTGACGACGGGTTCTTGGCAATCCAGTGGTCCACGGTTGTTGACAGGTAGTGCTTCCTGATAAGAGCCTTTCGGATCATGTAGCTGTTGATGAGAGACGTCTTCTCGTGGCTGGCAGCGTACTCAAAGTCAATAGACTCGTAGGCAGTGATCTGGAGCACCTTTTCGTCGCCAAACTCTGCCAGGGACGACTGTTCTTTAGTGGTCACATCCAGGACGCCGGGGAACAGAGACTCAATGGCGGACAGAATGAGAGGCTGCACATAAGAATCCTCATAAGAAACGATGGCTTGAACCGCACTCTTTGGCCGAATGGCCACCTCTGAACCTGAACTGCCCACGGTAAGGACTATTGTCTAGATACATTTCCTTCCAACTTACAGTTCTAGCTCCCTCTGGTTGGACTCTCCAGAATCATGCATAAAGTTGGCCTTGATGGCAGTGACACTGATATTGTTAGCTAGTGATGGACTCGGGGTTAGTAACATACCTTGTCAGTCCTTCTTTGACAGCCCATCCATCGTTGCCTGGCTTGGACTCTTCCACACTCTTGTAGACATCTGTAAACTTGGGTGCCCATTTAAAGTGCTTGTGGACATGTCCTTTGCGTGTAGACGACCCAGCATCGTCCACTTCTCCTTCAAGCCCCTCCCGTATTCTCTCCTCCTCCTCATTTTCGTCCCCGGCTTCGCCCTCAATCTCCTGGAAGCAGCCACCTTCTCTCCAGTAGTTCTGCAACAAGTTTGTCCAGATGGCCTTTTTGTTCTCGAGTCCTTCGACGAGAGGCACGTTGACGCTGTAGAGATCCGCACTGCCGTCTGTAGGCCACTGCTTGTACAGAGCCTCGATGACCTTGACACTACGTCGGCAAGCTGCCTCGATAATGACGGGGTCGTGGTTTCGGGAGAAAAAGGCAAAGCTCAGTGCAATGGCCTTTTTCTGGCACACAGCAGCCTCGAGTGCAGCTCCAAGAGTTCCCGAGCTCAAGGCAAAGACAGCCGTGGTATTTCTACCATAGTTGGGTCCGCTGACAACAAGGTCGATCGGTCCTCGGTCCTGGAAGAAGTGGTGAAGACCAATCTGGACGCACGAAGCAGGCGTTCCGTCAATCAGAATCCACTCCTCGACATCTCCCGAAGGCGAAGGTCGATGATGAGTAGTGCCCTCGGAATCTTCACCGTGGATGACAGACGAAGGACGGTAATACAGAGGCTTGAGGGTCTGGCCGATCATGTGGGCCTTACCAATCCATGACCGTTGAGTATGAGGCAGACAGACCGAGACAGTGTGACCTGCTCCCTTGAGCTGCTGGATGAGACAGCTCACGTAGGGAGAGGCGTGAGAGGATGGAGGGCCATCGTCGTTGGTGACTAGAATATGCATCTTGGCGGATGGGATGGTGTGTAGAAGTGCAATTATGGATGGAAAGTATGGACAAAGTTGAGAGAAATGGTGAGGGGCAAGAGTGGCAGTGGGGCTCCAGTAAACAGCTAGCACGTCAGCGCCTCATGTAATTATCATGAACTTGTCTGTTTGTTTATTCGACTAATTCACGAGTTCTACCTAAATGTGACCTAACATTTTACCTCCCAGAGGTCCTAGGTATCGCCTATCCTCACACGTCCCTGTTCTTCTTGTCCTTGTCCTGAGTCCTTGCGCGTGCATACATGAGTTCCATTGTCCATCCAACGCCAAACCATCCATTAAGCAAGTAAGTAAACGATATCAATGGTAAACAATGTGTAATCAAGTCCGGGTGCGTTTGGCTTCCGTTGGGCTCAGCGATTCGCCCGCTCGCTTGCGTGATCCTTTGTTGGGCTCCTTGGTTCGTCGCCACGAGTCAAATGGGCTTCGTTGCCCGGGGATCTTGATAGGCGTTCCTTCGTCCAAGAGCTTGTTGATGGATCGCGTAATTCTTCGAGTGTCTGGTGGTGACACGGGAAGCTTGGGTGCTTCAGGAGTGCTGGCACGCTCCTTTGACCGGGACTTTTGTGGTGTCTGGGGAACCATCTCCGGGGCTTGCTCTTGTTCCAGCTCATCCTCGACATCAGTCACAGCTTCTTCCTCTTCAATCTCTTCCACTGTCTTTGCCTTTTGGAAGAGAAGGCGAGGCTTGATGGAAGCACGAGTAAGAGGTCGGTTGAGATAGGCTTCGACATCTTCCTCGTCATCTTGGAGTTCATCCAAGTCTTCTGCCTCATATTCAGAAAACTTGCGAAAGAACTTCTTTCCACGGCTATGATGGTTAGCATTCAGTGAGCCATTGCAGGTGGTGAGAAACTTACAATACGTAAACCATTCCGTCTTCGCGGCGAGATGCCTCATCAATAGTCTTGATACCCTCTCCGGGAACCTTGACCTTGCGCTTGCCTCGCTTGCTGGGCTCGGGCTCTGGGGCGTCACCGAAGAAAGGGTTGCTGTTGCTCTCATCTCGGGTAGGGATACGATCCCGAGTGTCGGTGAAAATTTCGATAGGGTCTTCAATCTCCTCCGCAGTGAAGCTCTCCAGGGAAATGCCGATGTACTTCTTGGTGCGTCGCTTCTTAGGGCTGGCGATTACTTCAGACTCGGCAAAGAGATTGCGAGCGACGGACTTGATGTTGGCGGTCGTCTTCTCATTCGGGGGCTTCTGGGGAGTCTTGGAAGGCGTGGGAAGCATGCCAGCTGATCGAATGGCCGAAGAGGCAGGTCTGCCGAGAGCAGCTTGAGAACTCTCACCCATGTTTACGGGAGCACGGCGCACAGCGTCAAGAGCAGGCTGGCGCTTCTTCTGCGGCGATGGCATAGGGGTAGCGGCGGTCGACTTGGTCTTCTTGGCTGTGCGTGGTGATCGTGATTGGCGAGATGCGCCTGGTGAAGGAGTTCGGTTTGCGCGCTGTTCAGAAATTCGTGCCGACTTGCGAGGAGTGAATGGCTCCCAGTTGTCTTGGTATCCGAGGCGTGGAGTGGGAGGGCTGTGGATGCGCGAGGGCGGAGGGGGAGTCGATGACCCGTGTGCGGCAGCCATTTTGGTAGCGACCGATAATCAACTGCTTGTGTGTGCGTGCCTCGTCCCTATCGGGTAATTATGTCGTCGTGATGCTCGTCGAAAATGGGTGCTCCTTTGTTGCCAGGTCTACCCGGGAGTGGTGCGTCGAATTGGGTTTGTTTATTGAGGCAATATCCCACACAGCGGACACAACAATCGTGGCGACAGACGGAACGAGCGAGCGAGATACGGTGGATGACGATAGGGTAAGATGATGATGGATTCGGCTTTGATATATTTGATGATGGGAGAGTCGGTGATGGTGGTTCGGGTTGTAGGCTCAGATGACAACACTCGATGAAGGAGGAGAAAAGTGGCTGGGTGATTACCCTGGAGTGTGGCCCAGCCTCCTCGTTTCGGTTGTTGGGGCTGAAATTGGGCCGTGCCCCTACAAGCCGCACGCGTCGGTGGGCGCGTCGTTACGCGACATGGATGCCCAATCACGGTGCAGATGCAAGGCAGGCGTCAAACAAAGGGTGGGACAATGCCCCTCATCAATTAAGTCAAGTTCTGTGTGGAATGAAAGTCAACAAGCGCCGACACGTGCATGACAACCATTTTAACGGCCCAACGACCAGACCCTAACCGCCTGTCAACCGACATCATGGCCGACGATTACACACAGGAAGAGATTTGGTCCTCGCCAGCCCCAGCCGGCCGCCCGAGGACCCCCAGGACTCCCAAGACGCCCAAGACACCAACCCAGGAACGTGAGCCTATAGACCATGAAGCTGCGCTGCGCAAGGAGCTCGAGGGTGTACGAAACATCAACGAGTCCATCGAGGGCGTTATTGCGACCCTGGAGCGCGCTGGGGGCAACATGGATGTACGTGCTGTGCTCCGTGTCTAGCTGCCACGTCTACTAACCTCTATAGACCGTATCCAAAACAGTAAACAATGCATCCGTCCTCCTTAACACATGGACTCGGATATTATCACAGACGGAGCATAATCAGCGTCTGATCCTGGACCCCGGCTGGAAGGGTGCAACTGAAGACCTCGCCGAACAAGAGGCAGAGGCCATCCAAAGGCAGCAGGCTGCCGAGAGAAGAGCCGCTGAAGAAGAGCAGAGACGCGAAGAGTTGCGTAGACGACGCGAGGAAGAAGAGAGGCAAAGGCTGGCCGCACCCGCACCCGGACGCGGAACCAGGGGCAGGGGTGGCCGAGGACGAGGCGGGCCAGCCGCAAGGGGCTCAAGTTATTCAAGCTCAAGCTATTCCGGGAGTTCCATCCCAGGTCGTGGGACTTCCAATATCGGCAGGGGATTTGGCGCACGTCGGGCTCGAGGGACTAAATGATTATTTCACGATACCCAACCTATTTCTTCTTGAAAAAGTCGCTCATCTTTTTCATACCCCTGGTGTTGACCTTTTTGAGCTCCCGGACACCTCTACTTTCCATAGATTTCTTCTTCTTTTCTTCCTCTGCCTTTCTCCTCTTGACCAGGGCTTCGTCCTCTTCTTCGTCTCGGTCTCGCTTTCGGGAGTAGTCCATCGAGTGTGATGCCATGGCTTCTGCGCGGAACTTGGCAAGTTTGGAGAGATACTCGTCGAGAGAGGAAAAGTCGACAGCCTTTTCAGCTGCTGCCTGCAATTCGGTAGCAAGAGACGGAGCAATGTAGCTCGAGCAGATGAAGCTAAATGCAACCCGTAACCTTTGCAGGTCTGTGACTTCGGGGGATGCCTGAATGGCAGTGACGACATCCTCGGTGATGGATGTTAGAGAAGTGGCGGTCGAGAGCTGGGTATCAGTCGTCGTGGACTGAGAATCGGTTGAATCGGCTGGTGTCTCGACAAGTGTTTCGGTGGTTGACTGGGAGGTTTCTGTCTTCAACACTCGCTTCTGCGCTAGGACAGGGGCCTCGAGGGCCTTCTTGACAAACTTCTCCTCCATGCTAGCCGGCAGTTGACTCATCCTCCTTGCCTTTTCCAGTATGACATTGACAAGCTTCTCGTTGTTTATGCGAAACATGGTTTCGTCGCCTGCCTCGACCGTGTCGCAAACAGCGCCCATCCTGCTCTCGATGAGTTTCCGGGTCTTTGCGCAAGGTAGAATCTTGGATAGATGCGAAGACTCCTCAGGAAGGTGGTCAAAGTGGTCATCACTTGACAGAAATAGCTGCTTCTCTGATCCCTTTGTCTGCTCAGTAAGAGCTGGAAGAACCAGAAATACGGGGTCGATCAAGGTGGCCATGTAGAGCTCCTGGCCCATTGAGATGTCTGCATTGTCGCCATTTTCAATCAGCCAGCTCCGAGGAGTCGCCTTTGGGGTCGCGATCTTTGTAAACTCGTAGATGCCGGTCTCGGGACAAACTAGATATCTCGCAGGGCGCGTGTGTCTGGGGTTGGGTAGGGTGACGATCCGCGCATCGGGAGTAGCTTTTGAGGGCAGGATAAAGATCTTGGAGGGATTCTCTGAGCGGGTGAGGCTAATCTTGGACGTCGTTGTTGATGTTGGCTCCGCAGGCGAGTCTGCCGTCTTTGTTGATCTTGTCCTGGCCATTTCGCGTTGATTGAGGTGTAGCAACAATTAAAATTAACCCTGAGATTGATAGTCAACCTTCCTGGGAGACGTGATTAAAGTGATTTGAACACGCGCTGTGCTTTACGCGTCGCAGCGCGTGACAAGGGAACCCGAAACGGCAGTTGGGCCCCGCTCAGTGCTCAGTGCAAGAAACATGCAGCCCCATCACAGCAACCAGTTCCCTGCATCAACATTCTCCTTTCATCTTCCCGACACAAAGTAAACACTGCCTGACTCAGCTGATTATATGGCTGAAGTTTGATGGCCTGGCCTATACGTACATACGTACCCCCGACGAACATGCGCCGGATTACGCATAGGCCCTAAGCGACTGCATACCATCGGGCCGTTACTGGGCCACCCACCGCCTCAAGGCTTGTTTCGTCATGGCTCCAGGTAAGACTGTCTATAGCTGGCCATGTGTTGAGAAATACTGACTTGATAGATTCCCCGGCGAAAAAAGATGCCCAATGGCCTCCGCGGTCTCCTCATGAAGCTTTACTGAGCACTCCCCGCGGACGAGAGCGATACCGACGTATGATGGAGACATCGCCTTCGCCTTCACCGTCAAAGCGAGGTCGCAATCTACCTTCGATGAATCTTTTGGCCGAGATCGAAAATGATGAAGAAGAGGATGAAGAGACATTGGAGTTGAAGCTCCAGGAGATTCAGGCTCGGCTGAAGTTGAAGAAGCTACAGAGTGCCAAATCGAAAAAAGCCGAAGTCGAACTTCACACCACCACCTCAGAGTTGGCGATATCGCAAGTCCGCCCAAGGCGCGCCGCAACTCCAGAGGCAAATCCTATTCAAGTTCCTGCATCTCCTGTCAGACGATTCCAACCGCCAGCACAAACTTCTCCCAGCAGGGTGCTTTTGGGGATTGACAAGGGCCTCAGGGCAAAAGATATTTCCTTGAAGCGCGCGCCGAGCTACAGAGATTCTCAAACATCAACGGAGATAGGGCACACGGGGTATTTACGAAGGTCGAGAACCACGTCAAATGTCTCGGAATCGCGTCCTTTGAGCTTCAACGAGCGCCTCGCCTCGGTGAGAACAGAAGAGGCCGCACGAACCCAACGGCAGGAAAATATTCACAAGTTGAGATCGAATGCCTTTGGGATTGGTCAGGATGAGATGGAAAGATACAAGAAGAATGCCGTCGACATCCCCGATGAACCACTCCAGGCCCCTGCCTTTTCTAGAGAAGAGATCTTGTCCGCCAAACCGCAAACAAGACCGGATCAGGAGAGCAAAACTCGAAAGAAGAAAACACCCCCTGGCGAGGTTCCCGAAGACCAGGCCGCCGGATTCGAGCCGTATTCAAGTTTTCATTTGTCAAAGCGGATTCTCCCCCATGGTGTCCTTGCCCGACATGTGTCAGGCAAAAAGGTCTATACACTCAAGGATCTCCTCAAGGTTGTCAAAGCACCTGACTTTGCTCTGCCAGATGTCGAGCAGGATATTGTCGTGTTTGGAATCATGGCCAAAAAGTCGGAACCTCGCGCCCACAGGCCCACTCAAGGAAAGAATGGCAAGACAGAGGACCGAGGAAAGTACATGGTCATGACGCTGGTGGATCTGGAATGGGAGCTGGACCTTTTTCTCTTCAACTCGGGTTTTACACGATACTGGAAGCTCACTGAAGGGACTGTCATTGCGATTCTCAACCCCAATCTGATGCCACCGCCACCAGGGAGACATGACACTGGACGGTTCAGTCTTGTCATCAACTCGGATGATGATTCCATCATTGAGATTGGCACATCCCGTGATCTAGGGGGATGCCAATCCGTCAAGAAGAACGGTGAGCCGTGTGGCGCATGGATCAACAAGAAGCGAACACACTACTGCGAATTTCACTCAAACGAGGCTATCCGCAAGCAGCGTGGAACCAGGTTGGAAGTGAACGGCAGCAGCTTTGGGGCAAGAAAGAATAACTCTAGGGAGGCATTCAGCTGGGGCCAGGAGAAAAAACAAGAGTCATCCAAGAAGTATGATTGGGAGACCAAGACACACTGGTTTGCGTCACGGTCTATGAGTGCTTCCGACTTGATTGATGGAAAAGACAGAACCCCCAACGACCGTAAAGAAAGGGCTGAGTTTATCAAGAGAGACCTAGAAGCAAGGGAGAGAGAGCGAGACATGATGAAGAAGCTCGGACAGATTGGAAACGCAGCGGGAAAGGAATACATGCGGCTTGGATCACGAGCAGCGCCAGGCGCATCACAAGCATCGAGCCAACCATCGAACTCGGAGTCTGAAATATACAGACCTGACGCCAAGTCTCTGGGGCTCTTGGGTAGAGATTCCGCCATCCATCTCAGCCCTGTCAAGCGGAAACGCCCCGACAGCTCTCAGGCCGGTTCCCAAGCCGGCTCACTCGCCAGCAGCAGGCAATCAGCACTGGGCTGGGGAGGCAACCTCAAGGACAAGCTCTCCAAGATGAAAGAGGGGGAGAAGCTGCGCAACGATCAACCAGTACGGAAAAAGACTAGATTCGTGACAGAAAAAGGGATTCGCGAAGCCGGCAGAGAGAGCCTCGGCAATGAACTCGTCGAGCGGCAGGTCAGGCTCGAAGACGATGATGATGAACTTGTTATTGTATAAATCTAAATAGGCGCTATAGGCATGGTTGGATTGGAGTTGGGCCTACGGGTTACGTTACGAGTGAACGATTTGGTCAAATTATTCGATATTACTTGAATCAACAAGATATTCATCCACCAGCCGAGACCGACAAGTACCGATATCTCGGATCAAAGGCTGCCCCCAAAGCGCACAGCCACCCCCGCCAGTGATTGTGAAGAGACTCGAGGGAGGAGTTGAAGATGCGAGGCTGCGGCGCGGGCACAGTGCATTCCTTTGGACGCACAAAGATGGAGTTGCTGGACTATCGAGTGCACTACATGACCGGCTCAGCTGTCCGGGATGCATCCGGTCCCCGCACTGGAGAGTCGGGGAATGGTATTGTGCAGACCGCGCGGGGAAGAGCGCAGTATGTAAGTGATCAGAAGACGTTCGGGGATGGCCGGGTCAGACTGAGGTCTTGACCGTGTTGGAGTTGTGCTTGACCGTAATGCGGTGAAGGGAGAGCTAGCCAGGTTGTCAGTCATCGAAACCCCACTAGTTAACCTGGCAAATGTTCCCTGGTTCACGAGATGGGAGTTTGGATGGTGTATCTTCACCATGTCTTGGATGTCTTGATAAGAGTTGAGACTTGGGCGTTTTGACTCAAGCTTCGTATATCGACGCAATAGGACCAAGATCAACCATCTTGAACTCCATCAGCTCAAAGACATGGGCTTCGAGACATCAACGCCATGGTCCTGATCCAGCTGTTGCGGGGTAACTTGACTGAGCTCTGCATGATGACGAGAGGTGCTGACAGTCTAATGCCGTGCATATCGCCCTTGCCTGGGAGATGCGTGAGAAGAGCTTGAATGACCGGAACTTGATTGAGGTGCGTCATTCACGTGCCATAATTGTCCGCTTGAGACTCGACGTGGTAGACGGCAGGGATACCACGCAGATTGTTACACAAGAGGTCCATGAGATCTCGTGACGCATCCTTCCTTTTTGCTTGCGGTGTGTAGTCGTCGTATTTCTGAGCAATGTCATCAACCTACGATGCAGCTTCATGCAAAGACATCCAAGACGAGGATGGTTCTACCAAGGTCACATGTTGATGCAAAGCAGCATATTTCCTCTTAAGCTTTGAATATTTATCAACAGCGGAACTTCATCCGGCGACGCTAACCCCCACGCAGAGTTGCAGAGCCTCGGTCTTGAGGCCCCGTTCAACCCCAGATTCGACAACTCCAATGCTCCGCACTGTGTCGAGGCCTACCACCCTCACTATCAGATGCAGGCCGGCGGAGCGGTTCTCCTGACCTGCCAATGTCGAGGCTGTGAATCATTGACCGGTTGATTTTTCCATCTTTTGATTGCATCAGGTTGTCGGCTTGTAAGTCTCGTCCCCGCAACTTGGGCACGAGATCAGGAATCCGGAGTTGACGGAGATGGAGACGAGATGTCTTGTGATATAAAGGACGTTGCGTCCATCGCTGTCCATATCATCATCGACAATCATTCAGTGTAAATAATTGTGTATATATTCCCACTATTCCCTTGCCTCCCATCTTGCCTCAATACTCTACCTGACTGCACCAACTCTGCCTAGAATCTCTTGGCTTACATCTACCTTGCCTGCCTCCCTACATAGCCCACCTACCTACCTTGACTCGGATCGACATGTCCCCTCACAGCGATGCACCCTCACCTGTTGGGTCCTTTGGGGTCCAGCCTTACAACCAATGGCACTCAAGCTCAAGAGTCAACAACTTCTCCGACACCTCATCCGGCAGCTCCGTCGACTCGATAGACGTGCGGCACTCTACTCGCCCTCTGGTCCCAGGGGTCTACGTCCCAACCATGTGCTTCTTTGACGACGCAGAAGACGTCGACACGGCTGCCATCGCCGATCACGCTGTGCGACTCGCCAGGGCTGGCGTCACCGGCCTCGCTACCCAGGGCTCCAACGGTGAGGCCGTCCACCTCTCTCACTCGGAGAGGCAGCTCGTCACCGCCACCACGAGAGCCGCCTTGAATGACGGCGGCTTCTCACATATGCCCCTGATCGTGGGCTGCGGGAGCCAGAGCACACGGGAGACGATCCAGTATTGCCGGGAGGCTTGGGAGGCTGGCGGTGACTACGCGCTCGTGCTACCCCCGTCATACTATGCCACGTTATTTGCTCCGGCCTCGGAAACCATCCTGGAGTATTTCACGACCGTGGCGGACAAGTCACCCATCCCCATCATCATCTACAACTTCCCCGGTGCCGTGGGAGGCATGGATCTCTCGTCGGACATCATCGTGACTCTTGCGGCGCACCCAAACATTGTAGGCGTCAAGCTGACGTGCGGAAACACTGGCAAGCTGAACCGTGTAGCCGCGGCAACCCGCAAGCTCTCTACTACACACAACCCAGCACGGCCAGAGTTCCTTGTCCTTGCGGGATCGGCTGACTTTCTGATCCCGTCCCTCTCCGGAGGCGGGCACGGGATCCTGGCTGGGCTGGCCAACATGGCCCCGAGGGCGTGCATCCGAACGATGGAACTGTACCGGGAAGGCAAGGTTTCCGAGGCACAGAGGCTGCAGGAGGTTGTCTCACAGGGCGACTGGACGGCCATCCAGGGCGGTGTGGTTGGTGTAAAGGCTGGGCTGCAGGCCTGGAGGGGATACGGGGGGTTTGCCCGGAGCCCTCTGCCGAAACCTACCGCGGAGCAGACGAAGCGGTGGAAGGAAGGGTTCCGGGACCTGATGATACTGGAACAAACACTATCATGATGGACACATAATGAGCGAGACATGGTGAGATGAGAGTCATGAGAAAAGAAAGAAGGGAATCAGGTGGTCTGAAAAAAACACCGCCGGTCTCACAGCCAAAATTATATGGGATCAGCGGCGGTGTTTTTTTCAGACCACCTGGGAATGAGACCTACCCGGGACCTGCATGGGTAGAGGAGGGTGTGGTTCCACAGAGTAACTATACCCTGGTATGACAGCACAGCGTGATTTTTTTCAATCCATTGTACTTACTCCCTTATTCCTTATTCGATCCCTGAATTCAATTGTCTGATAAACTGACCCGCTCAATGGGCTATGCTGTTTCTCGTTGAGTAAGACGTGGATCTCGTTGGGCCGGCCACGCTGGTGATGGATGATCTGCAGGAACCGCTGGCAAAAGGGGAAAACGAGATGCCGATCAGCAGATGATCCCTCTGCCGTGTTTCAGCTGACCGGGGATAACTTTTGGGAACTTGAACGTCAGCGCGGAGGGATCGGCGGGTGGGCAGGCGAGTTGCTGCTGTTTTTACTTGTTTGCTCTAGTTATGTGGTAAGAATATTGGACTGCTAGATGCGGAGTACATACAAACAAGCCAGTCAGCCTTGGCAAGATCGGGATCTGGCCACTAGGATCACCGAGTGGCAGTCCTAGATCTGCTACGTGGTAAGGTTCTCGCATTAGGTATTGCATATTTGGCGTCGAGGCCCTGCGGCAGAGATCCAAATATGGCATCCGTCAGCTCTGTAAACGGTGCAGCCGACAGGCCCACGGGGAGGATCCGATTCTCGACGGAAAGGAGGGGGGGGAATTCTGAATATAGATGTTCCGAATATGGATGACTCGTGAACGTTGGAGAGTTACACTCTATAGCCACGGCGTTGAACCAAGTTGCCAGGATCAACGTCGAGATGGCGTCGAGCCCAACCAACTGATCTGATCTGATCAGCAATCCCGTCGGTTGGCGGAAACGTTGAGCTAAAAGAAGACGTCACAACTCGATGAGCGGTAGGGCTCGTATCGGCATCCTATGCTTAGATGCTTTATGCTTTATGCTTGATCGGGACAAGGGCGGTGTGGTTGGGCCAACACGAGGTTGCCAGCTGGGTAGATGGATGCGTTACATGCGGACGCCCACAGATGCACACCGTACAGCGCAGCGCAGATCCACGACCTGCGTCTGTGTCTGCGCGTGTCGAGTCTGTAAGTGGTTGACCTAGATGTGTATGGCTTACGGCAGGACACGGCAGGACAGGACACCCTCAGGCTGAGAAAAGATCGTATGAGGGACGGCCAAGCGAGAAGCCTGTAGTTAAATGCAATCTCAGGGGAGGTAATTTCAGAGAGGGTACCAAAGGGCAAATCAATAGTTCCAATAGAGTGGCATCACGCGCTAGGAGTGGCGGGCTAGAATCGAGACAGGGCTTTTTCGCCCCTGGCGCCGTTCCCTCAAGGCAGAGGAGACGAGAGTCAGCCCTTGTAATCAATACTCCGTCCCTTTACCAAGGAGAGCTAGTCTCGAGCTAGCGGTTGCAAACGATAGCCACGAGAGGCGTGAGCGGGTGGCTGTTTCATGGGCTCTCCTCTCCAATTCGCGTAGGCGGTGGTGAAGCTAGCTTAACGGTGAGCACAACCAGGAAGTGGCCGAGACCGTAATTAATCCGTCATGATCTAAAAAAACACACACATACACACATTGAAAGAAACAAAAGGACTGATGAGCAGGCCCTCACTTTCAGGTAGCTCCGTTGAACCTGAGGGGAGGGCAGCCAATTGACCAAGCAGACGTGCAGACGCCCAGCCTTTTTGCGACCTGCATAGGGGATTCACAAGACGGCAGAGAGAGCCTCGTATTTGGGGGGCCTCTGCCGAGTGGTCCATCCTGGGCGCCGTACGTTGTGGCTTTTTGCGGGAAAAGGAAAGGCTCTGCCAACAACAACAACAACACCAAGGCTCTCTAACTAGACGCCTGACGTAGGATTGACGCACCAGAGACTTGTTTCTGGAAACCGGCTGACCTTGTGGCTGCCAATCATTGAGCCGACCCGGTCTATTCGCGTCAAGGTGCATCTAGGATCATTCTTTTTTTGGGCTGGGCTGGCTCGAATGGTTGGTGCATGGTGCATTGTCAGCTTGTGCGACCACTGGGCGCGTCGAGATGACCTCTGGCCAACCTGTTTATGTGTAGACACGGGGGGGGGCCTTTGTCCTCAGCTCAGCTTTGCATACAAACAGTCGGATCGGCAACTCTTCGCCGAGGCCTGGAGCCTGCATGGAAGCAATGAAATTACACAAGCGCCAATGCTTCCATGAATTTAATCGAGCGCCAAAAATACCACCAGACCAAAAAAAAGGAATCTCCACTGCATGCTGCCAGGACCAGTGGGCGCTACGCCATAGGCTGTGCTCCTGAGGAGAGAGGTCCTCCTGTCTCCTTCGGCTGGCGGCGCTCGGCATCCCCAGCTCTTCTGCCCCGTGCTTGCTTACACGAGAGAGGCCTGCCACCTCACTGGTCGGATCCCCTCAGCTTACAGGGCACAAGGGCACGCCTCGCTCAGGCACCGCTCGCGCTACCGCCGGGCTGGATATTTGTGGCCTCCTAATGGATGGATGGGCTTCTACTTCTAGGCTGAGAGAGGCTGTGAGGCAACGGGAGGCACGTGGATCTACATGGGGCACAGACCTCGTGGCGTTACGAGCATGCTAAAAAGTAACGTGCATGGGTGATATTCGCCCGTGGTCCTCCGGGCTACCCTTCACACCCTCCCCCCCCCTTGTCACCCAGGGAGTCGCGAACCCCTTTGCCCATGACAGAAGGACGGGGGTTGCGGAAGTAGATGCGGAGAAGCCATGGATCATGGCAATGGACCAGCCTAGTCGTAGTCCTAGGCTTGGCCCTGCTGACTAGTCTGGGACTTATATTGAGTCTCTTCCCCTTCTCTCCAACTGTCCGTATTGCCCTCTTTCCTGGTTCAAGTCGTCCATTGTTTTCAATTGCACGACCCCAAGTACACTCGTTTTTCCAAGCAGGTCGTCGTCATGATCCTGGGCAAGTTCTTCCTCGCGGCTCTGGCCGTCGTCGGCGGAGTGAACCCCGTCGAGGCCCAGGCCCAAAACATCTTCATTACTGGTGTTCCCGTCTCCGGAGGGGGAGCTGTTCCTGTTCGAAAGAACATCAATGACCTCCAGCGAACTGGTGGTCCTCAATGGTTAGGCATTTCGGTTTCCCGCGCTGTACCGTTCAAGCTGACTCGTCCAGGGATCTCTACATTCGCGCCCTCCGCTCCATGTACGATGCCAAGGACAATGACTGGAAGTCTTTCTTTCAGGTTGCCGGTATGCAATCACGCCAGGACTCACAATTCATTGTACTGACTGTCTAGGTATCCACGGCAAGCCCTTTATTCAGTGGAATGGCGGTGGTGCCCGAGCCGGCAATGGCTGGTCCGGATACTGCCCTCACGGTGTATGCAATCGACATTTGACCCCTTTCGATTCGGCCGCTGACCCCTCCTAGGAAAGCCTGTTCCTGACATGGCACCGTCCCTACGTCGTGCTCTATGAGCAGATCCTCGTCGAGCACGCCAAGAGACTCGCCAACCTCTACCCTACCCAGTACCGTCAGCAGTACGTCAATGCCGCCAACACTCTCCGAGCCCCTTGGTGGGACTGGTCCCTCGACGGCATCCCCAACGCCGTTGTCCCCCAGATGGTCAACGTCAGGGTCCCCAACGGCAACGGCCTCAAGACCATCAACATGAAGAACCCTCTGTACACCTACACCTTCCCCAAGGATGCCCTTGCTGGCAAGTTTGGAGAGTGGGACGACCAGAACCGCCCCCGCATGTTCAGATGCCCTGCCCCTAACAGCTTCCCCTCCTCCGCCAACGACCTCCTCCGCAAGCGACCCTACAGGCAGTGGACCTACGACGTCCTCACCCATTCGACCAGCTTCGACCAGTTTGCTTCCACCGGCAACAGCGGTGCCTCTCTGGAGCAGATTCACAACGCCGTTCACTGGGATGCCGGCTGTTCTGGTCAGTTCCTCACGGCCGAGTTCTCTGCCTTCGACGCCATCTTCTGGATGCACCACACCAACGTCGACCGTCTCTGGGCCTACTGGCAGTTCATGCACCCTAGTATGAGCTCCTTCACCCGCACTTACAGCGGTGGCTCTCGTTACTCTACCCCTCAGGGCACTCGCATCTCTCCCAGCTCTCCTCTCCAGCCCTTCTACGCTGCCCGCGGCCGCTACCACACCTCCAGCTCCATCAACAGCATCCGAAACTTTGGCTACACCTACCCCGGCCTCGAGTACTGGCGCATGTCCTCCGCTCAGCTCACCAGCTCTGCCCGCAGCACCATCAACAGCCTGTACGGCTCTAGCTCCCGTCGCCGTGGCCTCGAGGAGCGTGCCGATGGCAAGACCACCCGTTACTTCGCCAAGGTCCAGCTCGACGTCACCGAGGTTGAGCGTCCCTGCTCCGTCAACGTCTACGTCTCCGGCAAGCAAGTCGGTGGCCTCGTCGTGATGAAGCAGCCTGAGGAGGGTATCGTCCACGGTGCCTTCTCCGTCGACGACGCTGCCGACACCCCTCAGCTCCTCGGTGCTTGCTCCCCCACCAAGGTTGCTGACACCATCACCTCCGGTCTCCAGGTTGAGATTGTCAAGGTATGTAGCTCATTACCCATATATAACCATAACCCCCCCGCTAACCCCCTCCAGGTCGACGGCTCCAAGATCCCCCTGTCCGAGGTTCCCAGCCTCGAGGTCAGCCTTGAGAACGTCCCTTACACTCCTCCTGCCGCCGAGGACCAGCTCCCCAAGTACGGCGACGCCAAGGACCAGCCCGCCGAGGCTGTTGGCGTCTCCAACGTCAAGGCCCTCAAGGCCATCAACGCTTGCGGTGGCAAGCTGCCCACCTTCCAACCCCCCAACTAAAGGGCTACAGCACAAAAAATCTTCTTGTCATCATTTTTGCCCTAGCCGGCACTTCCCAGGCCCGAGAGGCTGGGAAAGGGACACTTGCAAACCGCACAATTCTTCTAAGTAGTTTTAATAGCTGGCAGACGCGTGGAGTCATTTTGTATTTCGCCAGACTAGGTCTATAGTTGCTGCAATAAGTGGCCCATTTACTCTTGTTTCCTTTGATGTGATTGTGTTGAATGTGTTGTCTTTTTCCAATCTTGACTTGATGCTATGTGAAGAGAAGTAGAGTCCTGAACGATGATGCCCATGGAATGACTGGCGTGGGTGTCGAGGAACTGAGTTTACCCCATACACATGAGGTTGGGTTGACCTGCTCATGATGACTTTGCCGTTGTCAGCTCATGACGATGTCTAGAATCACTGGTCCCATACCACGTTGGTGATGCTGCCCTACGTAGTATTTGAGGTTAACTCTTGAATTTGATCAATGTTGATGAGCAAATGTAGGAGTTGATGCTGCCATTGAGTAGTCACATGGTTGTAATATGAAACAGTAGAGTTGCGTGCCACGCATTCGCCATGTTGATTCGTCCTTGATCTTGGCCTCTGGATACATACTTTCCCAACCTCAAGATGACATACATGCTATGACCCCTTGGCCGCCCAGACTATGCCGTCAACTCAAAAGTCTGATTAGGTATGCTCGCTAAGCTCAAGCATGACGCATCCAGGGCTATGCAGCAATGACAACTGTAAGCCTACGGCGGCATTGGGATCACGTTGCTTGAATTCTGTTGTCCGGGCGTGTAGTTATCAGACCAGCGATATAGAGTTCCACAACTATGGCAGGGGTATAGCCTCATGACCTCGTATCTGAGATTGCCGGTTAATAACCGGAATTGCAGGACAGGCAGGGTTGCGCCGATGCAACGTCGTTAGAAGGTTTCTGGAAGTTGTCATCTCGTTTCGCTCATCAGTGTCTAGTCTCACTCATCACATATTGCTTCATAAGCAGGGCTGCCTCCCGTGGACCTTGACCCTCTCGAGTGGCAACGAGTTCAGTGTTCAACATACGTATTCCAACCATGGTTCCATGCTGACTGTTGCCAAGATGAGAGCAGTCAGCATCTCATCTCAACGGGTCTCGACAAGTGCCGAGTGGATCTGGGGTGGTCACGTGGGTTAGTTGCTCAACATGGTGAGTCTGGTTGGTCCATCAACTTCCCACCACCGACTTGCGGCAATTGCTTCACCTCGAGACCCAGGATGTCTTTCGAGATTGTTGTCCCCTCCGAGAATGACGCCCACAGTATGGCCAGTGTCCATCTGGACGCAATGGATCCCAATCTGCTGATGCATGCCCAATTTCCGAACACCGAGAGCCGGGAGTTTCTTCGAGACTGGCTTTGCAGAGACACGTTGGATCACATCCGGAGCGACGACAAGGGCGTCCTCGTCGCCCGAGACACAGATACCGGGAAGATATTGAGCTTTGCCAAGTGGGCGATTCATGGCTTGCGGCAAACGCGGCCGGACCTCGAAGACGAATTCCCGGCTTGTTGCCGGCGGGAGTATCTCGACTCATACGCAGCTCTCACCAAAGATGCAAGAGTCAGGGTGCTCGGTGATAAGCCGCATTACCGTGAGTTCTTGTCCTTTCGCCGAGTTGCTGATTGAGGCTAACGCGGGTAGACGTGTCATACCTTTGTACGGATCCAAAGTTCGGTGGTCGAGGGGCTGCTTCTGGACTGCTTCGACGAGTTCAGGCCGAGGCGGCGGCCGAAAATGCAGCGGTTATTCTTGAGGCTACCATGAACGCCGTGAGCTTTTATGAGAAGCTCGGCTTCAAGGTCCAAGAGAAACTCGAAATGACCCTCCCAGCACGAGGATCAAGCGAGCCGACCGAGCTCTACGAGGAGAGGACCATGGTCTGGGCGCCTTAGACAGATGTCATTATTCGAAGCCAACTTTGATCAAGGACGATACCATCTCCACCCTCACGTGGCAGGAATGCAACTCAACAACGGTTGAGATGATGGATGAGCGATAAACGCCGACTCACCGCCACCGCTTCGGCGAATATGACCACAACCGCTGGATGTCGGCACTCAAGCTGATACGCCGATGGATCGCATTATGAGCAAGCTATCGCACTTTGCATCAAACGGCCTCAACCCAAACCACCGCCCCGGACCGAACCATGACGCTCCGGAGATATCCAAGACCACAGGGCCGGACTTGGCACCATGTAAAGACTCGGTCCGTGCAGGAGCATGGGCCACCGGGGCAAGACCGGCAACTCCCTCACGTCCCTGCAGCCCCCACGGGCGGCCAAGATGGATACATATGGATCGCGACGAGGACGAATGGCTTGCCGACTGTCGGGCAACATCGATAGGCGCGCATGCGGTATGTCGTCAGGGACATGGAGTCTCTGGACGGGGAGGACTTTGTGGGCCAATCATGGAAGCTGTATTTGGCTAGAGACGTTGAAGCTGTTGATAATGATGGACTGACAGATCTCGAGTCGCGTGCGGATCCCAGGAGGGGAAATGTTACTCATCGATTCGCATCACGAATCTGAAAGATGCCGAGGCGCGGCTGGCGGTAACAACTTGATGATGATGGGCAAGTTGAGTCGTCGTCATCGGAGCAAGCCGGAAGCGTCAAGACGGAGAAGGTCGGTAGGCAGGAACGGCAAGACAAAGGCGGGCCAGAGGCAGAGTCACAGAGGGGAAGAGCATCGCAAGCCAAGGCGAGGCAAGCCAAGGAAGATGGAACAGACCGGTAAAGTGAGCAGATGGATACAGTATCGATGGATAGGGTATCGATTCGCGGGCTGTCGGTACGATAACGTCGGACCCACCCCAACCGACCACCCCCTCCAACCGACCACCTTTTCCCACCCTCCACCACTATAACGCGACATC
>RZGM01000155.1:4531-55091 GCA_027886205.1 Fusarium piperis | reverse complement strand
ATATTATATTATTATTAAGTTATATATAAGACTTTACTTAGGGTTACTTTAATAAACTTTTTATTAAACCTCTACTTATAACCTTATCTCATAACGCATAAGTTATCTATAGGCAAGCTTATAAGTTAATTTACTCACTCACTAGCTTACTATCTATACCTACTCTATAAAGCAAAGAAGCTCCTATAATTATATATCTTATTACTATAATATAGAAAGGAATATTATATCTTTAGGTTATAAAAGGTTATTATATTTGATTTATTATATAAGGCCTTTAAGATATCGCTCTTAATTCTTAATAAAGATATACTAATAGCCGGTGAGAAGGATTTATTACTTAACCACATAGTAACTAAAGATAACTAAGTTAACCCTCTAAAAGTCTAATAAGGGTTATGAGACTACTAAGAGCTTCTTTAGGTCTAATAGCTATATAAGGCTAATCTACTTTAAGTAGGCTATGGCCTCTATAAGGTTCTGCCCTAATAATATTAGTATATTAATAAGGTATATTAATATAATTATATACTACTAGGCTTTGGCGCTTAAGTTAGTAATTAGGTATATATACTAAATAATTTATATAAGGATTATTATTTTATATAATATTTATAGGTATACCTAGGTATTATTAGTATTAATTAAGCTATTACTATTAGAATAAGAAGTAAGCTACTCTTATTATTATTATAAATTAGTAATATATTCTTAATAAAATAAAGTTTATTAAGGCAAAGTATTAGGCGCGGCGGTATTATAAAGCTTATTTAGATATTAACTCTTGCGTTAAAAGGCATTAGGCTTAATAGCTTAATTATATTAAAAACTATATATCTCTTGCTAGATTGCCTTAATCTGCCCCTTGGGTATATAATAAGGTTAAATTACTTAAATATTATAATTTATATTTTTTCTTAATTATATATAGCTTAATAAGCCCTATATAGGCTTATTAATAATTATATATCTTAAAAGCTCTAATTTAACTCTAAGAGTATTTTTTATTTTTTTAAGTTTAAATAATTTTTAAATACTTAATAAGTAAAAGATATTATAGCTATAAGGTAAGGCTACTTATATAATATTTATAAAGATTATAATACTAGGGTTATAAGTCTTAATTAGTAATATATAATTTATTTAAGATTTATATCTCTTAGTAGTGCTAATTTAACTTTAAATAAAGTATTTTATACTTTTTTAAATTTTAATAATTTTTAAAGACTTAATAAGTAAAAAATAATATAGCTATATAATAGTCCTTTATTTATAATATATATAAAAATTATAACTCTAGGGTAATAAGTCTTAATTAAGGCTATATAATTTATTTAAAATTAATATCTTTAAAAAGCTTTAATTTAACTCTTAAAAAAGTCTTAAGATAGAAAATATTATAACTAAGCTAATAAGAGCCCTTTTTATTAATAAAAAAGACTATAATATAAATTAATATATAAGAAAGATATATTATATAATAACTTTAACCCTAATAAGCTTTTAAAATTTATATATTAATTTAAGTAATTTAACCTTATTATATACCTAAGGGGTAAATTAAGGCAATCTAGTAAGAGATATATAATTTTAAATATAATTAAGCTATTAAGCCTAATACCTTTTAATATAAGAGTTAATATCTAAATAAGCTTTATAATACTATTATACCTAATACTTTACCTTAATAAACCTTATTTTATTAAAAATATATTATTAATTTATAATAATAATAAAAATAGTAACTTACTTCTTATTTTAATAATAATAGCTTAATTAATATTAATAATACCTAGGTATACCTATAAATATTATATAAAATAATAGCCCTTATATAAATTATTTAATATATATACTTAATTATTAACTTAAGCACTAAAGCCTAATAGTATATAATTATATTAATATACCTTACTAATACACTAATATTATTAAGGCAAAACCTTATAGAGGCTATAGCCTACTTAAAGTAGACTAGCCTCATATAGCTATTAAACCTAAAGAAGCTCTTAGCGGTCTCATAACCCTTATTAGACCTTCAGAGGGTTAACTTAGTTATCTTCAGTTACTACATAGTTAAGCGGCAAGTCCTTCTCACCGGCCACCAGCATATCTTCATTGAGAATTAAGAGCAATATCTCAAAGGCCTCATACAATGAATCAAACACGGCAACCCTTTATAACCCGAAGACATGACATTCCTTTCCGCGTTGCGGTAATAAGACATATAGTTATAGGAGCTTCTTTGCTCTATAGAGTAGGTATAGATAGTAAGCCAGTAAGTAAGTAAATTAACTCATAAGCTTGCCTATAGATAACTTATATATTATAAGATAAGGTTATAAGTAGAGGTTTAATAAAAAGTTTATTAAAGTAACCCTAAGCAAAGTCCTATATATAACCTAATAATAATATAATATATAAATATAATAAGTATATAATAAAATTACTAAAAAAATACCTTTTTATATAATAATATATCTAAGGAATTTAATATTTTATTAATAAAAGTTATACTTAGATAATTTCTTATAGAGCTATACTTTATAAAGCCTTTATAAAATCTCTTATAAATAATAAATATATTTTTCTTAACTCTAGGAATATATAATAATATTATTTATATATAAGATATAATATATATTAAGTAAATTAATAAGTAATTAATAAATATATATTTAAAAAGTAATAAAAATATTAATTAGCCTAAATAATATAATAATATACTTAAAATAGCTATATTTAATATAAAAGGTAATTTTTTAATAATCTTTTTCTTTAACCTTAATTTAATAATAAGTATTATAAATATTAATCTTAGATATATATTTAATTTTATAAAGCCTATTTAATAAGTTATTAATAAAAAAGAAAATATAATAATTTTTAATTATTACCTTATTTAATCTTTTATAATTTATATAAAGTCTAAGTCTTTTATTTTTTTTTAAAATAAAAAGGATTAATATACTTATTATATTAATAAAGTATTATATATATTTATTTACTAAGTTCTTAGTAATATATTCTCTAAGTACTTAATATTATATCTTATTTATTAAGTATAATAAATTATATAAGGGTTTTTTTCCCTTTATTAAGTTAATCTTATATATAGCTTTAGTAAGTATTAATATACCCTTTATTATTTCTTTATTAAAGAATCTTTTAAGCCCCCTAAGTTCTAAGGGTAATTCTTTAAGTATTTCTATTAATAGGTTTAAGTTACCCTTAGATACCTATTAGGCTATCTTATTAAGTATAAGAAATACTATAATATATAATATATATATTTTCTCTTTATTTTTAATAATCTCTTAAGTAAAAAATACTAGGTTTATAGTAATAACTATAATATAATATTACTTATTAATTATATAATTAATAACTATGCCTTCTTAGCTTATTAATAATTATAATATAATAATATTATATAGGCTAGCTTTAAGCTTTATTTTAATAAATACTTATTATATTTTTTATAAATTATTATAAAAATTAATAAGAAAAAATATTAATTAATATATATTTCTAAGGTTTTTTTATTTCCCTTTAAAAGACTTAAGCCTAAGGGCTATATAATCTTTAGCTAATTTAAGGCCTAATTTATATATAAAATTTATATTAATAATATTAATCTCTATATTAATATCTATAAAGACTTTAATCTCTTTTTTAGCTATACCTTAGAGAATTAATATAAAGGTAATAATTACCTTTTTAATTAATACTTATTTTCTTTTAAATAGAGATAAAGGTTTAAATTTAACCTTTATCTTAATTAGTTTTTTAATAAATTAAGCTCTTAGGCTTTAATTTTATTAACCTTTATTAATAAGCCTATTTTAGCTCTAAGATAAATTTAATTTATAAAGAGATTATTACTATTAGTATATATCTTAATATAATAAGCTTAGGTATTATATTCTTAATAGCTATACTTTATATATATAAGAGGTAGCTTATTCTTAGCCTATCTCTTATATATTACTACTTAAGATATACTAGGGCCTCTTAAATTATAATAGCCTTACTTAGTAATAAAGTATAAATTATATTTATTAAAAAGGCTTTTTTTAAAGCCTTTTTTATAACTAAGAAAATAATACCTTTTAGCTAGCTATTTATTATTATTTTATAAATACTTCTTCTTAAGATAGCTTATTTAATTAATAATCTAAATCTAGAGGTATTTTACTTTTTAAGTAATATAATAAGCCTTTTATATAAGATACTTTTATCTCTCTAGCTCTTTCTTTAATTTATTATATAAATTATAAAAGAATTAATAAGCTATAACTTTATTATTTTCTTATTCTTTTAATAAGCTCTTATAAAAGGCTTATTAATAAGTAAAGTATTATATTAATACTTTATTTATTCTTTAGGCTAAGGTTATAAATTAATCTTTTATTTATTTCTCTTAAAGCTCTAAGTTAATATATTATTTTTATATAAATACCTTAAACTCTTTTTATATAAGATCTTTTATTAAGCTAATAATATAATTTTATTAATTTATTTATAATAAGTAAATAAGCTTATTTATTATTTATTTAATTTATTACTTTAATATAATTTCTATATAAAATTAATTTCTTATATTAATTATCTTAAGCTAATTATTAATATTAATAATTATAATTTTTTTAATTAAAATCTTATAATTATATCTTAATAATTAATTATAATCTCTTAAATAGCTATTTATTAGCTATTTTATAAGGCACTCTAAGATACTTAATAAAAGGCTTTTTTACTTTTTTTTTTTTATTTATCTTCTTTATTTCTACTTTCTCTTTTTATAGCTTTTTTTTAACCTCTTAAAGTAAATTAACTTTAAAGATAAAAATAAAAAAGAATTTATAAAGCTTAATTATTATTCTCTATTTAATAAGATATTTCTTTTATTATATATTTTTATTAATTATTATAATTTAAGTATTAATTATTATCTTATATTAAGAAGATTTATAATAATTATCTTATTTATTAATAAAAGATTATTATAAGGTTAGCTTATATAAGAAGGTAATTCTTATTACTCTTTAACCTCCCTAATTAGCTCCTTAATATCTCCTAGGGGAGTATAATTTATTAGTATATTTCTTAGGTCGCCCTTAGTAAATAATTATAGAGTAAGCAGTTATCCCGGGGAGTATAAGAGTTCTCTTAAATCTTTTATCTTAATTTTGCGCTAATTATTTATAAAAATAAAAGTTAAAGAATTATAAAAGTATAGGCCATAATGGCTAGATTAAGGTGAAATTATAGATTAAAGGTAGGTATTAATTATATATAAGACTTTAACTTGCTGATCCCTCGACGAGGGCTCGGCTACAGAGATTTCATAGACTCTATATCACGTGACGCATTCCCGAAGTCACGCCGATTGGTCGGCGGTCGTACACCGACCCACATCCTTACATTACGGTACGTGAGGGTGGGCAAATACTTATTGCCTCCCACTGTATCTCATGCTCACACGAAGTACTCGGATGACGAAGGAGCAGAGCGCCTAAGCCCAAAGGGAATTGACACGGGGTTTTGCAACAGCGACCCCTATCGCCCACCGTAGATAATGCCTTCTCGCGACTTGCACGTGCAACAGCTGCCCCACGGCCGGTTGACCTCTTCCATCGCTTTATACCTGTTTTTATCGTTAATAAATAGGTCTAATATAACAACAGATGGGTCAGCAGTTTGCGCAGCAAGCCGGATTTGAAGCCTACCGCGAGAATTCGCTAGTGGCATGAGACCTCTGTGGCAGAAGTATATCTCCGGCTTGCGCTCCTAATTTATATAGGAATGCACAAGGAAATCACGATTGAAGACCATTGGAAGACTTCTCGGCCGTGGCATCAACGCCCAACCCACTCAATCATCAAGTTCATGCCTTATGACCGGTTCCAACTCCTTTCTCGTCACCTTCTCACCTTCGACCCTCGAGGCATCACCAACCCCTCACTTCCAAAGTCTTCGCCGTTGTTAATTAGTGGCCCTTAGACACCTTGACCCTTGTTTCCCATGCTGGCCTGTCTCTCTTCTCTATAGGTGAATCAAATTGCGTGGAAGGATAACGCCCTTGTGCTCTTTTTATCGACTGTGTTCACCGGCGATGAACGCATCCAACGAAAGAGGAAGGGGCCAACACAACACGAGCCCGGGCACAGCCGATACAGAAATTCTTTCAGTGACGAGGCTGTGAAGAGATTTGAGATCCCTTCTATCGCTGCTATCTACAACGATGAGATGAACCACGTGGATCGAGGTGATCAACTGAGGGCACCACGAGGTTATGGCCACTGTTAGAGGTGGAAATGGAATTTCAAAGAAGATTGACAAAGGCAGAGGTCAGCTATCAGATAGGTAGCTGAGTATTCGATGAGAAGTCTATTGATTCTTGCCATTCTACCTTCTTAATCTCTTTGGCCTTTTTATACCTAATTCCTAGCCCTTCGCCTTCGCTCAGTCCCGGCTGCAACCCCTCTTGCCTTTTATCGGCAGTTCTCTATCCTTCCTACTCAGCCGCAGCGCTTACGCGGCTCCCCCTTACTGAGTTCTTTGCCTCCATGTAATCCGAATGTAGTCCCGTCGTCCACCCATCGGCATCTCCGCGTTATGCCCGTGACAGCCACGCTATACGGCGCGGCCCTGGAAGGCCTTAGCTTGGACCTTCCTTCTTGACGTGGCCCTTGTTAATAGCTATCTCTTGCGGTTTCACGGCAAGCCACAGTGGAAGAGAATGAGGTATCAGAAGGAGTGGAGAGAGCGCCTTGTTGACGATCTCATCGCCGTCTACGCTCATGACGGGTCTTCAAGGAAGAAGTTTATTGCCGGGAACGATTCATAGACCCAGAAGAGCATATTCGTGCTCAGAGAGGGGAGAACGGCCCCTGCCTTAACTGCAAAAATGTCCGCTATGATGACAATAGGACGCAAAGCTCAGGGGAAGCCTCTTGCCGGCATCGGCGGCGGCAATACGAGGCGGCCGCGGCAGTCAAGGTCGGGATGTCAGCAATGATATGTAACTCTAAGGTTTGTTGGGACTTTTATCACAAGCTAAATTAGGGGGGAAATATGTACCTTTGATCTGACCCATTTTAATTGGCACTAGACCCTAGTCGTGACCCCACTGCAGCCTGCGCACAGCTACTACGTAAGGAGATTTATGGTCAAGATGACAGAAGTGTAAATGGCTTAGCGTATCTAGCGGCCCTGTGAGACAGGTTCTCCCGAGCGAAATAAAACCTACCTACCCAACGGGTATTCAGATAAAGAGGGCATGAGCTCAACCCCTACCTAATCTGACCGGGTCCAATCACAGCCCTTCGCCAACCCCGCTAGCCAGATAGCTTACGTAGAGAGTTCAGGGCTTGCTTTTCAACGCCATAAATAAGGCATGCGATTTACATATTGCGGTAGGTAAGTTAGTCAATTGAAGTTTGTAACGTCAAATAGATAACCCTACCGCCGAAAGCATCGGCGTCGGCAAAGGTCAAAACTTACAACACCGAACTGCGAGTCTCCAAAAGTACCATATTGACTCGACTAATTTGCAAAACTTGGTGGATCTCTATACCCTTGCTAGCCTCTGTTTTTAAGTTCTGAATTCGCTATCCGCAATTGAGGCTCCAACTAGCAGCTCCCGGGGCGGCAGAGGCTGGCCCTAAACTTGAGCTTATGGGGCGAGAACCAATCAGTCATGGACTAGGGTACTTAGACCCACCAAGTTTTGCAAATTTGTCAGGTCGATACGGTACTACAGGTTGCAAGGCGATTGAATGTTAAACAAGGTACTTGACTCTGATACAGCGCAGCCACCTCAGATGATATACTCTCACCATTAACCCCTTACTAAAAATACATCTCTGATGGTCTCTATATAGTCCCGCCGTGGAAACTTCTGGCTAATTACAGTAAGAAGATACAATAAGAGGGCCCGATGTTTAACATTTAATCCCCTCGCAACCTGTACCCGTTGACTCATGTGGGGGCGGTAGACCCCCGAGTCAACGGGTACCTCCTCTTTTGTTTCTCGTTCGACGCACAAACTTGCACACTGGTGAATCAGTGGCTCTCGATTTGCACACTCAGCGCTAAAACATGGTATCCTGTCAAGGTGAGCATATTCCGCAGAAAAAGGGGCACTAGGACAACAGCGGCGTGTCGTTGACGGTACGAAGGATTGTACAGAAGTTGTTAATTCCCGCCAGAAAGCGGTACACGACTGGGCCTCGACCTAATACTCTCAAAACATCCCAGTTGAGAAGGTTTTAGTGGGAAAATTTAACTATCAGAGAGTGGCTAGCTGCCTCTGCTGATCTTCGTATACCGTCTCCTGGTCGGACCGGCCTCCAGTTAGAGGCAAAGAAATTCTTCCATGGCCAAGCTCGCCTTTCGGTCCATTCCTCGTCGTCCCTGTGATTTACCACTTCTCTCACTTTGAACCTTCGACAATCCATTCACCTTGCTCGCTATTTTATTGGTGGTCGATTTACCTCGTAGCCCCTTCATTTGTAACGGCAACAATCACCCTTGTCTCCGTATTGCCGCTGCTGCGTACGCGTCGGCAGAGAGATTCACCTGGACTTCGATGCTCTTGCCTTTGCCGTCGTATCCCCCTAGAAGGACTAAAACTTGCTTAGACGGCGCCGATAGCAACGCTCACGCCCTGGTCGGAGCCGATTGCTTTCATCCGATAGGTTAGCCGTGGGGGGATGGATCGAATAAGTCTTCCAGGTACTTGACCGCTCTGGCTTCAACGTTGCTCTTCAGTATCTTCTTTTCCTGAAGCCCCGACCTTAAAAAGGGCACACTCCCCCCTTCATATTGCTTACGGTGACAGAGATTCCTTTTTCAAATGAGCGCAACCCTGATAGACAGCAACATGTCCTTCCGAGAAATACACGAGATGAGCAACATTACACCCATTCAAACTGCCGGCATGCCGGTATTCCAACGCCGTTTGCTGGTCATGTTCCTTAACGTTAGCACGGTACTCTCTATCCTGTGGACTATCTTCGCCATGTTCAAACCGGGCGGCATCACCTTCCTCGAGGGCTTCATCTTGTTCTGCGCCACTATCTGCACCCCCTCGTACATTCTTAGCTCCTGGAACTACATCATCGGTCTGTGCATCAATGCTTTCGGCAAAGCAGAACATTCCGTCTACCCCTACTTTGACGCCAAAGGTCCCCTCCCAGATATCTCCTCCAAAACGGCCCTCACCATCCTCATGCGCAATGAAGACCCGGCTCCGATCTTCGACCGCCTCCACGCCATGCGTGAAAGCTTGCGCCAAACTGGCCGCCTTCAGTACTTCCGGTTTGTCATGCTCAGCGACACCAGCCGTCCGGATGTGATGCAGATGGAAGATGAAGGCTTCGCCCGCCTTCAAAATAGCCTCGGCAAGGGCATGTCCCAAGCCACCGTATACCGCCGCCGCGATAAGAATACCGGCTTTAAGGCTGGTAACATCAAGGACTATCTCGATAACTACTCCGAAGCCGACGACTTCTTCGTTGTGCTCGACTCCGACAGCGCTATGAGTGGAGAACTGCTGGTCCGTATGGTCTCCAGTATGGAAAAACATCCTCAGATCGGCTTGCTGCAAACCCAGTTCTCCGGCATGCCAGCCGTCGGCACCTTTACTCGCCTCTTCCAGTTTGGCGTGCGGTGTAGCCTGCGTGCATACAACATAGGGAGCAGCTGGTGGATCAACGACTGTTCGTTTTACTGGGGCCACAACGCCGTCATCCGCACCAAGGCCTTCCACAAGAACTGCATGCTGCCGGTTCTCCCCGGAAAACCGCCGCTGGGTGGCTACATCCTCAGCCACGACGTCATGGAAGGCATTTTCATGCGCCGCGCTGGCTACGAAGTCCGAATGATTCCCATTGAGACCGAAAGCTACGAGACCAACCCGCCGACCTTGCTCGATTACCTGCGCCGTGAAAACCGATGGTGCCAGGGCAGCATGCAGTACTGGTTCATGCTGAAGGAGCCCGGCCTCAAGCCTGTCAGTCGCTTCCAGGTGTACCAGATCCTTATCTCCTATTTGGCTCCGGCTTCTTGGGCTCTGCTGTATTGCGCCTTCATCGCTAAGGGGCTGCTGGACGGGTTTAACGACACCGAAGTTGACCTTAGATTCAACCCGCAGCCGATTATCATCGCCGTCAGCCTATTACCTAAAATCGCCTGTATTATCGATATTGCGGGAACCTCCCCTGAGAGCTACGGCGGTGCCTTCCGCTGTATCGTTTCCGCCTTGCTGGAACTCACCCTGATGACACTCATCGGGCCCACCACCGCCGTGGCCATAGCGGTCTTTCTCTGCGGCCTGCTCATGGGTAAGTCCATTAGCTGGGACAGCCAGAACCGCGACCGGCTCGGCCTCAGCTGGTGCGAAACTTTCCGTGTCCTTTGGCCGCAAACTCTGATCGGCTTTGGCATCGGCGGCCTGCTCACCATCAAGGATGGCATCCCGCAGATGTGGACTCTGCCCTTTGTTACCGGCCTCTGTGTAGCCATGCCCTTTGCTGTCCTCACCGCATCGCCGCGTCTCAGCCATATTATCACCCGCCTGCGCCTCTTTACGATTCCGGAAGAGGCCAAACTTCCGCCGCTCCTGTCCCTGCTGGTCGCGCCGGAAATCATCTCCGCTACCAAGGCTCAGGCCATTGCGAAAACGTCGAACTGAATCGACGTGAAAAAAAGGGCTCATGCCTTTGCCTTGAGGAACGAAAGGCTTCCTTTCCGCGCCCTCCTCAACTCTCAAGCCACAACAGCATGGCCACACACGGGCCACAATCCAGATTCACAGGCCACACCTACAAGTCGGGAGCCCGCGTTCTATAGCCCTATTTCGGAAACCATCCTTCCGAGGAGTACAAGACTTCGGTAGAATTCCTATGAATTCCGCAAGGCTGGTATTACATGGAGCTTGATAGAGAGTAAACACCGCAAAGCAGCAAAATAGTTCGCTAGGCTGCAGTCTCTTTCGTCTCAAAGAGGCCCTCTAGATAGAGTAGGGAAAGGATGTGATGGTATAGGCGCCCCTTTACGGATTGATGTATAATTATGCTTTCCCTAGAGGGGAGGCCCTCAGTATACTGGTGTGATGATTGTACTGAGTAGACTGTATCCGAGGAGACACCTGCAGCTGGGGCTAGCGTAACGGGTGTGGGCAGAAGCTATATCGAGGCAGCCCGCTATTTTCCTCTTACATCCATCACAGCAAGAGCCAAGGTCTGCCGCAATCTCTGTGGACACTAGGAGTTAATAGAAAAGGGAAGATTGCAGCAATGGCGCGGTCTCGCAAGCATCAGGTTAGAATAGAGTATTTAAGTTTGGCTACCGATAGTTTAGTCCCTCAGGAGAATTTAGTATCGACTCTCATTTACTTAGTTTAGAAAACCTCATTCATGCTAAAACAAAATAGAATTCGTGGCGCCTATGCTATAGCTTTACGTAGTGTCAGCCTTAAAGTATATTAGCACGACCCAAGGGCAAGGGTCTATTTTCGGTGGTTTTTTTTTATCTGCCCCAGTTTCCTAGTTGAATGAGGTGATCTCATTGCTAATAGGTTTTGCCATTGTTGCGTAACGCCTGTCCCGAAAAACTCAAATCTCGGAACGCGGCCTGGGGCACTTCGGAAAGTCAGTTTATTCGCTAAGGATGCCTCGGAAGAGTGTACCCATGGTCAAGATTACAGGAGACCCATCATAATATACCCACGGGTAGAGCCTATTTTTCTTTTAACTTCTAGCCTCAGAGTCCAGTCACTATCTCGACGACTTACTCATCTTTTAATTCACTTCTACTACGCGCAATATCTGTGGCTGTTGTGTGCACTGGCAATGGAAAGCTTTTATTCTGTTGTGCTCTATCAGTGATAGTCTTGGTACGTCTTGATGGACGTCCTGACTTTCTCCTCCTCCGAAAGCGGCAGAGCTTTGTCAGTAGACTTGTACTTATTTTTTCGCCGTTGCGACGTATACATATATAGACTTGAGCATATAATCCTGATAAAGCTGGAAGCCGTGTTTGAAATCCGCATCATCCGAAATAGCCGGCCAGCCCTGAACACAGCCGGCATTTTGGGCTCCAGCGTTCTAGACAACCCCTGTCAAGCCGAGCCCAGCAAAGAAACTCCTCGCGATGTAAAATGTCATCAGACTCCTGAAGTCAAGAGCAGTGTGGGAAACCTTAAACCCTCGCCAGCCAAATCAGACAAGCCCGCGAAGGGCCTCTGACCCCCAAACGCGCCTGCTGGCTGTATTGCAATGCTACCTTTGTCCTTTAAGCCGTAATCCCCAAGGGCGCTTTTGGCTTTGCGCCGAGCGTTTGCCGACGTCTGCGGTGGGAGGCTCCCACCCGCGTTGCAGGCACTCGTCCTTTACAATTTCGGAAGACGGATAACGATTGGCAAACCACCACTCGCTCATCTGTTCTGGATTCGAACTCCGAATCACATTATCAAGGAAGTAAGCAGGAGAACAGGTGCCATCGCATTCGCACAGGCCAAAAGCGCAGAGGGTTGTCTGAGAGGAGGCAGTCGTTTGAGTCGATACAAATTCCGGAGTTGGGGTCGGTGGCCACGCAGGTGCCAGCATCGCAGAATGGATTAGCTCCTCCGTTAAGAGCTTAGCAGTCTACATTAGGCGTGCATTCGGCGTTGGGATCGGTAGCTACGCAAGTGCCGGCATCGCAGAACGGGTTGGCTCCTCCATTCAGGGCCTGGCAGTCAGCATTGGTTGTACACTCAGGTCCAGAGCCACCAGATACACAAGTGCCAGCGTCGCAGAAGGGAGTAGCCCCATCGCAGTCGGCATCGGTCGTACACGGGTCAGGAACGACTGTAGGGCCGCCAGGTCCAGTTGTTGTAGAATCGGTCGCTGAGCTAGCTGTGGCGGTAGACGAAGTGTCGGTAGACGCAGTAGTAGTTGAAGAAGACTCGGAGGCAGAGTCGGTGAAGACAGACTCGCTCACAGAGATGTCAGTCGAGAGGGCTTCGGTTGCGGTGGTAGTAGAGGCAGTATCAGTCGAAGCGGAAGTCGAAGCGGAGACATCGGTGATAGAAGACTGATCAGACGACGACGCGGTCTCGGTCTCGGACACACTCACGGAGGCCATAGCGCTCCCGCTCGTGGTTGTTCCCGTCGACACCGCAGAGGTGGATAGGGTGGGAATGCTGGAAGGACGACAATTCCTAGCATTGGCAACACCGGCGGCCAGCAGGGCTAGAGCACCGGCAGCAAAACGAGGCGAAACCATGATAGTGACGAGTGACGAAGGGTCGAATAAATGTCAGGAATGCGAGCAACGAAAGGAGAAGGTGAGCCAGACCAAAAGAGAGTGGACGATCCATCTTGTCCGCCCCCTTTTCTCCCCTTTGTTTTTCTTTCACCGGATATGGGCGCTGAGCTGAATCAATATTGCACGGAACTAGTGAGAGTCTATCGTTTTTTAGCGCTCTCGATTCCGGAGAAAGTCCAGCGCTGTCTTGACATTGGGTGATTGGGCACGCTTGTTGCATGATGCATATCCACCTGTTCTTTTAGCGGCTGATCACTATCCAGGTAGTGGGGAGAATGTGAACATTAAGAATATAAAAAAAAATATAGATGAAAAAAATATCTCTAATAACTAGGTTGTTGATTATTTTATATATATTTTCTCAAGACAAGCAATCTTCTTTTGTCGAAACGGAGCATTAGAAGTTGCTCTATATGGTAGAGGCCCTTGTTTATATGGCTTGGTGCGTCTTCTTTTCCCCACACCGCGCGGGATAGACTACGCCGTCGTTCCTCTCTGGCTTCTCATAGAAATCAAAAGGATATTCCAAGTCCTGCTGAAAGGCATCGTTCTAGCACTGATACTTTTTTAATTGTTCTTTAGTTTTGGTGTTTGTCCCAATTGCCCCCATTGCCTCCAAAGAGCCTAATAGGTATTTCGGCTTCATATCTTTTTAAACTGGTGAGACACTTGGTGTAGATGAATCGAGATAATTCTATCCCGCGGGAACGATAGTTGTAAGGGAAAAGAGACTTTGAAATAATAGATACTGTATCTATTCCGATATGACGCGCAGTTAAAACAAGGTTAGATGTTTCAAGGCAGACGACACCAGACGCATCTTCCTCAAAGTTCAAATTTACAAGACACTAATGACAGAAGATAAGCGAAACGCATTTGCCATACAAGTAGATTCTCTTCTCTACCGGACAGAAAACAGTGAATATGTGGTTTACACTCTATAGGACTATGAAATATGACATAGTTGCAGCTCAAACCCGTAAACAGCGGCCGCATCATATCCAATGCCTTAGAAACTCCTAGGAATCACTCAGCCTTCTTCAAAGGCTATCTATCTATCGTACGCGGTTATCCCATCAAGGGCCCGGCTTCAGCTATAAAAAAGAACACAACACCAGTACCTTTATGTTGTGCGCTACGAGGCTACTGCCACGGTAGATGTTGTTACTTCACCTGCAGATGCCACGCGAGAGAGCAAGCTGATGGGGTCCACTCTTCAAGCTTGGTGACGGGGAATATCTCAATCAGGATAGCGAATTGCGATCGACTAACGAAAGCCGGCTTACTCCCCGGCAGGGACATTCAGCTAGGTAGGTCTATAACGTCTGCCACACTGCCTGCTCTATATCGACAGTCTCAATCTGGATAACGAGTTGCGATCACTTGATGGACAAATGTCACGATGCGTCGGCAGATCGTAAGAGTGGATATCGAGCTTGATAATCTTATGCTGATGCCTAGTACGCAGCACCAGAGGCGAAGGCCGAGCGGAATAGGCCTAATGTAAGACAGCCCACGTCTTGCACGTACGCACCTTACTTTCGTGATAGAAAACTTGTGTATATTTGGTCCATAGCACATGTGGCTCAGGAAAATTGCGAGGGGAGTCAGCCCCGGTCTGAGGCTGTGCCCAGCTTTGCGTAGCAGGGACAAAGAATTTCATCCTTCCACCTGGTGCGTACGAGATTTTTCAAGTCTTTATAAAGCAACCGCGAGGAATCTCTTTCTCGGATTCATGACTTGAGGGTCCAAGTCCCCAGCCCGTTTCATTTAGTATCTTTCCACAAGCTCGCTGTGCTCGCCGTGCTCGCCGTTTTGCACGGATGTAGCCACTCTCATCTTGACTGAACAACTCTTGAATTTATTATTAACTAAACTTTTACCACCCTCACTTCCTTCATCTACTTTTACGACCACCTTTTAATCCTTCCAGTGGCACAAGACGTGCTGATCTGAGCACTTCACCAAGCGGCAATATCCATGTCCATGACCAACAAGGCACAGATATGCCCTAATAGCACAACTAACTACAAACCG
Organism: Fusarium piperis; assembly: GCA_027886205.1. Classification (NCBI taxonomy): domain Eukaryota; kingdom Fungi; phylum Ascomycota; class Sordariomycetes; order Hypocreales; family Nectriaceae; genus Fusarium; species Fusarium piperis. Next base: position 39,734 of record RZGM01000155.1, on the reverse strand, counting down.
TTGCGTAGTCGGGTTTGAGACATCAACAAGACGTATATCCAAGATGTGCCTTTTACTTGGAGAAACGGGCACAGGAAAGCTCACTGGCTCAACACCACGTTTATCATCTTCATCCCTGCCATTGGGCTCATGTCATCCTACTGGGTGCCCCTTCATCCATATACTGCAATCTTTGCCGCCATTTACTACTTCAACACCAGTCTTGGCATCACAGCAGGTACGCTCCGTGTCCGTTCACGTCCAACACTCAATCTGACTTGTAGCAAGGCTATCATCGTCCGTGGTCCCACCACTCGTTCAAAGCTACTCTGCCTCTGTAGATCTACCTGGCTGCAATGGGCGCTGGTGCCGTGGAAGGATCGATCCGATGGTGGGTAAAGGCCCACCGTGCGCATCATCGGTATACCGACACAGGTCAGGATCCTTACTCTGTCAACAAAGGCTTCCTGTATTCACATCTTGGCTGGATGGTCATGAGACAGAATCCCAAACGACTTGGCCGTGCGGATATCTCGGATCTCAATGAGGATTCTGTTGCCATCTGCCAGCATTGTCATTTCCTATCCTGTGTGCTCGTCATGGCCATCGTATTTCCGATGCTCATCTGTGGCCTGGGCTGGGGCGACTGGAGTGGCGGGTTCATCTATGCAGGCATCCTCCATATTTTTATGGTGCAGCAAGCCACTTTCTGCATCGATTCACTGGCACACTGGCTTGGAGACCAGCCCTTTGATGATCGTAGGTCTCCTCGTGACCATGTTGTCACGGCTCTCGTCACACTCGGCGAGGGCTATCACAACTTCCACCACGAATTTCCGTCAGACTACCGCAATACCATTGAATGGTGGCAATACGATCCCACAAAGTGGGCTATCATGGTCTGGAAGTTCGTTGGCTTAGCCTACGAGCTTAAGCAGCTACAGTCCAACGAGATTGAAATGGGCCGTATCCAGCAACTGCAGAAGAAGCTGGACCACAAGCGAGCTGCCGTTGACTGGGAAACGCCTCTAGGACAACTCCATGTTCTTGACTGGGATGAATTTACCACCCGGCAGAGTAAGGAAGGTGAGGCTCTAGTGGTCATCGCCGGCATTGCCCATGATGTTGCGAATTTTATCAAGCACCACCCTGGGGGCAAGGCCTTGATCAGCTCTGGTATTGGCAAAGATATTACTGCCCTCTTCAACGGCGGCGTATATAATCATCCCAGCGCCGCGCATATATGCGCCATGCGAGTTGGTCTCCTGCGAGGGGGCTGCGAAGTTGAAGTCTGGAAGCATCACATCAATGACTTGGCTGGCCATGGCATCATCCGTGCAGGGGGTCAGGTAACCAAGATTATCCAGCACATTCAGAGTGCTGAAACAGCCTAGATTCCCCCTTAAGTAACGTGTAAAAATCTCTACTCGGAAGAGGATATCGGTGGTGTGTCGTCAGTTGTCTGGCAGACAAAAGACCGGCAGGTTTTTGCACGAGGCATCACGGCTGTGACAGAGGTTCTTTCTCGATAGTTCTACATTGTTGTCGCTAGCTCAGCTTTGTGTTTGGTATGTGCCATCTGTATGAGCTCGGAGAAGCTAGACTATGGCAGGAAGAAAAGCATGACAGAGGCAACCCCAGAGTCGGTGTAATTAAGCTGTAGAATTATTCAGAGGGCCAACATATACAAAGTAAATCGATATGGGGAAATGGCTACAAATCAATCATACATTAAATTAGGACAATCCTCTTTACACTCTCTTGACAGAAGATAGAAGTTCCGGCTCCACATCAATAGCCTCAGCAACACCACGATCCTTCGCCTTCCACTCCTCCATCAACCCCTCAAAGTCAGCCGGAAGATATGGGGAGACGAGCTCCTGGAATGTGCTAGACTTTCGGTGCGTCTTGAGTCCCATGTCGTGCATCAACATGTTCACATAAGGCAGACCCTCAAAGACCATATCGGGCAGGTCAGCGCCGTAGCCACAGGGGAATCGCCACTTGCCCCATTGCGTATGTAGCATAATCTCGTTGATGATCTCCTCTTCAGTCCCTACAGTGTGATCCAGCTTGCCTGCCATGAAAGCAGCGATCCAGTGACCTTGGACAGTTGCACATACAGCGGTGCTAACTGTGGAGATCATACCCGCAAAGGCGAGGTCTTTGGAGTTTACATAGGTAGAGGGGACCATGAAGCGGTAGTATCGGAGAGGGTTAGCCTCCTTGGGCTTGCCACTGATCTTGGGTTGCTTTTCCAATCCGGGGTAAAGAGAGAGAACCTTGGCATCTGCGGCTTGAGCTAGAGCTCGTTTTTCATCAGTCGAGAAGGGCAGACCGAGCTGTTCCTGCCCGAGGTTGGCAAACTTGATGGTTGACTCCTTCTTCCAACCCGTCGAGCAGATTATGGCGTCGGTATCAACCTGCTCTCCTGAGGCAAGGATAGCCCGGTGCGGTTCTAGCCGTTCAATGTCATCAAGATGCACGCGGATCTTGCCCTGCTTGACAAGATCGAAGAGAGGGCTGTCGTAATTCAGGATGCTAAGGCCACTGCCAATCCAGTAGGCGGAGTGCCAAGGCTTGAGCTTCTTGAGCTCGGGGTGAGAGTCGTACTCGTTAGCAGTGATGATGTCGCTGCTAAGAACAGACCAGAATCTCTCCACTACGAAACGGCCTACAGCCGTTCCATGGAGGAATTTTCGGACTCGAGGGTAGCCGTCTGCGTGTCCCCATGGGCAAGGACTGAACCATGTCATCCATCGGATATTGAGAAGCTGATCGATCCTCTTCTTGAAGGGGGTGACAAATGGAGGTGCGATCCAGACAGGTCCGTTGCCGGTGGGCCGCACAATCAGATCAACAGTAGCACCATCTTGGACCAGAGCATAAGCGACGTCGAAGGCGGACTTTGCACCACCAACAACAATTGCCCTTTTCACGTCCAAGCTGGGAGCCCTCTTGCAAAAGTCCTTTGCATGGAAGAGTGGTGCTCCAAACTTGTCAGCATCCTTGTAAGCAGGCATGTTTGGAGTTGATGTCAGGCCAGTGGCCAAGACCAACTTCGCAGTGTCGATAGATCGGTTTCCATCAGGGGACTTGACGGTCAACCGCCAGCCGCCGCTTCCTTGGCGCTCAACTAGGTCGACAGCAGTGTTGAACTGAATTCGGTTGTAGACGTCGAAGTGCTTGGAGAAGTCGGTGAGGTAGCGGTGAAGAACAGGGCCAGGGATGTGACAGTTTGGCTTGACACCATACTTCTTCTCCTCCATAGGGAAGTCAGGGAATTCGTATGTGCCTCTCATGTTGTTTGACTTCAAGCCAGGGTAGAGTCGATTCTTAGACCAAGTGCCACCGCATGATTCAGCAGATTCAAGGACCGCCAAGTTGGCTTCAGGGTTAATTTGCCGGATCGCCTTTGCAGCTGCCAGACCGAACCATCCTATCACCGAGGTCAGGTTGCGAAAGATGATTATTTATCACAATATCAGTAACTTACCAGCGCCTACTACCACGATGTCATATGATTCCTTCATAGCTTTTGCCGTTGCAAAACCTCGAGTAGTAATGGTATAGGTGGGTATAATGATTGAAGGTGTCCTGGTTTGCAACCTTCTTTGTATCACAAATCGGCTCGGTGAACTAACTGACCGAAAACAAGTGGAGAAAGACATCTTTAACTCTTAAGAAGGTGAAAAGGCAAACAGGAACGTTTTGTAGCTGACCAATGCCGCTCCAGTATGATTACGTTCCGCTGAAGAGGGCGGCTGAGAACAGAACCACGTATTCAGGAGGGCTTGGCCTGGGCTCCCTGCCAGCACGCTGCAAATCACAGTACATTGTTGTTGATCAATCCGACACACTAAAGCCAACAATGTCGTATAGTGGTTAGGAACTGCGAGTTCCGTCGCCCCAAGGACTTCGCAATTTCCGCCATCGTTCATACCGTCTTTCCCGAATGGCAATGTGCGCGTTGCGTCTTATCACTAGGAACGGAAGAACCGCCAAAGAACCTCTACAGGACAGGGGCATTTCCAATCTGGTTTGGTGGCCGCAACTCCCCGCCGAGTGGCTTATCTTAATTGGAAATCGTCAAGGGCTCAGTTGTACCTAAACAGGGAATCTGGATTGGCCGTGTGATCCAAGTCGGAACGGTACCGTCCGTCGGTTCGTATCTGGGCTTCAGGGGGGTAAAAATCATGTGGGGTAGCACGATATGGTGTCTGCCATTTTCGTGTCTGGATGTTCATTATCTCGACTCTTCAGGCCTCTCGAGCGTCCAGGAACATGATAAAGAACGCTACGGGAGTTCCGATCGGAAGTTCCGACCGGAACAGGTATCCACCCCCTTATCTTGTCTCGAGCCATGACTGGATCATCAATCTCGCCCCCTGCACCATAGCAAGGGGACTATACCACAATCAGTATAAGTCTAAGTGCGTTGCCCAAGCTTAGCACGCAACATTCTGTCAGGTATTCATTTTCAATAAAATTACAGGAAAAGGACAGTAGAGACAGACAAGACAGGCTGGAGCAAAGATCCTAGTTCGCCAATTCAAGCGACCATGCCCGTGTACGCAGACATCACCAAACCTCCGGCCCCACTCCCTCAACCCAAGCCTCAATCCGTTGGTGAGGGCATCACCTTGCTCCCGCCGCTTTCGAGGCTAGGTCGTGGTCCAGGGCTCATCATCCTGATAGAGGAGTCGGAGAAGCATCTTCAAATTATTGAGGGTGTCCCTTCAGCACTCATCAAATGGGCCGAGGAGGGCTATACGGTGGTTGAGATCCAGGGTAAGGCTTTCAGCAGAGGTGTCAATGAAGCTATCAGCGTTGCTCTGAAGGCGTTGAGCGATTGTGATAAGCTGGAGTCAAAGAATGGTAAAGTTGGTGTCGTTGGTAAGTCATTTCTGTCTTGGACGTACACAATGTCACAGAGATCTAAACAAAGATAGCCTATGACCCCAAACTATGGAGTCAGGCGGCCGGAGTCCTCCTCAGTTCACCAAATGTGGTAGGCGGCGTGGTGTATGCAAGCGCCGCAGATGAAGATCAACCTGAGACCTCCGGGGTCCCTGTGCTTCGTCATGTAGCTGGCAGTGCGGCCATCACTAAGAAAGAGGATGGGGTGACGACATATTCATACGCCAATGGAAAGTCCTACCGCATGGCTACCCCCTTTGACAGGCACTTTGACTACTGGGCCGAGTCCTTGTCTCACACAAGAAACCTGACATTCCTCAAACCACTGATGGACGGTCCCTATTTCGATCTCGAACGAATCTGGGATGAACATACATATTACGAATTTGCGGACCGTTCCGTAGAGCACACGATGAGTACCATGGTCGATCAGCCATATGTCAACCACGTCCCCACTGTAAGCGAAAAGATGTTGAAAGGGCAATGAAAGCGTTGAAGCTCATTCATTTCTATAGCTGACTGGTGGCATCGGCCGCGGACCATTAACTGAGTTCTATCGAGGGCACTTCATATTTCAAAACTCGGTCGATACCGAACTGGAACTCATCAGCCGGACATTGGGGATCGATCGTGTGGTTGACGAATTCATCTACAAGTTTACGCACGACGCCACAGTAGATTGGCTGTAAGTGACCACAACACGACTTTCCTGCATATTCACATCTTCTGATATGTAACTACAGGCTTCCCGGGGTTCCGCCTACCTTCAAGAGGCTGGAGATGCCCTTCACAGCAGTGGTAAACATTCGAGGCGATCGACTCTATCACGAGCATATCAGCTGGGACCAGGGCACCGTGCTTGCCCAGCTGGGATTGATGCCAAAGTATCTCCCATTTCCATATCCCGTTCAAGGTCAGAAGGAAGGGGCCCGTTTTGAATTCCAGGTGCCAGTGTTGGGAATTGAGACGGCGAACAAGATGAGGGATCGGAATTCGGTACCGTCGAACGAGATGTTCAACTACAAAGTCCGTGAGGTGAATATCTAAGATTGTAGTGGATTAATTATTTATCACAAGTACAGTGTCTAATGCAAATCTTGGATCTCACATGATTATCTGCGATGATGTGCGGTTATCGTCATGACTCGAAGAACGAAGGATCAATAAACGATTCCAGGGTACTACCCTTGCAAATCGTAATCCTGGCCGTCTGCCCCCTAGCCTCGGTGTGTCGTCACTGCCCCCTTGACCAGAATAAGGCCCCAGTTATGATAGGGGCTGTGATTGTGCTGTACCTTCATTCATTGGCCATTGGTCAAGTGTAATTCGCCACCGGCACATCGCGACCAAAGAGCCCGCCCAAGGGGACATGAAGCCAAAGTCTGGGGTACCTACTTGCGCTTCACGACCATGGTTTAGCGTCGTTTTACCCCGCATTTTAACCCTGCGAGCAAGACATGAATTGTAGTGCTGCTGATACGGTAGATACCCGATACCATCGACCAGCACATGCTTATCTCCTTGCATCAAAACCAGGCCTGGCCCTGGACCCTCGATTTCCCCTTCTCCAACCACCCACCAATTGCTTGATGGACTCCTACTTGATCAATTCCTCCACAATGGCAACCACCGCGACTCAATCTCGAGAGACGGCTCGGGTCCTGAAGCGGTCAAGCAATACTGGCGGAGATGCAGGCAAACGCAGGGCACCCTACGTATTGCGCGCATGCGGTGCTTGCCGACGTCGGAAGGGCAAATGCGACGGACGACAGCCGTGTCGGTATTGTATGGATCGCGGCCACAGCTGTAGCTACAGCACGAGCTTCGAGCCTGATGGCTGGGGTGTCGACACAGCTCGGGGAAAGCCAAGACAAGAGCCTGGAAGAGCCAATTCGTCATCATCCGGGTAAGACTGCATTTTCCCACATTGCATCGTTGACACTGAATGAAGTTGTATCAGCAGTAACCAAGAATCCATGGTAGAGGTACTGGCTTCCCTGCAAGACCAGCTGGATAGCCTGGCATCTCAAGTTCACATGGCCAACCGCGACCGGTCGAATTCGCCACCCCCCATCTCTAGTGCTGGTGCTGCCAGGCTCCAAGAGTTCGCAACGATACTCGACAACGAAGCTAGCGCTCATGACGTTAGCAATACCGCCCACAAAGCCCTTCGAACAGCTGGATCCCCCGGCTTCTACGGTCCGACCAGCCCAGACTACACCTTGAATGTAGGCCAGTTGAAACTGCGGCGGAACAGCTGTCCCGGTCCACCGCTACAAGAACAACAACTCCAGCTCGCCAGTATCGACGAGGACGCCGCGTCAGACACGACTGACGACGAGGCTGCTCAGGAGGAACGATCTTCAATATCGCCTCGGACGGTGGGCAGACAAGACGCGACACCACTATTGACCTTTCGATCCATCATGGGCTTGCAAGAGGCTATTCAACTTGTGCACATCTATCAGGAGGTCGTCGGAGATCTCCATCCTGTCGTTGACATAGATGCACTCATCAGGCAGGCTCAGTCGTGGTACGCAGACTCTGACTCTGGGGCCACTTCCTGTGAGCTTCTGATGATATTCAATCTCGTTCTTGTTATTGCTCTCCGCGCCGACCCTAGGCCGAACCATTGTCACAAGGAGAAGCTTCTTCAGGAGAGCTTCCAAGACGCCGTCAATGCAAAACTGGCTGCACCCGCTTACAGCATAAAACACGTCACCATCATATTCCTCAAGGTGTGATATCAAACAGTTTGTCACTTATCTCAACCTTGGCTGACTGAAGCACGATAGGGGTGGTATGACTTCTTCCAAGAGATGCCGCGCTCCGCTTGGCGCATGTGTGGAATTGCCGGCCGTACATTGATGGAACTCGGGTTTCACAATGGCCAGGTGTTCAATCATACCTTGACTTCGGATGCCCAGCGCGAAGAGGCCTGCATCCTGATAAGCAGCATTGTGATTCTTGATCGACAGTGGAGCTATGCCACTGGGCTGCCATTACACTTTCACGAAAACAGTTTCAGCTCTATTTCGACGTCCTCTGTGAGTAGATGAACTCACTTCTATACATCTCCCTAATTTAATGCGTAATAGGTTCAGCATCCGTATTTAAAGGCCATGCTCTCGTTTATACTCATCAGCGACCGATTCGGCGAGCCTATCTCTAGGGCTGCCAAGGGGGAGCGATACACCGATGACGATGCCTTCGAATTGATGAACTTCCAGATCGAGCAGTGGAGAAAGAAGGCTGTCGGGAATTACACTCTATCTCAATGCCGTGCATGGCATACAAACCCATCAACCAGGCCGCCGACATGGGCCATCTTGTTGAACCTCCGCGCCGAATCTGTGCGTAGCCAACTCCTTAAACCCTTCTTCTTCTCAGAGTCCGATATCGAAACAACAAAGAACCACCTCAGAGCAGGGACAGAGCTCGTCTACGACATCTGCCACGTTCTCTACATGCTCGACACTTACACCGACATCTACCGCAAACAACATCCCTACTTCCAGCACATATTGGCTTGCACAGCTGGACTTGCCTTTCTGGTTGTAGCATTCATCAAACAAAACAAAACCACTGTTTTGTGTAGCCTGGCGCCCGATCTAGTTGATTCCCTCGGCAGAAGTTTCCTCATGGCGGAATGCGTCACCTTGAACCATGCTAAACGGTCACGTTCTGCGCGGAGACTGGCAAGGAGGATGGTGGAGATGAGACAGATACTTCTAAGTCTGGGCATTCTCGGAGGTCCAAATACGGGAGCAAGTGAAGAGGAAACACTGGCGAATACTTCAAGATCTATTCCGAGGGAGAGCTTCATTCCTCAGCCCGAGATGCTGGACTTCCAGTCCCAATCAGGCTATACGCCACCGCTTCATGATGGAAGCTTTTCTGATGGATTCGGGCTTAATATTCCGTCCACTCTTCCCGATACTGATGTAATTATGGGATGGGCAGATTCACTTCGTCTCCAATGGCCCATTGGGGATGTAAGCCACATGTTTTCGGAGAGTACCTTTTAGGATGCATCAATATCGAAGGTTGTAATCTAGACACTGTCTATAGCGCTTCACAAAAGAGAGGAGCTTTGCAGCGGTACACTTAGCACTTGTTCCTGTGACATGAAGCAGTGACCTTATCTTGGCCTTGCCCAGCTGAACGACTGAGCTTGGTGTATTCGGGTGCTCTATCCGCCTTGCGGGCCGGTTCCACCCCCTGTATCGGTACATAGCCGACCCCGGCCCGCAAGCAGTAACCGCCAAGCGATCTGCTCTGACATCATGCTGCAAGGATGTTATTTCTTCGGCGACTGATAAGCAAGGAGTGGAAGTTTGACCCTGTACTCTTTATTCTCACAGAAATGAGGTGTCATGGAGAGGGGTGATGGATTCAGGATATCAGGGCGACAATGAGCAACATGTACCTATAAATTTTACCTTGCGACGATATGTGATGAAAAAAGAAGCGCTCTAACCAATAGTAGGTTGAGGTGAAAGAAGCTGTCACTGGTCAAGATTCGGCAGCCCTCTGCGCTTAATGATCATGTCATCTATCTGATACAAGTACATGGTGAAAAGCTTGGATGCTGCAATAAACACAACAGCTATTAATTTTCGTAACTAATCAGCCCATCTATCGTTCCCGCATGCAGACCACCAGTAATTGGAATGTCAGCTGCCGTAGTATGTCGAGCAGCATCACTCAGCAAGTAAACCACGGCCCCTGTGAGATCATTCTGAGTGCTCAGTCGCTGATTAGGCGGCGCAAGCCACATCTGCTCACCCTCCCGCTTGCTCTTAGTCTCACGAACATTCCTCGTCATTTCCGAGTCGACAAAGCCAGGTGAGATGGTGTTGACGCGGATGTTTTTGGGTGCCAACTCAACTGCCAAGGCTTTGGAAAGCATAAGCACGCCGCCCTTGGAAGCGTTGTATGCCGCCATTCGATAACCCGGAAGGCCAATGTGGGCGGATTGGGAGGCTAGAAGGACCATGCTGCCGCCTGTGCCTTGCTTAATCATCTGACGAGCTGCCATTTGGGCAACGAAGAATGTCCCTCTGACCTGGTATCCTGTCAGTACTATCGCAGTCGTTGAAACTCGAATACGAACGTTAATGTCTTGAATGCGGGTGAACTCGTCCCAAGTCTGGTCCAAGAATGGCTTGTCAATGGCAATTCCAGCAGCGGGCACACAGCCATCAATGGTGCCAAACTCCTGTAGAACCTTGGCAAAGGCTGCCTTGATGCTACCCTCGGAGGTAACGTCAGTCTGGATGTAGATGGCCTTTGCGGAGAACTTGTCGCCCAGTGTGTAAAACTCGTCAACGGGCTTCTCCTGGATATCCAACACCGCAACATTGCCTCCCATCTCACAGATGGCGCGTGTGCACGCAAAGCCGATGCCTTGGGCTCCGCCTGTGACTACATAGCTGCGACCACGAAGCTCAAACATTGGCCGCACATCATGGAGAACGTCGGACGACATAATGGATACAGCTTCGAGGCTGACTTGGTTTGACTAAGTGAGAGAAAATTTTCTCAGTTATAATAGCTAAAGAAAGGTAATATATCATGTATTTATCTTGTCTTATTTGTTGATCATCATGCGGAGGTGAGATGCATGGCCGGCCGGCCTCCGGAAAGTGGATCTAGATCCACCTTCCGTCGTCCGGAACTGTCGGAAGCGCAAGGGCCGTTCACCGATGGTGGGAATCGGTGAACTGAACGACACAGACGATTCTCGGCTAAGAGACACTGGGTATATCACAAGAATTGTACGTATCAAGGTAAATTCCATCCCAGATCACCTTGCCCTTAGTTCTCCAGGCATTCAAGCTGACTCACACGAATCATGTCCTCCCACCCTCCCGCCGCATGCTGTGCCACTGGCACTCTTCACCAGTAAGGCCTTGCTCGTTTTGTTAATCCCAATCCTTTGAACTTGAGGCTCACGTATCAAGGGGCACTCCGAGGGGCACCATTGTGAAGATCGATGACAATATCGACGCTTATCTTGCCACGCCTTCCACCCACGCTCACACAGCCATCTTGTACATACCTGACATTGTCGGAATATGGCAGAATAGCAAGCTTATGGCAGACGCGTTCGCTGAGCAGGGATATACTTGCCTCGTTGTTGATATATTCAATGGCGACCCGGCGCCGTTGAACATGCCTGATGGTTTCGACATAATGGCATGGTTGACCAAAGGATCTCAGGGGAACAACCCTCACACTCAGGAAGCTATCGATCCAATTGTGGTTTCGGCAATCAATTATCTCAAGAGCCTCGAGGGGATTACTCAAGTTGGCGCAGTGGGATACTGCCTCGGGGCAAAGGTTGGTTGAGCCACTGGGTCAAAGGTATGAGCAGTACACTTACATCGCAATTTAGTATGTCATCTGCCATTACAAGAGCGGTATTAGTTGCGGTTTCGTCGCTCATCCCTCTTTCGTGGAGGAACAGGAACTGTCTGCCGTTGATGGTCCACTGTCAATTGCTGCCGCCGAGCATGATGATATTTTCACCGTGGAGAAACGCCATGAGAGTGAAGCTATTCTGTCCAAGTCTAAGAACGACTGGCAGATCAACTTGTTTTCTGGAGTACATCACGGTTTCGCTGTTAGGGGGAATATGAGCGATAGAAAGCAACGGTTTGCGAAAGACCAAGCTTTCAATCAAGCGGTGGCGTGGTTCAACAGGCACTTTGACTATAGTTAATATTCTCTTACCAGAGAGCAAAATATCAGTACCATGAGTCGTCCTTTCATTTGTCTGATCAACTATGCACCTAACCCACTGCAGTAGATGACAGACCCATTCGAGTGTCAAACTGCAGGCTGGCAAGCAATGAAGACGGCTTCTCTCCTGACTAAAGCCGTGAAGTTGCGGCTAATGATCGAAGCAATTCTGGGCTAATGATGTTTCCTCATATCGTCGATACACGCCTAAAGGTCAGGTAGCCCCATAGATCATTGTCAACCTTGCCATCGGCCCAGGTTTGCGTTGGATTGGGAAAATTCAACCAGTCGTCGGCGATGGTGAAGCCGTCATGCCAATCAATCAAAGAGCCATGTCAGTGATGTAAAATTCTAATGTTGACAAATTATATAGATGACGAGATATGTCGACATTAGGGGTGCAAACAAGCATATCTCGTGAACAATAGCGTGGCTCCTCTCCCGCTTAGCCTCCATGACTAACTCCTCCCTTCAAAGGTCGTCATCAGAGTCCCAGTTCGGCAATTGGAGAGTCGAATCACCATTTGGGCCGTTCAGATATGGCTTGATCTGGCTTAGAGACCGGACCTTGGCGTTGAAGTTGACACCCACCGCTTTGAACAGCGACGCCAGAGTGGAAGACTTGATTTTCGGCCTGCAGGCAACCCAGCTCAGATTGAGAAACTCGCCCGGGCTTTGGCTCTTCCAATTCGCCAAGTCAAGGAGCGCTTCCTTGACAAAGCTACGCTCTCGACTCTTCAGAATCAAAAGAGAAACAATGGACGGAGGAAGAAGCCGGATCAAGACGTCAGAGTTTTTGTTCTGTTCATGGATTGAAACATAGCCGAATAACGGAATCGAGTTGATAAGTACGTGTTTCAACACCGAGAATCCCTTGAGGTTTACACCCGGGGGGATCTTCCTCATTTGGAGACCTCGCTTGCGAAGATCAAGATGCAGCACTTGCAGCGTGCTCTTGTGTTTGTGAAGAGACTGGATGGCGTCTGACGGCTGAAAATGGCCGTTCCCAATACTTAGCGTCTCGTCCTTGGCAGCCTCGTATTCGAAAGCCACCAAGCCCCCGGTGCAGGCATCCAAAAGCCTCCGCAGCATTTCAGCCGACATTAACGTATCCGTCACCCTCAAGGTCCTGAGGGTTGGCATGTTGGGGATTGAACCCCCGAAATGCAACGTATATTGGTGAAGGTTCAACGTCTCCAGGCCTGGAGCCAACTCGATGATAGGGTTGCCACCAACGCCGAGGTCAAGCATTTTCAAAGGCAAGTTCAAAACGTCGAGAGCCGGAAGAGACGACTTTGCAAGCCCATATGATGGCCAGCGGCAGTCCCCCTGGAGGCTAAGATACTCGAGATGCGGAGTTTGGGCAATCAATATCGCCACTAGCTCAGCATTCATCCAGCGCCAACCAGGTACTGAGCCCTCAGTCATTGCCCGATGTAGATGACGCTCCTGTCTCTCAGTTAAGTCGCGTTTGCCGTCAAGATAGCAGCCCAAAAAGACTTGGTAGACTTCTGGCCAGTCGAAGCTCTCCTCATCGGTCACGCTGGATATACGTCGTCTCCAGGCCTCGGGAAGGTCTATTCCAAGAGCATGTGCGGCCTGTAAAATAACAGCCTTCTTGGTCTGGCTTTCATCGGTACTGCCCCTTAGCAGGTACGTATGGACATAAATAATCTTGACTAGATGAGCAAGGTCCGGCCGCCGAGACAAGGTGGTAATAAACGACGCAAGCCGGCCTCCCCAAGTGTATGATTCCGAGAGCCACGAATCGCCATATCCCAAGACGAACTCGTGGTACAAGATGGGTTGGGCAACATCGCGGAACCATTTAGAGGTCAATGATAGCGAGAAGAGCGCATGTCTGTCGATAGAGTACCAGGACTTGGCATCGGGTTGTTGCTTTGGTCGCCCCGAGTCTTGGAAGCGAAATGGCCGGTCGTCCCAGGACTGACTGTATTCTTGTTGACAGTGTAGACAAAAGTATCGGAATATATGCAACAATATCTCATTCGAAAGATACAGGATCGAGCTTGAAGCCATGGTATCGCAGTCCCGATGTTGGGAGTAACAGTAGATGTCTCTTCCCTGTCTCAGGCCTCAAAAAGTGCCACATCACGTGCCATGTGAGGTCCACAATGGCCACCAATCACAATAAGATCACTAGGTTCACTCAACAATCGATGAAAGTCGGATCACTTGCATCACTTGTTGATCCAAGATGACATCCTTGTATGTAGAACAACCTCACTCACATTCCCCTATATAACGGCTGCCTCAGCTCTACATATCACTCAGTTACACTGATCAGAGGCCAGTTGCGGGTTACATGATGGCATCACCACAAGCCACCAACACCCTAGGACTCCAGTAGCTAGCTTCACGTGTCGTTAGTGGCATTCCCCGTTTCGCCTAAACATTTCTCACCAGCACCCTCCGTCCCACGACGGACAGCTTCCCCTCTTTCACACCTGTTTATCGAGAGGCACACCCACAGTCTAGGGTTTCGACGACCGGGATGTCGCACTCTTCCCTCTACCAGTCTTTGGACGATGCCAGAGCCGAAATCAGGCTCCTCAAATTCCATTCTGTCGAAACGGCTTTCGAGCTAGTTACAGTATCTCTCAACGACTCGCCCGACTACGCGGCCCTATCTTACGTCTGGGGCAGTCCAACGGATCAAGAGTCAATCATCATTCAAGGCCAACACGTCCGCATTGGGAGGAACCTAGCATCCGCCCTAGCACGACTCTGTCGTCGAGCGACGACTCGGGATGGCCACTCGCTAGACGGCCAAACATGCCGCCGATCATCATGGTCGTGTGTGAGACGTATACTGCCAGTTCGTACACACGAGGAACCCCAAGCCCTGTACTTGTGGGTGGATGCACTTTGTATCAACCAGCAAGACCTCAAAGAACGCGCCTGGCAGGTCCAGCTGATGGGCCGAATCTATACCTCTGCCCAAGTTGTGTATTGTTGGATCGGTCCTACTGATTACTCGCTGGCATTCAACTCTCTCAAGAAAATCGCTCACGAAGTTAGACGACAGAGTCGGGCTCAGGGTGTCGACACAGACAAATGCGAGTTCAGACTCGAGTCGTTATGGCGGCATCCAAGTCTCTGCCTGGAAACAGACTTGTTAAGTTACTTTCCCAAGAACAAGGCTTGGTCTGCCATATGGAATCTTTTAGATGAGGATTATTGGAGCCGTGTCTGGATTTTTCAAGAACTTGTCCTTGCTCGTCGGGCAATGCTGATAGGCCCCTCAGACGCTACGTTGAGTTGGGATGACTTTGATGCTGCTACAGTCAGCCTGTGCCCGCTTGGGCGAAGGCTCATCATGGAGCAGAAGAAGAAGCCACTCTTCATTTCCAACATGGCGTGGGTCAAGTTCAAAGAGGTCAGGCCTTCTGTTGCGGCTATCATGGTGCGGTCTGGTCGGGAACTCATCGAGTTGCGCGGTCTTGGCAAACGAAAAGACTATATAACCCAACTTGAGTGGGAAATATCCTCATTCTCTCGGTCATTCGCTGCGACAGATTCACGAGATTACATCTATGGCCTTCTTGGAATCACCCAGCTTCCGATTTCACCCAACTATGATGGCGACGAGGGGACAGTATCGGGTGTATACATCGATTACTGTGATGGCTGGTTAAAGGCGGCTCGGACGGGCTCTGAAAACCTTTCCATTCTTCCACTCTCCTTCTTGTCTATTGCTGGGGCTGTGCGGCATTGCCTAACAGACGATCTGCCCAGCTGGGTGCCTAATTTCCCAGAGAATGCTCGCAGCTCGAGGCAAGGAGATCTCGGGCCAAAGAATACATTCTCCGTCGATGATCCAGGGCGATATCCCTACATTATTCGAAGGACCCGGAGTCTCTTTGTTTGGGGGTTTCAGCTTGAGCGTATAACCCATGTCGCGGGCAATTCGGCCACAGATGTTATAGACACGGCTGTCAAGAAGTTTTTGTCGTTCGTCAATGGCTTTTTGACTCGCCATTCGGCATACGTTTCTGGAATTACACCACTGCAAGCGATTTGGCGGCTTATGCTTCAAAATCCACCCAGTCACGCCAATGAAGAGATGGCCGAGTGTCTTCGAGCTCTGATAGGGCTCGAAGCTACATACCAAACCCTCCCCCAGCAACCGAAGCAGCTGACTGAGATATTAAAAACCCTAAACCCGGAAGTTCTGCATCGTGCTTTCCCCGGCGCCGACTTGCGGCAGTATTATAGGGAGACACAGTCATGGAATAGTGTGGCAGACTTCCGTAACCTCTTCAGGCTACAGTCTCTCAACAGACACACCAGGTCTTTTGAATCGGAGAGCGGATACATTGGAATTTCTTCCATGGGCGTAACCAAGGGTGACTTTCTTTGCGTATTTTCTGGCTTTAACCAAACAGCTGTGGTGCGCAGGTCGGACGCGGGTCACTATCGCTATGTGGCCACATCACATGTGTTGGATATCGATGCTCAAAGCCTCATTGAGAAAGGCAGGCAAGAGCCCCAATGGTTTGAACTGAGATAAGTTGTTTATAACGATGCGTGCAATAGAAATGGGTCCATCAGGACCATGAGCGTTTCGGCCCATTGAATGATGATCGAGTGACATGCTCCGGCGAGATTGGTCTTGTCAGCAATGGTGACATTCACCGCATGCGTTCTTCGTTCAGGACCAAGCCGAAGCTATACAAATACGCCGCGGTTTAGATTTTTGGGCATAATGATCAGTTGATAACATACGAAGATAAGGCAATACTCTAGATCAACCTCGAATTACTCGCAGCCAATGCACGGGAGGCGTTATGGTGTGGTCCATTAGCCATGATACCAACAATGACACCTAATGTCTTACAATCAGCCAAGTGAACAAATACTTACCAGAATTCAGACAGCAATGACCATCCGCAAAAATGTAAGCGATGCGATTAAAACAAAGTATCTGACATAAGATCATTGCCGCTTCCCCTAGTTACATATCTTTTCTATTATATCTTTACCACTTCGGCCGTTGCTTATGCACGTTCTTAGTATCTCTTTGCTAAGTCTATGGTTATCTGTCTTAAAATCCATAAACTACTTTCTCTATGAAGTATTTCTTATTCCAGATGTATTCAATATTAAGTTGAAACAAAAAAGAGTGCAAGCTGTAGGGTAGGTGGACTGATGAGGTGTGGACTGACTCAGCAGCAGAGCCAGTCGGCCAATGTTTTTCCAGATCCGATATAAGCCCCACACTGTTCAACGTATCAACCTCCTTTTGTTTACCACATCAGGAACAGGTCGCGACAACGACGGATCTCATTATTTCGGCCATCCTCATGTCACCGCCACAGTTCCTTTCAGACCAGCTTATCGTAGATTGGTTAGAGCATATTCCAGCCTTAACAGACGACCCACAACGCGACCAGCTATCGTCTGAGGTTCTGCCGTCCAGGAAACGCAAGCGTCAGACTGATCCTCGCCTTCTGTCGCCGCCCACCTCACTTCCCAACCCTCCAGCCCTTCCTGAAGAAATGTCGTCGAGCGGAGCGCCTAAGAAGCGCAAAAACGACGACGTGCAGGATGATGCGACTCATGATGAGCCAGATGGCGAGCAGGTGACGCCGCGGCCCAAAAGCAAGAAGAAGACAAATGATGCCATCTCGGTGTCATCAGCCTCGCAGAGCCAACACTCGAACAGTTCATCAGCACACATGGTCTTTCAACAGCTCTCGATTGACCTTGTAGGTCCAACTCTGGAGAGAAGGCCTATGATTATTGGCCATTCTGAGCTTCCCCGGGACCTGTCCAAGCTCATCATTGAGTTTCGACGCATTGGCGCCGGATACAAAGTAGTCCCGGGCGATCTTCAGGTATGCTTGTCCCGAACTCAGGAAATACATCACTCCTAACTAATTTGCATAGCCAATCATAGAGGAGTCCAAAGGATCAAGTGAAGATAATGCTGACCTTTTTGCCCTTTTCGACGATCATGTCTACGACCCTAGTCTTCCTTTGCGAAGGAGGGGGCGGATTCTACTTGAAGAAGTCCTTGAAAGCGTCGAAGTGGCAGGAGATTGCGATGAAACGGGCCAGGACGAGGCAGGCTGGAACAATCTTGTCCACACACCGTTGCTAAACCTCGCTTTTGATGGCCGACGAGGCAACTTGGTCGGCTTCGCCCCGTGGTAGGCACCATAGCTGTCTCCATCATACCCATGCCAGGCTAACAATGGTAATAGCATGCAAGCGAATATTTCTGCTGGAAGTCGCATTTCAGGGTTCCCCGGTGCGAGGGTCGACTATTCTATGTATCTCAACCCTATAAACGATCCGGATCCAAGGGTAGTGAATGCGGTTAAACGGATTCAGCTTCAGACACCTGACAAAACTGTCAACCATACACCTTTCGTCCCCCTCCGTGGCAGGCCCATCGGTGTGACTGTTGAGACTAAGCGTCAGGACGGGGCGACTGGTAAAGCTGCCCTCCAGATCGGCATCTGGCAGGCATCGCATTGGAAGAAGCTCTCAGAACTTGCAGGGGAGGCCATCAATGAGCTGCCTTTCCTTCCAGGCATTGTGGTTGAAGGGCATGAGTGGAGTTTTGTGGCCAGTACGCATAAGAATGGCAGAACTGTGAGATCCCTTGTTACTTCATTTGGCTTTATTACTCACAACAATCAGATACTCTGGGCGAGCGAGAGTTTTGGCAAGACACTGTCGCCACTAGATACGTTCCAAGCCATAGCAGGAGTCCGCCGTTTACAGAGGTGGATGACTGACATGTATTGGCCATGGTATAAGCAACATATCTTGAAAGTAGTATAATAAAGAGTTACCATGGTTCTCGGCGCTGACCTGGCCATATGAACTGGCCATGTCACTGACGGGGCCCTAGATCAAGTATACTGGCAGCCGGTATCCGATTCTTGACATGACCCAAGCATCCCAGACCCCACCCCGTCCCTTGGGGAATCTAGGTGACGGCTCGCATACTCTTGTTTGTTTCCTTGTGTCTCTTAGAGTGGCGGGAGTACTATTGAAGCCCTGCTATGGCTCGTATAATCAGGGCTGGCCTCTAGCTAAGACACGGTGAATGACTTTCTTGATGAGGAGGCTTCTCCCGTAGGCCTGATGCTCGTGCCAGGGATGGCTGGTGTTCTATGATCCAACCTCTAACCTGGGCTGCCCATGATGAACATGGTACTGAGCCTCAATCGCATCATTGGCCAGGTTACGCTCCTGTCTAGGCACCGACATCCCGCCATGGGTGGGCCGCTTGACACAGCGGCTTGGCACAGATCAGGCTGTGTGATGTTGAGGTATAAGGTACTTAGTACCTGAAGAGTTCTTCACGCTCCTGGAGAACAATTTCTTTGGCTCAATGGTACAGTGGACCTTGAAAAGAATGACCAACATGCATAAGAGACCCGCTTGTCACATTTCAGCCGCTTTCGAGGTGCCGCCACATGACCAGAATCGCTTATCCCTTGACGACTCTAAGATAACAAAAATACCTCAATATTCTATTTACCCGAGGGATTCAAAAGAACTTGAAGCATTGCACAACCAGTCCTTACAATTCCTTAGTACAACACCCAGTCCTACAACACTGCCCACCCGCCGTCTTTACAAAGCCATTATGGATCCAATAGTGTACATCGCGCCAGAAAGGCCCGGTGACTGGACCGGCGCTCCTGATTTCGACGGTTGTCTTTTTCTCGCTTTCGAAGCATTCGAACGGAATCAATGCTATGGTGGCCACTCATTTGAACTCCCTACTCTCCTCGAACATGTGCGTACATGTGTCGACTGCCTGATGGTTCGTCGGGCCATCGAGGATCTTGCACCACACCTACTGGAAAAAGGGCGGCATGAAAACTGCATCGTTTCTATTGGCGGTGGCTATGAAGATGACAACAAGTGGAATGGTATTTTGACCATTAAAATTTTTGAGGATGAAATGGATGTTGGCGCCAAAAAGTTCCAGCTCCTTCGCAGATCGAAGGGTAGGTACTCTGCCCTCTATGTTTAAGTTGAGCAAATGGTTTAATCATCCTGCTAGTCGAGCCGCTTTTTGAAGACAATTATGACTACAGCGGCAAGAGGAGCAACAGATTTGGCCAGTCTCTCCATGTAGTCGAGGATTCCTCGTCCCAAGCCGCTTTCGATCGAGCCGCGAAGTGGCTTGCCCATTGCGTCGAGAATGACAAGGCCTGCGAGCCTCCGGATGATGATTTCATGCCAGAACATCTCATCAATGTGGGGTCAAATTCCCAGTCGCCGTTTCTTTTCAAGACCTCCGGGAATCGCAAGCCTTATGCTTGTTTAAGCTATTGATGGGGCCCTGGATCGGATGCGATTCTGAAGACCATAATATCTAATCTCGAGGACCATTATCAGAAAATCCCAGAGTCCGCAATGCCCAAAGCTATTCAGGACGCTATCAGGGTATGTCGAGGGCTTCATATTCAGTTCCTCTGGGTCGACTCCCTTTGCCTCGTCCAGGACGACATCGACGCCTGGCTTAAAGGCGCTGCGCAAATGTCACAGATCTACCTCAATTCGCACCTTACAATTGCAGCCCTAGAACCAGGAACTTGCCAGTCCCCTTTTCTAGGCCCGCAGAGGTTCGGCGATAGAAATTGGCAATGGCTTGTGAAGCCCCTGGCCCCTGATGGGGAGGCTGGCCCAGGACCCGACATGCTCATTCGAGCCGAGTCCGCTACGATCCCGGAAGATACACCATGTTCCCTCGACAAACGAGCATGGTGCCTACAGGAAAGTATGCTGCCAAATCGAAGGCTATGCTTCAATGGGGACGAGATGATATGGGAGTGCCTGTCTCGGCAGCTCTGTGAATGCGGCCACACTATTCGCAACCCGCTTACCATCCGCCACGTGGAGAATGGAGCAGCTCTAAAGATAGATCGCCTCAAAGCGAAGCCTGTATTATCTGCTCCTAGACCTCTGTCATCCAACAATGATCGCGTTAGTGAGTACTCTGCCACGCGGGGTTACATTGGCATGATGAGAACTACGTGGAGACGTCTAGTCGAAATTTATTCCCAACGGCAAATGACGAGAGGAGATGACAAACTCAGAGCCATTGCTGGTCTGGCAAAGATCCTCGCGGAGAGATTCCGACGCGAGGGGCTCACAAAAGAAGATGACGAGTACCTGGCTGGGCTGTGGAAGCACGAGATTCATAACGATCTGTCCTGGGTCGTCGAGAGCCTCCCGACTGAGCCGGAAAACGTACCCCGGAGTCCTGATGGCGAGAACACCCTCTGGAACGTGCCGACGTGGTCGTGGGCATCTACTCCAGGACACATCGTGTACGACTCTGAAGCAGCACGTGTTTTTTGGAAGTATGATCCTTCCGCACAAGATGTCTGCCAAGTCGTAGAGGCACGTTGTGAGAGGGAAAATGAACACGACGAGATGAGCGCGGTTATCCAGGGCCGCCTGACCTTGCGGGGAGCCCTCGTGCCAGTTGAGCTCATCGCTAAAGTCGAGAGCACTCAGCCCCCGCGTGCGCCACGTTCTTTCGAAGTGAGAACTACCTGTGACCCGAACTGTGCTGACCGCGTGGCTTGGGTACGGTCTGAGAACCAAAAGGTTAACAAGGTCCTACTCGATCACCCGAGGCATCTGGCCGAGTTGCAGGAGGTGGCTTCTGAGAAGTCTGTGACTGGGACAGAAAGGGAATATTACTGCCTTCGTATTTTTAGTTGGGTGGCCGAGA
Source organism: Fusarium piperis (assembly GCA_027886205.1). NCBI lineage: Eukaryota > Fungi > Ascomycota > Sordariomycetes > Hypocreales > Nectriaceae > Fusarium > Fusarium piperis. Next base: position 18,352 of record RZGM01000155.1, on the reverse strand, counting down.
CAGGGAGGTTCTCGGAGTATGGGAAGGAGTGTATGGGCCCAGAAACCTGGTTCTTGGTCTTGAAGAGATCCCGGAGGGTCGTAGGTGCGATGGAGAGAATTGGCATTGGTAGCCATGAGACAATGCATCTGCGCCAGTGTCCGATTTTCGAGGAGTATGAAGAGACAACTTTAGACATTGTGTAGGAATACATATTCTGGTCTGCAGGCAGTTTCTGGAAACCGCCTAGAGAATCGCGCAAGTACCTTGCTTTGAATATCATTCTTAAAAACGAAAGGATTGCTTGGATTCTTCTTGGAGATTCCTTTGTCTCGGAGCGTTGATGAAATCTGGGAAGATTTCATTGTCAAGCCTTGGCCCTCTCAGGTTGATGGAGGGCAGCCATTGTTCATAGCCGTATCGTCATGGTCCTTAGAGGAATATCTGATTGAAGATAGCAACGTGGCCTGCATCGCCGAGGTATATTGGGTAGGAATAGAGGCGCACCTGGCTCGCCTGGAGTCTGTGATGACGTCGGAGACCAATGCACTTGAGCAGAGTCGGTACTAACACGGCGTAGCTCAGCCATTCTGGGGCATGGTAGGGGAGGGGCTTTCCTGTTCCGAGGCGAGACAGCAGCAACAGCTCGTCTACTCTGGAAGAGAGCAGTCAGATACACACAGGATAAAGTCAGATCTTATTTAACACACACACAAAGAGCAGACTAGACGGCGGTGGTATCGCTAAGATGAGAGGCGGCTTGTCTTGAGCATCACGTGGTGATGGAACTCAGAGTCACGTGCTAGGCATAAATAGTGGCTATGTGATCTGCCAACCAATCAGGGTCCGGTTCCCGAAGCGCCACAGGCTGCGAGCATGTGCTGATTGGCCCAACCAGAAAGCCACATACCTCTTGACGCTGGTTGCTGGGTCAATTTAACATCACCTCTCATTGTCATCATCTCAATGCGAAAGTCGGCAGCTCAATAGCATGCACATCACGTCAAACGCGGCCGTCACGCCTCCCATGCGAGTTCATGGATGGAATATTCACCTTCTTGCGGGCCCTGACGAGTTTCATTTCGCTGGGCTCTACCAAACTCTCGGTAGCGAGCTGATAACATTTTTAAACGTCGTTGATGAGCTGCGCCTCTGTTTCGACATACCATGTATCGAACGCGGTCATGATCCGTACGATATCATCGCTTTCGCACCGGCCGGCTATATTCCGGAATCGACGGTCGATATTCCCTCTCTCATCCAAGGGGATGATATGCGACGCCCGGTTCCATCTCTTCCCCCTCGGAACCCCAAAGTTCAATCCATCATAAGATTTCATGTTCTTCTTCATCAGCCTTGCGAGATCTCCCATGAAAAGCCAATTGAGGTGCATCTCGAAGGTTAATATATCTCTCATTCTCGTCTTGAGTCAAGTGCTGACAGGTCGCTTTAGCCCAATGCGCACGACACATCCCTCGACCAACTCGTCGAGTAGACCCCAGATATCTACCACCTAAAAAGCCGTCTTCCGACTCTCGCTATGCTATAATGCCGTTTCGACGTAGCCTCAAGCCTCGCACGGCCTCCCAGTCCCCAAAGCGCAGATCTGGCACATCATCACCAAACAAGGACAACGAGGTCGAAGACATCTCTGGTTTATACACACCACCGAAGATGGAAATCCCTCCAGAGGAGGCGCGAAAAACAGTCGAGTCATTTCATCAAAATTGCCTCATCAACGCAGATTCGTGTGCTGTATCAAGAGAAGGCCAGTCATGGTGCATCAGCCCAGCAGTGGGACCAGCTCTCCAGGCCTGCCACATCATTCCTCAACAACATTATCATCTCTATCCTGACCATCTCTATCAAGGCCTTACGGAGGATGATGATGACGTCGAATTCAGTGCGGAGCGACTGAAGCAGGCCTGGACGAATACGTGGTCAAACAGGAACGGCATTCTTCTCATGAGTCATTTGCATGAGCTCTTTGATGCACGTCTCTTTTCTATCCATCCAGGCACGCATAGAATCCGTGCATTTGTACCGTATGATGTCATCACCAAGTTCAACGGTCAGAAAGCCGACCTGCCTGCTATAGTAGATCGAAGGGCACTCCGGCATCATTACGAGATGTCATGCATCGAGAACATGGCTGCACAAATGCCCTTGATGAACCTGGACTCTCAAAATATCAGCTCAAAGACCACACCAGGGATTAAATCGCCATTGAGCGGGAGGGTCGACCTGCAGATGGGCAATATTGTTAGTCGAGGGGGCGATCCGTCCAAGAGAGCAAGGCCAGACCAGGATGCCACTACCCAACAAGGTGGACAGAGAGACGATGTGCGCGAGCCTCTATCTCCCGATAACAACATAGAGCGAGATAAGAAACGGGGGCGATTCGATGACTTGGGCGAGAATCAACACCAGGGGGTGACGGGCTATGACCATGGATTGTCCGATCATGTCCAAAGCAAGAGGACATGTGATACCATGGTGGAATTCCTGGCCGACGTCAATTGGGAACTACGAAAATTGAAGGCGAACTAGGCAATGAGGCAAATTCATTCTTGCCAAGTGCCTGGTGGAATGGCAGGCAGTGCTCCCACCCGGATTGTCTAGGCATCGTGTAACATCACGAAGTGCATTGCTTCTTATGATGATAAACATAGAGAGCTTTAAAATTACGAGTTGCATCTTCTCAAGTTGGGTGTATGATACATTTCATTCAAGTGGTGTCCCGGTCGATTCGTCGGCTCGTTCAAGAGGAAGAGACCAAGTACCTGGGTTTTCCTGAATAATTATTCAGCATCATGATAGCTCTAAAATAGATCACCCGACTTCACTGTTGGTCAAAGATGGTTATGTCTTTGGCTGATCCTTAATGAGCATGTTAGTCTCCCTTGTCCGTGTTCCTTTGTACATATATGAAATCCCATGTCAGGGTGAGAGTAGGCGTGTTCTGACATTAGCTTAGCAACCGAAATATTTGGACTTATTTCCAGCCGCGGCCAGGTTTATAAGTCACTGTGGGATGAGCAAGGCATTTTAGAACATACGAGCCGAGAGCTATCTAACATACCGGAGGAAAGACCTGGCGTGAAAAGGGGCCGCGCTAGATAACTCCACGGAGCTGCAATTTCCCTGGACTACATCATCCAAGGAGAAGTCTTCGGTACTCGCAGAGCCTGCAGTTCCATCTTGAGGCTGATGTTTCAAGTCGGCCACGTTCTGCAGCAGACCAGGCTGCTCCTTTTGTGATCCTGTAGTATCAGTAGACCAACGCTCGATGACGCCAAGAAGCATCACCGGGCAGGGAACACTATCAATTGATACAATGACAATGACAAAGGTCGCCTACATGATCACAAGAGTGTTAAGTAAGAAAGTATTATGCCCCCTTCGAAGCACTTATGTTTCTCATTTTAATTCTTCAGGATTCCCTGCTAGGTTGTGCCAGAGTGGTCAAATGAAGCCGTCCCACAAAGCCGGAACTTTCTCTCTAGAGTTGAAAGTACGGATTCTCGACGCTCTCAGAGATACTATGCTTCAATGGCCTCCACCCTTCTTGGCCCGCCCACCTCTTCAAGAGGGCTACAGAGTCAGACTGATCGGTGGAGATTGTGACGTAGTAAGGGTCGGGGTAGTCAGCAATAAACTCCCTCTGGGGATGGGTCTCACGCAGAACGGCAAGAAATTCGTTCCAGTTAGAGCTGTGTCCCCAGCTGTGCAGGCGTGCATTCTTGATCTGGGGATCTAGGATGGCTGCGACATGGAGGAGTGCAATATCCTTGACATCGACAAAGAATGCTAAACAATGTTAGGCAATTGGTCGCAGGGTATGGGGTGCAAGGTCCTACCTGCGGGAAATGCATCCAGAGACTTCTTGTCTGCCCTGAATAGAGTGGCTATCCAGTTGACGGGCGCCTCGGCATGCTTCTTGTGATGGGGCTCGCCGATTATACCAGAGGGACAGATGACGTTGAGCGTGTAATGAGGCTTTTCCTTTTCAACAAACTTCCAAACTTCCTTCTCGGCAGCAACCTTGCTAGCGGCGTAAGCGACCAGGGTACGAGATGCTTCATACGGAGGAGGTGCCCAAGCCCCTTCAACAGCCACCTCATTCCAAGTGTCGCGGTCAACCCGAGTGTGGTTGCCGGCGACTGGCAGGACGGTGGCCATGATAGAGCTGGTAAAGACTACTTGCTGAACAGAGGGTTCTTTGATGGCAGACTTCAAAATGCCTGTTGCACCAGCGACTGTCTGTGGAATGATGTTGTGTGGGTCGGGGTCGAGATTGGAGATGGTTGCAATGTGGGCAATGGCCGATACTCCCTTGACTGCTTCATCGAAAGCGCCATCGGCTACGAGATCAGGGACGACAACGAGTTCAAGATGACCACTCTCTGTGTACGACTTGAAATGGTTGTCAACGAGCCATAAAGCCTGGGCGAGGTCGCGAACAGTGCCTCGGACTCTGTAGCCGCGCTCCAGGAATTGACGGATGACGTGGGAGGCGACGAAACCTGTGGCGCCAGTCACAAGGACCAGGGAACCGGTGGGAATAGTTGGTTCAAGGGGTGGCATAGTGAGGTTGGAAAGTGCTCAGAATGGATGTGTGATGGGTGAATCATGAATGTTTGATATCGCGGTGGTGTCTCTGTGAAGATGGAAGAAGTGATGGGTCAGGCATTCAAATTAATATACTTCTGAAAGAACCGAGAGAAGATCCTAGACTAATCGAAAGCTTATCAAGAGTGTTTGTGGTGTGCTCAATCCCCTTGCCCAAGTAGGGAAAACCAAGGCTTGGCGGATGACTTACCTGTAGCCCCGGTAGATCCTGGCTCTCAGCCAACATTTTCAATCGCTTCGGGACCAAATAGTTTCATCCGACACAAGGATAACAAATCCATGTCGCCAAGATCCCTTCTGGTTACAAGCCTCCAATAGATACGCTCCAGCAACACAGAGAGGCCAAGGTTTTGCAGGCCACCACCGAGTTCAGTCATGAAAAACACCCCTTGCAGATGCTGTCGGGCTATCCCAATTTCACCAGACGCTTCCTGGAAGAAAAAATCAGTCACAGGGCCCCATACGGCATTCAGAACCTCACCTCGTCAAATACTAGGGCAAAAGCTTGGGCGATTGTTACGCTATTGACTGGTTTGACAACTGCCTGCCTCAATGTTTGGAGACCTCTATGCCTGTACTGGAGGGCCATCTGCGTGAAAACTAGATCGCCAGGTTTGCTACGTAGAATGTTTCGGCATGCGCTGAGGAGGAGAGACGTGCATAAAAGATCCTTGTCTGTCATTGCGAGACCGACCCAGTCTTCAAGGATCTCCTTCTTGTGGTCATCGGGGCCATGGTCACCGGGGTAGTCGAATAAGCCGCAGTGAACAGCCGAATAGGGCACGACAACTCGGATGTCTGTGTGGTGATTAGCGAGCGTCCGGGGTGTGTAATACCTGTACTAGACTAGACAAATGTAGGCATCTATGAACATACAGTAGTCCAGCAAAAAGTGCTCTTGGGGGGACAGAGATGGTGCCGATGCTGAAAAGAGGCTCTTGGAATGATCAGAGATCTGGACTAAAGGGCTTGACACAGACTGTTCGGCGCGAGACTGCATCATCTGCCTCTGGTATCTTTGTACACGGAGACGCCTTTCTTTGGCATGGACTTCACGAGTTGCGTGCGAATGGCTCAGTTTTCGCGACTCTGAGGGAACGGGTCCCGTCGGATTCGACACAGTAACGAATTGGAACTGGCGAGGCATTCTTCATCGGGACCGACGAGTTGATGCCGGCTGGGCCATGTCGTGGTTGAGGATTTGGAGTGGAGAGATTACGGTGCTTGACCAAGGGGCAAAAGGTAAAAATGCTTTGTCAGATCCCAATGCCAAGGCCTAGAATTACTGGTTTGGGCACAGTACCTGCAAGCAGATGACTTATGATTACGACATGTATGGCAACCCCCAGGACAGCTTTGAGTGTGTGTCGCTTGGTAAGATGGGTTATAAATCAAGACGGAATTCACCATTCAGTACCTAGTTACACGACATATACGAACAAGTTGCCAAGTTTGTGGCGATATTGGACGAATCGACGTTGTTTGCATCTATGGTTGGTCGTTGAGGCAGAGTGCCTCAAACTCGGGGATGCAAGCAACGCAGATCATTTGATTCAGCTGCCAAGATAACCTCTCTGCGGATTCATATTAATCAATCAGAAATATGGATGCCGCAGGACGCCACTAGGATAATCAGTTGTTGTTTGCGTCAAGCCCCTCTCATTCAGTGACATTGGACTTGGGGCGCGTCATAGAAGACACTGCAGGTTTGGCCAATCAGTACTCAGCAGGTCTGTCCGAGACACTGGGAAGAGCCGCGCCGGCTGACAAGGTCAATACTTGCAAATGAATGACTGCAAGGATCATCACTAGTACCCAACAGGAGATGCGTTATTTCGGTTTGGAATTAATAATGCCAGGAAGAAGAAGAAGCAGAGGGTGGGCCTAGAAGCAACATGATAGTCTGCTCCTATCAACTGAGCCAGCTATAGTAGAGACGACACGGCTTGTCAAAAGAAATAGAGCAGTTAACAAGACGCCGCTTTTGAGGTGAGAAGGTTGTTTAATATTTCTAAGTGAGGATGGCCAGTCTGGTGAGACTGGATTGAATGTTAGAGGTGTGGAGCTTGACGGCGGGTGAGATGATACTCGCATGCCAAGGGGTGTTAGCCGAGCCTTGGCCTGAATTGTGGCTTTCGGTCTGCTCTTTCATTGCCAGGAGAAGCTGAGTGAGCATGTTGCCTGCCTGCAGAGGTAAAAAGAAACCTAGCCATACTAAAGGGAAGGAGGGATTAGGCAAGGAGGCTTGAGGGAAGCAGGCTGAAGAGTTGACGGAGAAAGCTTGGGGGATTGCATCAGAGTGGGGAGGGAAGTTGTAGGAGTATTTATTTACAACTGAACAGGGCAGTGGGCGGATGGTGTTTTGGATGAGTACTCCGCATTTTTGCTTGCATTGTGCCTTCCTCGGGCCTGCATGAGGCCCGAGATTACCTCGAAGTGAAACGACTACCCAAAGATGTGATATCAAGGCAGTCTGTGGATAGGGCGTGGTGCGGCTTGCTCAGGGACTCAACCAGGAATTCAGGTGAGCCCATTGGGGGGGCCAAGGATTGTGGCCAACAATCCAATAAGCACGTACTGTTAGCAGGTACAGGCAGAAAAGACACGACATGGGCAGGGGGAGGCCTAAGTGGCTAGCCTGGCGCCAAGATGAGAGAACGTCCTCTAATTCGCAAACACAGAGACAGTCCAAGATTTGGTGGCGTTCTCTGTGACGTGTTCAGCCGAGCGTCGCGTTGAGTCGTGAACTTCTCTTTGCGTGCCAAGTTTATCCTTCATCTCCGTCAAAGCAACGGCATCCCAGCAACTGGGAGCCACCTTTCTTCTTCTTTTCAACCCAGCCTCCATCACATCCAGTTGCCGACCCTTGCCATTCAACTATCTTCCAAAGTTACCTCAATTTAGTTTGCTATCTATCCTATGCGGTTATCCCGTCAAGGGTCGGGTTCCAGCTATAACAAAGAACGCAATATCATCGCTTCATAGCATCACAATTTAGGTTGCAGTTGATTCAACTCCCCCAAACAGTGCAACACTACTTATCTCCAGGCCCTACATGGACGTTCCTAACTTGGCCGTGAAAAATGAAGCTGGCTCATCAACTTACTCAGGGAAGTTCTCCGGCTCTCAGTCCATGGCTCCGGGACCTGTGTCGCGTATGTGGGTTGAGTTGCTCATCAAAAAAGATGCCGCAAAATACGGTTGAGAGATGTAATGGGCAATGGGCAGATGTCAGTATTAGCAACAAGTCTTACAGACGAGATGGTAGATAACACTCACTGTGACCCTAGCTGTGATGCAGATTGAGATATCGGGAATCTCTTTGAACGGGGCAGGCTCCACGGCAGAGTACAGCCTTTGGTCTATCACGCACCTATAGACTACCGCTGAACAAAGAATGTCTTTTCCGGCATCAACGGCCCGCAGAATACGACCAGGCACCAGGAGAAGAAAGAACTTTACGGAGAGCAACTTTAGAAGAGATGATGAAGTCGTCGATCAGGCCCTTATCGTGGCAGTTAAAAGAGGAGACACCCGTTCAGTTTGTCGTCGACGATCATGCGGTTCCGGGCTTGGTTGGTAACAATGGCATCTCAAGACACACGAGAGCTTGACGAGTTGATGGAGAGCCCTGTGTGCCTGTCCATTGTTGACTTTCATGAAACCTCCAAGAATATTTGTAGGGCACAATATCAAATAACACATTGATAAACACGTGGCAGCATTAAATCCCAATACCATGAAACACCACGGTCTCCGGACATATGGAAGAGTACTCCGGCGGTGGGCGAATGAGGTCTTAATCAACTAGCTATCTATTGGAAACAACTCATGGAGCAACCTCGATCATTATGGTGCGGTTGGGCTTTACTAGACCCCATCAAGCGGGTCCCCTAGGACCCTCCGGTGAGATGGCCGAGTTGGTTATGGCGTCAGGTTAAGGTCACCTTAACAACCTAAGATTCCTGATGGAGCAATCCTCCTGGGTTCGAGTCCCAGTCTCATCAAGACTTTCTTTTTGGCAATTAGATATTGCGGTGCTATTGTGGCTGCCGACTCTTTTGGAGGCATCATGTATAATGAGGAAAAGCAGGGCATTTTGCGTTAGGAATATAGTGATCCTGGATCTAAATAGATGATTTTGGTCTTGGCCATACTATTTTATGAGTGGCCTGATACTATAACGTATGACTCTTTTTTACCATGGATGAAGTTTTCCCACTATAACGGGGACATTATAGTTATCGTTGAGCACTATATCGTGATGGCTAATATTTTGCATCCTGCACATGGATCAGGACTGGAATAGTTCACACAGCCAGTGATGAGATAGATGCAAATAGTGTGCTACTGGCTGAATCGAGAAGAGATTTAATATCCTATACGGTGAGTACTGTCATCACCCGTTTATGCAAGCTCTTCATGCTGACAGCGCAGAACTCGGCTAGCAAGGCACATATAAGCCCTGGTCAGCTCAATAATATGCAGTCATCGTTCACCCGTTCAGTTGCTGCCTGAAAGCGGGGCCGCTTGAGAGGCGAGACGATGGGCTGGCAGAGTACTTAAACCCCTGAGATGGCCCAAATAATTGCCATTGTCTTCTTGGTGCTTGGCAGGCATCCAAGACTCTTATATCGCTTAAATCATTGTCATTGCCTTCTCATTATTGCGCGATATCTTGGCCGTATTGTTTCTTCTCCTTCTCTTTCGACAGTTTATGACATGGAATCAGAAGACGCCACCCATCGTCAGCCTACTACCCACACAGAGGATGGGCTCGAGGCTGGAAACGTGGCAATTGCTGTGCCAACTTCCTCAAACGAGACCGAGACGATCGTTGATCAACATATTGATGGACAACCAACTGCGAATGTCTCCGAACTGGAGAGCAAAAGCCTCGAGGGCGGTAATGACGATCCGAACTCTTGGCATGCTTTCTTTCGAGAAATGCATAAAGAAGACGACAATGCTTCCAACGACGCAGAAATTGAGAAACTCAAGGTCATATTGAGTGGGATGAGCAAGTCGAGCATCAACGCCAAAGACGAAAATGGCGAGACAGCACTACACATTGCTGCCACACGAGGTCTGACGAGGGCTGCCATCGAACTCCTCAACAATGGTGCTCAGGCCGCGGTGGCGGATAACAAAAACGATCATCCTCTTCACCATGTTTGCTCTGCAGGTAATCTGCGGTTTGCAAGGGAGCTTCTAGAAAACAGGGCAGATATCGAGGCCAGGGGACAACATGGCCAGACACCACTCGGTATGGCCTGTCGATACGGACATGCAGATATGGTTGAACTTCTTCTCAACCATAATGCCAGCACTCATGTCTTTGATTCTCGTGAAAGGTCCCCTCTCTTTGCAGCGGCCAGTGGTAGGCATGCTGGGGTAGTTAAACACATTCTCGAGAAGGACCGGTCATTCCTTGACAAAGTTGACACCGCCAATGGCTGGACAGCACTCCATATGGCAATCAGCCGACATCATGAAGAAATTGTCCGTATGTTGCTCGAAGCAGGATCGAGGCTCGACATCCGTGACAAGGACGGATGGACCCCTCTAATGGTAGCAATCAGAAGCCGGCATGAAGGCATGGTGAAAATGCTGCTTGTCTGTCGATCAGAGGATTATGACATTCAGCTGGAGACGCCGTGTTCCAGAGAGACCACGCCACTTGGCATTGCGACTCTTATGGGTTTCGCAGCTGGTGCCCGTCTCTTGATTGACGCCGGTGCAGACTGCACAGTCCGAACGTCCAAAAGACCGACGCTAATTTTTGCAATGGCCTGCGCCCACCGCCATCGAGAAATCGTTCTCGACATGATTACAAGATCCAAATTCCCCGTTGATGGCAACCGTCGGTCTAACTCTGGCTGGGGTTCGCTGGACATGGCAACTGCACGTGGCCATACCAAGATTGTGGAACTACTGCTAGACCATCGAGAAGCGATTGGGTTATCAGAAGATACGATATCAAAGGCATTATTCGACGGGATCGACTCGGGTTGCGAAAGTGTGGTCAAACTGCTACTGGGACCGAAGGGGAGAGTCCCAGTAAACACCACAACATACAACAACAGAACACCGTTGCACTGTGCTTGCAACCCAGGTGGATGCGTCACGTCGGAGAAATGGGGCCCTGATGATCTGAGCGAGGAAGAGAGGAGCAACCCTGAGTTCCAGCCTGGAAGACACGAGGCTGTACTGAGGCTCTTGCTGGAACGAGGGGCGGACGTGGGTGCAATGACGGACGCTGGGCAAACAGTGTTACATATTGCAGCGGCATCTGGCGACGTTACCACCATTGAAATTATTCTGGAACGTATGCCCCATGTCGACGTGTCAGTACAGAATGAACACGGCCGGACTGCCCTGGGTTCAGCTTTCATGCGAAAGCACGAGACCGCCTTGAGGGTACTACTGACCTCTGCCAAGTTGGAGACAGCCGATTTTGGCTCCGATGAGCAGCGGCGCGACGCTCTGAGCTGGACATCGGTGAACCCAGTAAGACACGATATCGCAAAGCTGATTATGGCCAAGATGCCCAAGAATACGGAGGAGCCCATACCGGTCGAGTCAGATGTCTGGAGTACCATTGAGTGGGCGACCTTTATGAAGCTCCCGCAGGTTCTGTGGATGCTCCTTGCCAGTTCTCCCCGGTCTGAGGAGACAAGAGAGATGCTCGAGCGAGCAATGAGGCTAGCCACAAGACAAGATCAGTCATACTTGCCAACTAAAGAGGGCATGAGGCCTAGCCACGAAAAGGTATCGGCCGATGAGAAAGGTGGAAGTGATGAATCGAAGGAGGCTGGAAGTACTGACGTAGGGAAGCATGGTCAATCTGATGATGAGCAAGCTGTTATGGACATCTTGCGGGAGCCCCCAACCGGACTATTGTACGGTGATGTTGCCGGCCACCCACAGCCGAAGAAGGGGTTGAAAGAGATTCTTGCAACATGTTCCAAGTTTTTATAAATAGAAGACAGTCTTTTTATTGCGCGATAACGCGTTTTAATTAGCTAGCGCATACCAGAGATATAGACTATGCGCGACTATTAAATACCGCATTAGGTAATCCCCTTAACTTAAGAAAAATAAGGCTTTTTTAATTATTATTTTTAATACTTTAAGGTAATCTTTAATACTCTATATAATAATTATAAGCCTAAATAAAAATATTCTTAGTAATTATTAATATATCTTTTATTATTTTAAATAATTCTTTTTAAGAATTATTAATAAAACCTTTAAAACCTTAATATTTAGAAAATCTTATATTCTTTTACTTATATAATTAATTACTTTAAGTATATAAAATATAGCTTTAGTAATTATTATATATTATATTTATTATATTAAGGTCTTTTATAATAAATAATATTAAGATTATTTATTTTAAGACTAAGATATAATAATTTAATTAATTTATTATATTATAAATTTATATAAGTATTCTAAGTATTTAATTATTTATTAATTTTAATAAAGAAATATAAAAAAATAATAAATTTATTAAGCTAATTATTATAAATTATAAAAATTATATTATTATAAAATACTTAAAATAAATACTTAATAATTAAAAAGCTTTTTTAAGCTTAAATATATAATTTATATATAATATTTTAATTAAAAAAAAAGCTTATTTTAAATATAAATATAAATAATATATTATAAAAAAATAAGCTATTAAAAATTAAGTTATATTAATACTTATAATATTATATTATAAAGTTATTATTATTATATTTAAGCTTAAGAACTTTAACTCTTAGTTATTATAAGAATTAATTTAAGTTATATAAAAAAAATTTTATTCTTTAAGTAAATAACTTAACTTAAAATTATAATTTATTTATAAAATTAAGCTTAAAAAAGCCTTTTCTCTAAGGGTTAATCTTAAGAAATAAATTAAGACTTAGAGGCCTTTTTATAAGTATTATAAAATATATAATATAGCTAATATAATTAATATAATTATAAGTTATAACTTTCTTTAAGTTATAAAAATATAAATAGTCTTAAAATAGGCCTAAAGAAAGCTTATAAAGCTTTTTAATTATATTTATATTAGAAATAAAATTTAAGATTTAATAAAATATATTCTTAATTTCTTAATTATTATAAGTCTTTAAAAAAAATATAATAAATATAAAGGTATTTATATTATACTTAGAGAATAATTTAATAATACTTTTAAAAATACTAAGGGTTTTATTTATTTTTATTAAGCTATTTATATAAAATAGCTTATATATAAATAAAAACCTAAGGATTATTATATTTTTTAATATATTTTATTAAGGTATTAAAAAGTATTTATTAAAAAGATATTAAACCTCTTATAATATAAGATTATAAAGAAAAAACTTAATAAGCCTTAATAAAAGCTCTTTAAAGATATTTTAAAAAAGAAATAAAAATATATAAAATAATATAATAATATATTATTAAGCTCTTTTTTAACCTCTAATATTTATAAAATAATTATTAATTTTTAAATAATTTATAAAATTAAATATATAATAAGTATATTTATAATACTTAAAAAATATAAATATCTCTTTTTAATAAATATAATTTAAGATATAAATAATATTATATATCTTATTAATAATATAAACCTTTTAAAATCTAGCTTTTTTATTTTTTTATATAAAAATATAATTAACTTTAATAATATAAGCTTTTAGATTATTAAATATAATAAATATATACTTAAGAAAATATTAAAAAAAAAAAAAAAAAATAATATAATAAACTTTATTTTATTAAATATTATTATTATAAAAGGTTAATATATTAATATTATCTCTATAGCTTACTTATATAAAATAGGCTTTTAATTAATTAACTTTAATTATATATTATATTTTAAAAGTATAAAATAAAGCTTTATTATTAAATAATTTTAATTTTATTTTAATTTTTTATTTTTTAAATATAAATTATTTTTTTTTATTTTTTTAATATCTCTTTAAAGCTTTATAATATAATTTTAATTAATTTAAATAATATTTTTATAAATATAATTAAAAATAAAATACCTTTATCTTAGAATTTTTTAGAAATCCTAGAGGTATTAATAACTCTTTAATACTTATAATTAAGATATCTTATTAAAAAGGCTTTTAAAAAGCTAATTATTAATACTTAAAATATTAAAATTAATAATTTAAAATATATTAATTATAAGATATATAA
>RZGM01000154.1:2261-54035 GCA_027886205.1 Fusarium piperis | reverse complement strand
AGCTATTATATTTAATATTATTTAAGGTAATATAAGTAATCCTTTAAATAAGAGCTATTAATATATAATAATTATATAGCTTAGGTATTAAAGTAATAAGGTTATAGGTTCCTAAAGGATAAACTATAAGTTTATATTAATAATAAGATTAAGTATATAGTCTTAAATATAAGAGTATTATATCTAGTAATATACTTAAAGGTATTAAGTATAATTAAGTTATATTAATAGCTAAGGTAGCTAATATATAAGAAAGTATTAATAAATATATCTTATATACTTTTATTTATTTAAGGGATTAATAAGATAAAGGGAGCGCTATTAATCCTAGATTATATTATTCCTAGACCTTTATTAGTCTTTTATTTATTAGTTCCTCTAGGGTAGATATTTTTACTTAGCTAATACCTTATTCTACCAGGCTTCCCCGCCTGGTATATATTATAGTTATAATAAGGCTATATTATAATTATAATATTTAAGAATTAAGCTATTAAGATTAATCTTTATTATTATCTTAATCTTATTAATATTATATTAGTTCTCTTACTTAATAACTTATATTATTAATATTATTAAAAATATAAAAAATACCTTAATTAGCTTAATAAAAGTGCCTTTAAAATAATTAAATTTAATTTTTTAATTTTTTAATATTTTAATTTCTTTATTTTAGCTTAAAAAAATAATAAACCTAATATTTATTAAGTTTATCTTAATAATTATTATATTAAATAATCTTATTAATAAAATCTTAAAGCTAGGTATATATAACTAGGGCTCTTAGCTTATATTAAATAAAGACTTAGTCTTAAAGCTATTCTTCTTATTATAATATAAGCTTTTATTAATTCTTATTAATTTCTTTTTATAATATATAATATTAAAGTTAATTCTTAAAAATTAAATATAAAATCTTATAAGTATTAATAGCTTTAATAATAAAAGAGCTATTTATATATATTTATAATATATCTTATATATTCTATTTAGTTTATTTAGGCATAATAAATTTAATGCAGAAATTGGCTTAGTAATAGCTTCAATATTATATAAGAAAACGCGGTCTTAATATATGGCGTAATGGTGGTTGAAGGTGGAAAAAAGTGGCCGGTTGGGGGGGCCGGCCGGTTGGGGTGGGTCTGACGTTACCTCTGGCTTTTGAACGTTGAGTGGTTTCTAGGGAGTTCAATCAGTCAGCGCTGAGCGAAGAATCGGACCAAGGTCCGACATATCTGGAACCAACAGGCATAGAGTAATACGGCACAAATAACGTGCACCACAGTATGTATCTCCAGCAAGGCCAAATAGAGACCATTCACGTAGCGTGTGATGCACTGCGTAACCATCCAAAGGAACTGTGTCAGAACAAGAGCCTTCTGGATATAACCGGCCTTGCTTTTGCCATCAATCCGTTTCATTGAGATGTACAACCAATGCCCCTTCTCAGCCAGTCGGATGAGTCCACGGGGAATGATACAATGTCCGAGGCGATGGCATATTGGCAAAGTGAACATAGGCATCGTGGTCCCGGTCCGGCAATGGGAGGATCCCTTCAACGTCGATATGGACACCTCGCATCACGACAAAGAAGGCATACTTTAGATCAAAATTGAACTAAAATGAATGTCAGTAGGAAATTGACAAGGACTTATCGAGGGGGTAACGCCGACGGGTTTATCCACTATATTGCCCCGGCTTTGGAGGTCGCGGAGCCCGCGCCCAAGCGCCCAAGCCCGCTGGAGCTCTGGAGAATGACCATTGTGCCTCGAACATTGGGGGAGTTGACTCAGCAGGGAACGACGATGGCGTGAAGGGCGGTAGTGTCAATCTTATGGGGAAATAGAACGGTCCATGGCGAGCTTGCCGTAGAGTTGTCGTCTGACGGCGCCCGCCATGAGAGTTCGTTCGCGTCCGGCTCAAGCCCAGAAGTTGTCCGAGGGAATTTATTGGAAGCCAAAGCGAGCCAAAGGGAGAAAGAAGGCCGAGTGCATCAGTCGCAGCCCTGCGACATAGTTTTTCGCTGCCAGGAGAGCATGAATCTAGACCTTGGGCTTTTTCTACAGGTTTCAGAACGAAGCTATTCATGGCGTTGGCCTTGATGGACGTCTCGTCACTGGCTGAGAGCGTCTGGTTGCTGGCCGATGTCGCATCTTAACTCTTCATCACTTGCCTTTGGATTCCGAGCATTCCAGGCCAGACGCGATCCAATAAATCATTTATAAGCCCCAAGGCAAGGACTAAAACTTCTATCTCTTCTATAATGACGTGTAGCTTTAAATAATCGTGGTTTTGTGCCCGAGGAGGAGCGCCAATCCGACATCTTTTGAAGAAACGAGTCACGTGATTTGCGCCACCAGCAGGCTGTCGTACATTGCATGGTGTTGGCCAAAATGAGACACAACGCCACTGCAGGCATCATGGCTTCCCTTTTGGGAAATATGGTAGTTACCGCTCTGCACTCCGTCTACTCTCTTTCAGTCGTATCCAAGCACTGGGTATATCACTTACTCCGATGCAGAAGGGGGACAACAACAGATGGCAGATTGTAGAAGAGCAAGCCTGGGCTGGCTGCGAGTGATGGTAGAATACCCGGAACCCCTGAACCCGAAATCCATAGGTAGTTTGCCATGTACAACATAGATTCTCTTCAATACACACACGACAAAGTCCAGCTCTCGTCTCGATCCTACCCCGTAAGCAGCGGAGCCGGGCCATTGGTGGGGTTAAGCTTTTGCATGGATTGGGATGCTAGTAACAAGCTGTAATATTACGCTGGGTGCTTGATAATCACGTCCCTGGTCTTTTCTCTCCTCTGACCACTTCACCGCTCCATACAATGAATGCAACGGCCATCACTGCTACGACGGGCTTTGTTGCTGAGACGAGCTCGTACGGCAAAGTTCTGGTGTTTCTTGTGCTGCCATGTCTCCTTACATATGCCTATACCTGCTACGGCAACAAGGGGTACCGTGATGATCCGGCATCTCGGGAACCACCGAGGGTTCCGTACTGGGTCCCCGTGGTAGGCAACACATTTGGGTTTGCCTTTGACACGGAAAAATTCCTCTTTTCCGCCATGTAACACTCCACTTCGCCCCCTATAACACTTCTCCTAACACTTCTTAGATCCAAGTTTGGCAATGTTCCGCTTCGGCTCCTGATTGGGGCCGAGCAAATGTACTATATCCCTCATGGCCAACCAATCCTCGAACTTTTCAAGGCGTCTCGCCATTTGACCACCAAGTCCCTTGGTGTTATGACCATTCGGAATGCATTTGGTTGTCCGCCCGCAGATGTCAAGATTTATACAGACGACGATTCCGGGACGGATGCAAAGCCTGCACCTGGCTGGGAGCACGTCGATCCTTCACAGCGATTGCACTTTGTGCACCATCGCGACTTACACACGCTCCTAGCTGGGAGCTCGTTGCATACTCTTGAAGAAAAGTTTGTCGAGGTATTGTCAAGGAGTGTTTCACACGATCCAAAGTTTAACGAGGGCGAATGGACTGAAGTGAGCGACTTGTACGCCCTGTTTAGGGACTACCTCTTCTGTGCTGCGCTTGAAGCCTTCTGTGGTGAGAAGTTCTTAGAACTCTCACCGGACTTTCCAGAGGATTTCTGGGTGTTTGATCACCATCTTTCAAATCTGTTCAAGAGGCTCCCCAAGTGGCTCATTCCCAAGAGCTTTCGCACGAGGGACAAGGCTCTCGAGGGAGTGCTGCGGTATCACAAGTATGGACGAGAGCAGTTTGACTTTACTGATGATGAAGTCTTGAAAGGAGAATGGACACCCGAGTTTGGATCACGCCTTATGAGGGCAAGGCAAAAGATGTTCCTGACGACTGGATTTTCTGTGCAAGGCGCTGCTGCCCTTGACCTGGGCATGCTATGGGGGCAAGTTGCCTTTGTCTCCTTTCATTCATGCCATGTTAACATATTTCAGTGTCAATGCCAACGCAATCCCTGCTGCTATGTGGATGCTACTTGGGGTTCTCCTCGACGACAACATCAAAGATCGCCTCATGGCTGAAATCGAACCTGCGTTCGCTGCATCCTCACTGTCGTTCAACAAGGACAAACTTTGCTCAGGACCACTCCTCAATTCCATCTACTGCGAGACCCTCCGCGTTCGAGTTGCTGCACCTGTCGGCAGGACATCGTTGATTCCAGACCTCAAGTTTGGGAAATGGCAATTAAAACAGGGAGTAACCATGCTGTCGACGTCGTGGATTGGAGGACATGACACTAAGTTCTGGAGCACTGGGGGGGAGTTCCCTGATGGGTCTGTCGAGCATCCTGTTGATTCTTTCTGGGCCGAAAGGTTCCTTCAGTATGCAGATGACCCGTCAAGCGGACCAGTTCGCAATCCATCCGTGAAAACTCCATTCAAGACCAAGAGGCGCACGCCAGAGGACGATCGAAATGCCCAGGTTGTCACAGAAGGCACGCAAGGATATTGGTACCCATATGGTGGAGGAACCAAAATGTGCCCTGGTCGGTTCTTTGCTACTCAAGAGTTGAAGGTTGGGGTTGCCATTATGCTTCGTGCATTTGACATAGAGTTGGTTGACCATGAAGCGGCTGCCAAGATTGGACCCAACATGGACTACTTTCCTTTTGGTACCATCCCCCCTAATGGCAAGGTTGCAGCTCGAATTAGACGTCGCAAGCTGGAATAGCGAGGCTGGGGACTAGTAATTCTTTCCACTCTACTATGTATACGTACAATCACTGTCCGATTCCATACCAAGTTCTGAGCTTGCTTGGTTTGGGTTTTATTCACTTACTCAATTGAAGAAAAAACACTGGCCTTGAAAGGTTCAGGGATGATACGACACCCTCCATCGTTGTACCATAAACAGCCCTCTCTAGACCTAAGCTCGAATAAACACTTGCACTTGGCAAGCAGTATTCAGGGAACAGCCCTATATATAAGTGTCGTAAATAAGAGAGGCACGTCAAGCCCTCACAGATGTATTGCAGTTGCTTAGTACATAAACCAAGTCAAGATAAACAATAACCAAAGCAATCCAACCTAACAAACATCTTAAACCCTCAGGGGGATAAAAGCCAACCAGTCGCAGCATCAGCATACCTAGTCATACGACCAACACCCAAGTCCACCGTGGCTGTGCCATCCTATCAGAATAAGCCCCCCAATACCTGCAGATCCAATGTTTCCCCGCCCTTGTTTCTTTCCGATGTCAACTGTCAATCCTACGAGCGCAAATACACCCTCCGTCTATCACGCTGCCCATCATGCCATCCCAACTGTGTCACCGCTGTCGCGTCCTTGAGATCGATGACTCGGCCGTTGGGACTATCAAGTCCATCTTGAGGGGGGCTGTGGAGTATATTGACTACAACCGACAAGGCGCAAACAGGCAGCCAGATCCTATTCAGCTCGACTACCTCCTTGAAGACACCTTACCGGATCTCCTAGCGTTGCAATCCTCAAGAGCTGAGAGAGGATCACCCTGTGACTTCTGCCAACTCCTTCGAGACTGCATCTTGGATTCCAGACCTGAGGACTTGGTCTGGGCAGGCAAACTGAACATTCGTCTCCAATACATATTCAGAGAAGGAATCCCAGAAGCGTTGCGTGCCTACTGGGAACCACCAGCCGGAACCATATCATTTTCTCAAGGCGTACTCTTTGCTTTAGAGGGAGGTCCAGGAAAGCCACACGCCTAAACCTACCCAGTTTCAAACTAACAAGAAACAGCCCATATCAAGAGCTGGCTACGGTTGGTTTATTCAAACCCCATTCGGGAGGCTTTAGACACAGACACCATCGCCATGTTTCAAGATACTGCCGCAAGAAGTCACCAATATTACCCAATGATGGAGAAAGTGGGATCATTCTGGCCATCCAGACTGATTAAGATTGAGGGGACTCTGTCGAATAGAAAGCTCAGCCTTGCCCTTCGCCATGAAATCGAGCAGTCTAGTGACCCAAGCAAGACCAAAGCGGGATATTCCGCTCTGAGCTATTGCTGGGGAACGGCAAAACATGCTGCGAAGCAAGCAAAGACATTGACAACCACACTGGCGCAGAGGCGAAGTGGCATACCTGAGTCCGACCTAACTGCACTGATCCATGATTCAATCACAGTCTGCCAGAGTCTGGGTATCACATACCTCTGGGTGGACGCCCTCTGCATATTGCAAGATTCCTTCGAAGATTGGTCAGTGGAGTCCATGGCAATGTCAGAGATCTACGCCGGTTCTGCCATCACGATCTGTCCACTAGATGCTCGACATTGTGAAGAGAGCTTCCTCTCTCGACAGCTGGACTTCCAAGTTGAAGTTCCCTTTACTCCAAAGCTCAGGCCTGGAATCACAGGGACGTATACACTACGGTATGCAGGGATGGAACTTAGCAACAGCGCTGACGACGAGATACCATCGCCGCCAGACTCTTTGGACAGGGTATTGAGGAACTCACCATGGATGAAGCGTGGTTGGACGTGTCAGGAAATGTAGCCCTCCAGGAAGATACTCTGTTTCGGAAAGTCCAGGACCTGGCTCCTGGGTACTCTCAATGCCACCACCGAAAAGGGTGATTTCGAAGTCCCCAATCCAAGTATCTTGCCGACTATCTCCGAAGAGCTGTTCTCAAATGGTCTCTCTAATCGTCTTAAGGCCGCACAGCTGTGGATGTTTCTTGTCCAAGACTATACCAGCTGGAAGCTCACATACCGCAAAGACACGTTCCCAGCTCTATCTGGTATTGCCAAGATATTTGCCAAGAGTCTCAAGGACGAGTATGCCGCTGGGCTCTGGAAGAGGGATATCCTGCGCCAGTTGATATGGAAAACCACACAGCAGGAGTTCCTATCACAATCTTCGTTACCTTTCCAAAGTCTAGAAGGCTTGCTTGGGCATCTATCTGACCCGACAAACTGCTATGGTCCATCTTGGAGCTGGGCAAGCCGATCGCTTGCTGTTGAGTACAACTCGGACACTGATGCTGCTTCGATATTTCGGGACGAAGTTGAGGAAATCAGCGCCCACACAAATATCGAAGGCCCTAATCCATTCGGTGCTGTATCAGGGGGCACCGTCAGGGTCCAAACGAGAATGAGAAGCTTGGATTTCTCCAAAGCTAGGCCATACTCTGATGTCAAGTTCAAGTTGAGCGGAGTATACCATTGGGTTGTACCATTTAAGGGAGAGGAAGTCCATTGTCATTTGGACTGGATCACCAAAGAGCTACCAGAGACTCTAAGCAACAACGCTCGTATTGTCCTGCTACTGAGCGCAACGGACTGGCTGAACGAAGAAACCGATGCGGATAACCAGGCGCTGGGTCTGATTGTTTATCCTCTTGACAGACTCCAAAACACTTGGATACGGATTGGAACCTTTATGTGTGGTGGTCGCCCTGGTACTATCGGTATGGACATGTTCAAAGGTTGTTCTGCTGAAGAGATAAGCATCCTCTGAGCCATGAACAATACGGTTGGCAGTACGTCCAGATATAAATAAGGATCTACGGGAGGAAACTAGCTGCTGAATCAGAGTCTGTATGAAAGAGATCCCAAGATCCGTGATTATTGAGGAGTGCCATCCTCGTGACCTATAAACGACCACTATCGCTGTCAGGAAAATGCGACAGTCTCAAACAAACACGAAGTGACATTAGCAAACCTTCGATATTATTACCACTCAAGCTCATCAGAATATTTATAATCAAAAGCCTTCATTCACTGCCTTGGGGTTGGTAGTGGGCTCATACACTTGTTGGACGATACGATGCCAACTTCAGTCTGAGTTGGCCGATATTATCCACATGTTGGTTACAGACTGGGCAATCTATATAATAATTAATTAAGTCCATACGGCGATGGTGCGATGGGGAATGGGCTTCGTCGTTGGTGTTACATTCATTAATTGCTGCACCTGCAACACAGGCCAGGCTTGTCTTCACCCGCTTCCAACACTTGATTACACCATACTCATGAAGCAGCTCACTACTTAGTTTTACCACTGTCTTCTCCCCACTTCGTTAGAGGTACATTGCTTTCACTGTGCGATGATCGTGTACCTCTTTCGCTCTGTCCTCTTCACCACTTTCTTCTCAGCCAAGCTCTTGGAGATTTTATGTAACAGCCAGCCCTTGAGTATGAGACTTGTACACCAAGACCATAAAAGGTCATTAGCCATACTTCTAGGTTTTCCGGTCATCCCGCATCCACCTCAAACAGTCCCGTGATGCATGCTGAGAGAGGTGAGATCTACCGTGACGCAAAGTCAGCGACGATGTCTGCCACCACTATGCGCCAAATTCTTCTTGGCCAACAATGAGAAATGTACTCTCAGCGCTATCTACCGTGCGCGGTTACCCCATCAAGGGCCGGGCTTCAGCTGGTGCTCTGATGTGTTCCTGCTGAGAGTCTCCATGGATGGTAAATGCGTCTATCAAGACTCCACTTCCATGCTGGCAAATGAGGAGCGAGTGTACCAACGACCTTCACCACTGCAATCAAGGAAGATGCCAGCTAGGACGTCAATATCCAAGCGTAACCGAGCTTAGCCAAGTCTCAGACAGCGCATGAGTGCAAGACCCGATGGCCCGAGAAGATCTCGAGGCCAAGCTCTTGGGCATCATTGCAAGAGAGGGGCGTCTGCAGATCACTTCTGGGAGATTGCGGGGAAGACTAGCAAGGGAGATTACATGGATCTCAGCGCTGATCGACAAGTTAGCCTGAGTCTAGCAGCCTCGAGCACTTCCACAACTGAGTCCAGTGAGCAAGACCTTTGTTACAAGAAATCACATCGTTGTCACATGAACATCGTCAAGCATGGATACCAAGATCATTCTTCCTCTTCCAAGCGTATCCGAAGAATCACTACAGCTAGTTCTAGCGAAAAAATGAATCTTTCAGCACAAATCACGACAAGGGGTGAAGCCCAGAACAACCACATATTCATCATAACAATAAATCAGATTCGCATTACTCCTTCCTAATCCTAATTATTCTTCTTTATTAGAATTAAAGCCCCAGAGCCGTTTCCGCTCTGGACCCCACCATTTGGAGACCGCCTCGGCCTCGATAGCCCATTGCGCAGCCCCCTCGCCATACTTGGACTTGACGCCCTTGGCCAAGTCGCTCATGGACCATTTCTCAAACGGCGCAAGCTCGAGAGGGTCGTTCTTCAGATCGGTGAACCGATATTGGGTATTTTGGTCTAGAGGGATGACAATCCTCCAGGGGGCATCGGCCGAGGTCATGGACAACATGCTCGCGCCGCCGTTGATGATGCCAAAGTTCCAGGCCCTGCGGCCGTTGTGAGAGACCTTATATGGTCGGATTAGGGATTGGCCTTCGTAGTCGTGGATGAGGTCGGATGCGGCTGCTGTGTCCTTCTTGTTGAGCGAGCCGGTGTTGATGAGGAGGTCGAGGATGGTGGGGAGGATGGAGATGGAGGTGGCATTAGCATTATATTGGATCCGAGGGATGTTGGGGTGTCTAAACGTGATGGGCACGCGGAAGTTGCTGATGTGACCGTTTTCGTAGGTGCCGGTCTTGGAGCGGATATCTTCCTTGAAGGCCTGGCCGTGGTCGCCGACAAAGACCACGAGGGTTTCGTTGGAGATGCCAAAGTCGTCAAAAGTCTGCATGAGCTCGCCGAGCCACGCATCGGTGAAGCGGATGGCGTTCATGTAGTTGTTAAAGTCCTCGTGCCATCCATTCTTGCCGTGAGTCTGGAGATATTCCTCCGACTTGAAGGATTGGGGTACGCCCCAGGGATGATGGGTCGTGCTGGTAAAGTGGGAGAAGAACATGCGCTTGTTCTCCTTCTGAATCTTGGTGATGTAGTCCTTGATGTGGGACTTGAGCGTCGTCTCGGCGTATCCAAAGTAGTTGATCTCCTCCAACTCGCCCTCTTTGGCATCAGCGTCCAGGCGGTCCTTAGTGACGATGTGCTTAAAGCCGATCTTTTCGTCAAACTTGTCTTGACGATCGTATCCGTCGGTGATGGACTGGAAGAAGGCAGGGTACCACTGATGATCCAAAAAGTCGTCGCTGGGTTTGTCTTCTTTGATCTTGTTGAAGAGCTCCAGAACCTGAGGGATGCAAGCCTGATAAGCTTGTGTCTCGGACTCCTCGAAGCCGTCGACGGGCATGGACCAAGCACCACAGTGAATAGCAGCCATGCTCTTGAATGAAAGAGAAGAGGTAGTGAGTCCTCCAACGACATTGATGCCACCGAATCCCTCCTCGGTCGTGTCGTTCCACTGGGAAATTGCTACAGGGTCGAAAGTAGAACCGTCCTTCTTCTTGAAGTCTGCCGACTTTCCCGTGATGCGTTGAGCGACGGGCCCCAGGCTGGCAAGTCGAGCGTTGATCTCATCCTCGTCCTTACCCTTGTTGGCATGCATGATGATCTTGTGCATGTCAGAACCGTATTGAAGAGGGAAGAGTTCCTCTCGGAAACTCTCCATCATAATCAGAGCAACGTGCTTGATCTTGACGGTTCCATTATTCAGTACGTCCTGCAGCACCTCCAAGATGTCGTTGTCCTGGTTCGAAATCTTCATGGGGTCGCTGACGGGGTTGTAAAAGGCGTCGTGGCCCTCGATGCCAGGGCAGCTGGTCTTAACCTTGTCGGTCGAGTTGCCGGTCTTCTCGACGTCCTCAGGAACTGCCTTCTTCAAAGACCACTTGCCAAAGCCGGAAGGAACCTCCTCGGGGAGCCAATCTGGGACCGTGTCGCGGTACTGCTGAACGTAATCGTTGTTGCTACCGGGGGCCCATCCCTTGAAGTGATCCTTGGGGCCCTCCCACCTGGACACCGCGAGCTGCTCGGGGTAAGGCCACGGATTTCCGTTGAGCGCAGCATTCTCAGCGCACACATCGGGCGTCGACTTGAACATCTCGAGCATCTGGAGGGGGAGCGTAGCCGACATCATGTGGTACGGCGCGAACGGGCGGCAGAGGGTTGTGAGGGTGATGAAGACGGCAACACCACCGATGATGAGCCATGGTGTCTTTTGAGTTGGGTATTCCTCCCGGTTGTCTCCATAGCCACTCTCCAGGCCTCCCTTCGTCTCGTCCATGTCATCGCTGGAGTCGCTCATGTCGCTGTCGGAGCTGTACGGGTCGAGGAGGGTGTTGGGGGATCGAGGGTAGTAGTGACGGCGTCTCTGGGCCCTGGAGCCTCGGCATGATTGCCAAACTTGGGGACATTAGCTTGAGTAAGGCTGATGAGATGCAAGACGAAATACCATAGTTGAGCGGTGCTGTAACCAAGACCAGCAGTGCGCCAACTGCCCTGTAAAGATACCACTTAGCAACCCAGGCAAGGCCGAAAATGAGGAGGCCAGATGCAATGACGGTGTTGAGACCGCTGAGCAGGATCTTCATGCCATCCTTGTCGCCAGCGTAGCTTCGTGCCTCGGACCACTTAATCTCATTGCCGGTTGAGTAAAAGAAGCCAATTTGTGAGGAAGCGGCTCCAAAAATGATGAGACTGAAATGTCTTGTCAGTACAACAAGCATGTGAGACAGAATGAAGCTTCAACATACGAGAAAATACAGCCTAGCACGCAGGCGGTGACAGCAGCAACGCCCTTCTTCTGTCGCAGAGCTAGACGTGACACCAAGATGACCAGAAGGTCTGGGAGAAGCAGCGAGGGTAGAAAAAGGACAAAGGCAGCCAAGGAGACGGTCTTGGCATGGATGGAGAGGTGGACCAGCTTGGTCAATGTCAATGAAACGAAGGTCAAGGAGAAACAAAAGGGAACGAGCGTGGCAAACATCTTTACTAACACGACTCCGATGAACAAGTACAAGCTAGAAGAAGATGTCGAACAGAAAGAGAAAAAAGACGGCTTCTAGGAGAAGGAGAAAACGAGAGTCAAGAAGCCGTTCAAGAATCTGGGGGAAACAGAAGAAAGTGGAGGAACGGGATCCCGTCCCCGTAAGTACAACCAACAGTCGAAAAGCAAGCCGCCTTCAGGGGATCAGAATGCAGCAACAGGTCGCGTGTGGCAATGACCAACAGGCAAGTTACATGATTAGTCTAATTAAACACACCTCGCACGGGCGTGACCTCCGTCGGGCCCTTCAATAGGGCTGAGCCGTGATGAGTGGCGGTCGCATGGTTCTCTCGTATTCAATCTCGACCCGCGGCACACAGTTTTCGTTTTTTTTTTTTGCTTCTTCCCGGTTAGCCGAAGGGCATTGGCCATCACATTCAGGGGTCATTGTTCAAGAGAACCAATGGCCATTGTGTTTTTCCTCATGGCTTCAGCCCATCGGGATCCCCCCTACCAATGCCTGTCGACATCCTGGGCGAGAACCTCCACCCCCTGGGTTGTACAGCACATGTTGCGCCTCATACGAGCTGTGCCTAAACGAAGCCGTCTGTCAAGCTACCCCAGAGAACCAACGCGGTGGAGAAAATCTCACAAAAATCTTCCCAAAAGTTCCCGCTTCTTCTCTCAACCCAGGGGTAACCCCGTCCGGGCGGTACCTGACCTGGACCGTGGGTCGATGGCTCAGATTAATGGCATCCACTAACGGCATAAACGGCATGGGCAGTCAAGGCTAGGGGCGCACAGAAGTGTAAGAGTGACATGTGAGGCATTTCCCCCTTGGTTATGGCGTTCTTTTTTTTTTTTTTAGAATAATTTGCGGTACAGGGCACGCGACCTTTTGCGAGAGAGCACGCGAGCAGCACAGGAGAAGTACAAAGAGGAGGTTGTTGAGCATTGTTATTGTTGCAGCGGTGGCGGCATAATTCAAGAGCCACAACAACCTCTTGACTCCTCATTATTCGCCATGACGCGCCCCAATGCCGCTCCAGACTGTGCCCTCACGCAAAGTTCACCACCGTCCGTTTCATGCCGAGGCACACTCACCTACTCACTGACTGCCTGTACTTTCATAATGGAGTAGGGGAGATTACAAGGCGCTCCTCCGTCCGGTCAAGTTTAGCGAGTGTACAGTGGTTACTGACAAAATGATCGCCTGAAACCCAGGCCCATCGCGCCATGTTTCTCGTCTTGGCGGCGATTCGGACCATCCACGGTTCCCGGTTCGTAAAGCGCCCATTGACGCACGGCTGGTGATCAGCGCTGCATTCTGCTCGTTTCGGTATCTCTGTTGATGGCCGCAGGGGCGATCCTCCTGGATCCAATGAGTTGGCGACAGATCAGCTGCGCCACACCAGCTCAGCGACCCATGGAGACCACGCACGGTGACCTGAGAGGCCAGGCAGTCAGCCACATCAGATCATCTCCGACGATGGAGTGGTGGTGGGTGTTCTGGCCTGTGCGGTCAAGGGATACTTGTGTTGACGACAAGACGCCACCTCTCTACAAGTACTTCTCATCAACACACCTCGGAGTGTTTTCTCATTAGCTGAACTCTACCCCACAAATCTTCCAGACTCTGGTCCTTCTAGTGGCTGTGAAGCTACACGCTAAACGAGTTTGGCATCCTTCGACCTGGACGGAAATAGCATCACCACGGGGATTAATGCTTTTGTTGATTGAACATGACCTGTTCGGCTGTCAGAGCCGAGAATGCATGTCTTTGTTCACTCGATATTGGTTATGACAATTCACATCTTGAAAGTCCATGACAATCACTTGCTGACCACCAATGCAATACATCCTGCAGATCGCATGGCCTACTGTGCCGCTTTACCGCACCACTTTTCCTGCTGTCAGACAATATGCGCAGTACCCGAAAAATCTCTTTTCTCCTTCCATTTTGACTGGTTTGACCTGCCTGTCATTCAGGATTCGAAGAAAAGATGCCTAAATACAAACCGTATCCATATTGTCTCCTTTCATCTCGCAACTCTTGAATCCTTCGCGCAAAGCATCTACCCTAGATTCGAGCACCATTTATTCCGTGATGACGTAAGAAAACCTGTTCTCTTCGATCTCACCGGAAAATCGGCATCGCCAGGCGCCGACTAATTGTTAGCCTATGCAGCCTCTTGAAACAAGCCTGCTTTGATTGAAGCCGTGACGTGTCGAAACGGCTGGTGCCTTGTTTGCATAGGATCTCCAATGAGGCGCAGGGAAACCTGAGCCCTGGTCAACAATAGGCGAATGTACCTTTCGTAACGGATAGGTATCAATCCTTAACTAGGCAGCCGTCATGGCCATCGTAGGATCTTCATGGTTGATGCTATCACTGCCTGCATGATCCCTAACAGGTAGTTGCCTGTTGTCGTAAGAAACGCTCAAGCAGAGCAAGTCCCAAGCTTCCGAATGGGTAGTATTAGGCATGTGAGCAAACTGCGGCGGTTCTTTGCCTCGGCTGGATCATTCATCCTCGATCTGAAACAAAGCTGGGAAGTAGAAAGCATGTGGCTGGTCGGTGAGACTTCTGGCACAACAGAGCGCGGTAGGCTGGGAGTGACTGACACATCTGTTTCGAGAGTTGACACTCTCCACTTGATTTATTTTCCTCGATATTAGGCAAACTCCATCTATTTGTAGTGTTGTCTCGATTAGAGTCGTGTCGTTGGGCACTCAACCTCTCTGAGGTGGCGTTCAACAGATATGGCTCGCCCACGTCTATTTTACTGGTCCGTTTTGGTGATACGGTCCGAATTCATCAGTACTTTCAGCTGTAGGGCCATTGGCTGCTCTGCGGCACATCTATTTGATCTGGCTTAGGTCTGACTGAGATGGGAGTCCAAGCACCTATTGTGAGCAATGAGTTAGTTGCTATTTGGTAATAGAAGACTTAAATAGAGCAGTGAGGAATAGAAATTATGTCGTGAAGGGCAACTGCTGTGCCGAGCTACGCTAAGGACGCCCTCATGCCTTGATGCAGCCAACAACACGGCGTAATCTGGATAAGAGGACACGTTATTGATGCTTCATGGGTTTCATCAGAGACATCATGGTATTTAACTTATAAGTGCCAGAAAGAATCTAGTAATTGAATCTCTCGCCATTCGACGGACTTCTCACTGCCCCTGCTCCCGCAAACCCAAGCCTCACAACCCCTCCACCAGCATCCCATGCTCCGTACCTCACCGGCCCAAGATTATCCACCGCTTTGACAATCCCGTTCACGTTTTGATTCGGATCAACGTGCTCCATGACGCGCGAATCTTGGCCAAAGGTTCCAAACGCATTTGCAATCTCCAGCGGGTTCAGGCTCACGTCCCGTCCCAGCTCCCACCAGCCCCAGAATATTGGTAGCACAGCAAAGATGCCAACGAGAGATACACCGACGGCTATCCACATCTTTTCATAGTCGGTCACGTAAACTAATGTTGTTGTTCCACTGTTATACTCGACACTTTGCTTATCTGTCTTGTTGAACTGGGCATACTGCAGGCTCGCTCGGAAACCAAGGTCCCTGGTGAGCTCGATCAAGTCGTTCATGGGATTCTCCCATGTATCCTCGCATCCGGGGACAGTATCATTCATGGCCATGTACTGAGTGGCAGGTAAACCGTCTGATTTGATATCGTAACCTGTAGCACCGGTGAAGGCCATCCACGTGGAGGAGCCATAGAGAGTATCGACAATGGTACTGAAACCACCCAAGATATTTCCAGTTCCGCTCGCAACAGTAGCAGCAGGAGTCATGTACCTATAAAAAACGTAGATCAGCATTGATTTTCAGTATATCTTATTCAGCGCGGGATGCATACTTGCGCTCGACAAACTTATCGTCCTTCCACGTGCCCCTGAGCTCCACCTTGTTCCCATCCAGCTGTACGGGAAACGTTGAAATTCCAGCATGCAAGTCGCATGTCTGGACCTTGAGCTTGCCGTTGCATTGGTTAGTGTCTTTGAACAGTGTCGTGTAGCGGAGAAATGATCCATCTTTCATCTGATTGACTGAGTAGCCGCTGAACTCGGTCACGTTGACCTGGAAGAGATATGCTCCATCAAATGCCTTTTCCATACTTGCTCGATACATTCCGACGGTGAGGTTGAAGTTTCGTGTTGACTCGGTGCAGTTTACCTGAAATCCGAAGCCCTACGCTTGGTCAGTAAAGATATGACTTAGAGACCTTGAAGTCGAGTTTAGATGAGCTGGCACCTGGACAGAGGTTGTGCAGTTATTGCAGTTTGTGTTAAAGGCGACCATCTCATTCCGGTTGTTGTATGCTTGGGCAATGTCGCTAAAGTTCTTGGTGAGAAGAGAAACAGAGTGCGTACGACCAGTCTGTATGCTGGCGTAGTTGCTGGGAAGTTCTCGAGCAATGTGAAAGTCAAAGACACCTTGCTGTGCTTGGTATTCGTTCGCCGTCGAGGACGCTCGTTGCATAAGGGGGCCACGTAGGACGGATAGTGTCATAAGAATCGAAGCTGATAATGTGAGAATGATGTGGCAACATGGTAGGGTATTGCTAAGCACATACCCAGACCAAGAGTCTTGGATTTTAAGCTGAACAAATTTATCGCAGCATCTATAAGGCCTGTAGAGGAACCATATATGGCATGTAGTCGTTGCAACTGAGGACTGTCAACTGCTTATGTCCCTGAACCATGATGGTATCGCTTACCGTTGCTGTCCTTCCAGCAGCTCGCCAATACGAAATTGCCGCGCCCTCTGCGAATGCACATGCCAAGAAAGCACCAGTCAAAGCCGAAGTCAAAGCTAGCCAGACAGTAGGCTGCATGTACTTGTCCCAATGATCAACTGCGACTCCATCGCTGTAGATGAGTATGAAGAGGGCAGCTCCAGTTCCAACAAGGGCTAAGAACCATGCTCCAAGACCACGGGCGGGGAGTCGTTTCCAGAAACCGGGTTGCCATGGTCGACTGAGCCTTGCAGGATCTGTGGATGATGGCTCATACATAGGCTCAAGCTGATACCATGATCTTCTATCTTGAACAAGGTTAAAGGGAGCCTCATCCTTGAGCGGCCATTGAGGCGCGACACCCATTGCTGCCGCGGGCTGCTTCACTGAAACAGGGCAGACCTCTCTGAAAAGACGAAAAATACCAAGACGCTAAATGAATGAAAGATCGTAACTAGACGATAGTTGAAAGAATGGCTGTGGTGAGACGCATCAAGGACGGTGGTTCCTCAAAGAAGTTTGGATCGGAAGAAAGAAGCGAAACAAAACAACTTCCAAGACCCTATATATAACACGAAACTTCCGAGACCGGCTGTCAAGTCCCAATAGCCCACAAATAATGACGTCCCTAATTTCTATACGAAGAATAGGGTTCACCAGATCGCCTAAGGGACCCGCTGGTAGGGGGATTAACGCTCCATGTCTTTGCCACAGAACGATCAAGAGAGGAGGACACGAGCCGGCAAAGGGTTGAAGAATGGGGGTGGAAGCATGTTGAATAACACGGAGACCAATTATTCCCTGTGTCTTCCACTTTCCACTGGTCTTCTCCCGTTCTTCTGGAAGACCGTGTTGTCTGGACGCTGAGTACCCCCTGCTTTGCCATGTGGTGATGGCAACAAGGATGGCAATGATCGGCCTAGGCATTGCACGAATTGGGAATAATGCCCGGGCTTGGAAAGGCCGAATGGCACTTACATGGTGCCTTGACACTTTGCAGCTATCGTACTATGCGTTTAAAGATGATCATACCCATTTCTTGGCTTTCTTAGTCCCCTTATAGCATGAGGGACGGCCTCAACAAGAGAGATCTTGGGTCTGGGAGTGTAACCTGTTGGACGACATCAGAAGCCCTTTGATAAACACGACTCTCGCCACTTTCTCCAGCTTGGCTGTTCATTTAATGAATCAAGTAATAATGAAAAGCCTGATCGATAAGAGACGTATCGTTTAAATAAGGTACAGTGCTTATCAGGGTAGAAGGTCAACGGGCATCCCTGGGGGGGATGGGATGAGCAGCCACCTGGGTACTAAATCTGCCTCTATAGAGTGCCTTATCGTTGGAGGAGGCGTTGTCTGAGGTTACATAGCCAAACCGCCACATCCAAAGATCCATAGATTATGGAGCTGCTGCCTTTGCGTTGTTGACTGAGGCGCTGCTAGCGTGTCCTGGCTGAGATGGTTCCTTCAATCAACTATCAGCCCTCTCAACTCCTCAAGCCACCAGACGCTCTAGCGGCAACTGCTGAAGCAGACCATATCAAATCAATCGACCATGTGCCGGCTACACGGCACGGCATATGGCACAAGGCAATCAGGTGCCTGTATTAGCGTCTTTCGCCAGGATTACATAGTCTACTGCTCTCTTCTCTTGGCATGACTGTCTTTGATCCAACATTTGATCCTCCTGGTCTGTAGAGTACCTAGTCTACCGCTATAAACCAACCCTCCTCGAAATCACCACCAGCCGCATAGGGCACCTACTTTGTTTAGATGTCCACTCAAAACCCGGCATCCCTGGGCGTTCGTCCCGAGGCCTCCTCGCCTCCCCTGCCTCCCGGCTGGATAGCTAACTGGAGCCCCGAACACAACTCATGGCAAGTAGGAGCGAGCCCTTTACCTCCAGATCTGTTCGTGACATCGATCTCTTAGGTACTACATCTTCACTGCCACCGGCGCGACGCAATGGGAGTACCCGAGTGCTCCACCAGACCAGCCACAATACTCGTCCGCCCCCGACCACCCAAGCCAGCCAGCGTATGACACGGCGGCCGATACACCAGGTCAGGATGGAGATCGCGGCTTGGGAAAAGTTGCCCTTGCCATGGGCGGCGGGTACCTGCTCGGACACGGGCACAAGCATGAACAGCATCAACAACATGGGCTGGGCAAGATGACACAGTCCATTGCAATGGCTGGCGCAGGTGCAATTGGTGCCAAAATATTCGGATTATTCGGGAACAAGCAGCAGCAGCAGCACCAACCATCGCCACCACCGCAGCCGCAAGTACATGTGTATCCAGTATACGTACCTGGCCCCCAATCAGCCCCCTCACCAGGACCTCCGTCGTATTACGGACAGCCTCCGCCTGCAGGACAGAACTTGGTTCACTACGACGGCACTCTAGATATGACGCCACCTGCCCAGCCCTATCAGCATGGGGGGATCCAATCTCCAGCTACGGGTGGCATGGGGGGTTCTTTCACACCTCAGAATGGACCTCCGCTACACATATACGGCGCCGTATTTGCAGACAGGGACGTTACGCAAATAGTCAAGAATCTCGTCACACCGCAGCAGACACTGACACTAATGGGAGAGACATTGGTCGAGAAACTTGGGGACCCATGGCCCGAGGCAGAACGAAAGATGTTCAACCTATTGTACTCGTACGGTGATCGTCCCATGGAGCTTATCGCAGCCGAGTTAGTTATGCCCTTCAGTTGAACGGGACTACATGGTAGACTAACACACCCTGATCTGCAGCACGAACACGGCCAACATCGAAATCAAGCACGAAGCCATATCGAGAAAACGTATGGAATTCTGTCAAGCTCCTCCTTCACGGATCATTGCCTGCGTATGGGGCTTTGAGAATCCTCTCACGTAAGTAACCAAGCATATAATCAACAAATTTCACGAGCCTAACCATCTTGTAGACAGCCGAGGCTTCAACAGCTGGAAAAGGACGGCGAGATGGAAGGCTCAAAAGAGACTCTCGGACGAGGCGGATTCTGGGATTGGGAGCCAAGGACGTTGGTCTGCTATTATCGGACAGAGACCGGAAGTGTTGGTATCGTCTTTTGCAGAGAGGGCGGTACCATACGGCTTCCGTGGAATCCACTTGCCAAGTGGTCTTGATGAGGCGTAATGACTGCTGTCCGGAACTGATTCTCAATTTGTTTCTTCATGACCAGGTGTAGGCATAACAACAGATAAAGGTTAATAGTATCTGTTTATATGGCTGGCGAAGTCCATGACCTTTGCTTGTTTCTACGCTGACAACAGAATTCGCCCATGGTTAGCCAAGTGAGCGCAGAGCTTGCCTTAATGAGTAAGGTGATGAGCATATTCATGATCCTCGAGGTTCATCTTAAGCATATTCATATCAACCATCGACAACAATAACCTGGCGGGCGAAGAATCAGACCGAGTCGGCAACGCGGCTCTTATAACGCACCGCGTTCTAGGCCAAAGCGCGGTAGACGAGAACCCATCTGTAAGTAAGCCAAGCTAGAAACATCACGGAGTTGCATCGACACCTAGCGCTGCAGCCGTTTCAAGACCGCTGATGCCAAAAATATCATTTCTTCCAACTAAACAAGTATGCTAGATAGAAGCATTAAAGCACGAGGATCTGCTCAGCCTTCCGGACCATTGAGGCGGATCATCGGCTCATATCGCCAAGAGACGAGATGCTGGAGTTTCCTAGAGCCGTGCTACTGACGGGCGGCCGATCCCTAACGGCCGTGACGTCTCTGGGCAGAGAATGTAAGCTTTGCTTCTTCTAGTGGGACCCTATTGACTACCGATTGGTGGTTGGTAGCTTGATTGATCACCTTTGTAGGGAGGCTGAGCCAGTGGCTTGGAGACGACGCTGCTGACAGAGGCAAGTGTAATCTTCTCAATTTTCAAAGGCGAGACATCATGACGGGAGTTGAGGGTCGATCACTGCGGTGCTCTACTTCGTACCGCGTTTCTTGCGCCTCAATGAAGCATGGTATCCGGAAATTAATCTGAGAGGTTTGGTGTTGAGTTAATGTATATAAAACGGCGGCCTCATCGCCGGTAGGCGTCACCTCATCAACAAACCATCAACTGCATATCTCCGAGTTCCATCAAGTGAAGCAACATGAAGGCAACTTGCATCATCACCGCCTTCCTAAGCAGCTTCGCGCTCGGCCACCCTCAAAGCCAAGAACCCCTAACGATAGCTATCCCAATCCCACCATGGAGCAGCTGAAGGATATCTCCCGGCGAGCCGACGGCACCTTGTCCAACGCGCCACCTCCTCTTAAGCTGGGAGAGAGCAGCAAGACTGCGTTCCGGGCTCTCGCCTTTGGTGAAGAGTTTGAGCAGGCGTACTTTACGTCCCTACTTCAGAACGTCACCCATGACCTGCCAGGGTACAGGCACCATGGGCGGTTCACCAAGGCCGAGCTTGTCAAGGTGTTGGAGACTGTTGTTGCTGCAAGTTTTTTGTATTCCTTTATCATCCACCCACTAACTTTGATCAATAGCAAGAGGAGCTTCACGTCATCAATGCAATCAACGTCCTGAAGCACTTCAACATCCCCGCGCCTATGCCCTCGCTGAGAGTTTTACAATGCTCGTTGTGGGGACTCTGCAAGATGTCAGTCAGACACTTGCGCAGAACGGGGACAATGGCGTTGTCCGAGCCATCGCCTCGGTCATCGGCCAGGAGGGTGAGCAAGGCGGCTTCTACCGTACTCTTCTCGGACGGGTTCCTTCTGAGAAGCCGTTCTTGACCACGTCTGTTGGAGCATTCGTATTCTCTTACATCTACAACAAGTTTGTCGTCCCAGGCTCTTGCCCATTCGACATCTCTATAATCAACCTACCCATCTTTGCCAAGCTCGACGCAAGGATGGCTCAATGGGTCTTGATGTGAAGGCCAAGGACCAGTACCTCACCTTCACTGCCGATATTAGCGCTGCGGGAGGTGCTGAAAAGTTCATTGGCGACAATGGAAAGGGCCTGTACCTCACCTACTTCAGTGGTCAACTTCTGCCCATCAGCGAGCCTATTGCCAACGTCAAGTGGAACAAGGGCTGCATCACCTTTGACGCCTTTTTCCCATTCATAGAGAACGACATGAAGGGTCTTTCTGTCGCGGCTTTGACCACCTCGAACAACTTTACTGCTCCGGGTATGGTCCCTGGGGCCACGATCGCTGCCCCAGCTGTCATCCAGGTCAACGAGAAGCTGTATGACTGACTGGCACGTAAACTGCCAACACTTAACTGCTGCTGGGCGTGCATGAAGGAGAAGAATGGGAGTGTTTCGATCTTGGTGGATGTCTAATGTCTCGTTCTTCTTTAATTTCTAGCTGCAACTAATTACCCATTAATTTAAGTGTGAATCTCGCCCCTTGGCCTATACAATGGTGACGTGGGCGGTCTTGCATAAGATTTAGTGCCATATTTTAGCCATTCACGAATTTTTCTTGAATAATTGTTTGTGTTATGTCTATGGGAGTGTATTTGGGTAATTCTCGTTACTCTTCGAGGGAGCCAGTGGAAAGACGGGCAGAATCATGCTCCTGTGGGTCGCAGAGAACTCCGGGACATATTTATGTTCTTATGCACATGTATGGTCTATTCGCATCATCTCATCAAGTCATGGGCTCTGACTTGGCTCTTGTCCGTCTATTCCCAAGCCTCAACGCTGAAATCCCATGCTCAGAGCTTAGACCGGGAAAGATCAATGCTGAACTCAGCCTTGGCCATATCCCGGAGAGCTCTTCTGAGGATTTTTCCAGACTAAAAGGAATTAGTGTCGTGTCTCGATATGCGTGGTTTACTTACTGGGTTCTTTGGAATTGCGTCGATAAACCTGACTCCGCCTTTGAGTCGCTTGTGCTTGGCAACCCTCTCTTCCATCCAATTCACTATCTTTTTCTCAGTGAGTTGTGAGCCTTGCACCTTGATGATGTATGCTCGTGGGACTTCGTCTCCGTTAGCTGCGACACCAATGACGGCAGCGTCTGCTATCTCGTGGTGGTCGAGGAGGACAGCCTCCAACTCGGCTGGTGCCACTTGGTTCCCCTTGACCTTGATGAGTTCCTTGATCCTGTCCACAATGTGAAAGATTGCTCCTGGCTCGAAGGACTCGACGTAAGCGATGTCGCCAGTCCTGAGCCACCGTGTTCCATCTGGGTCAACAGCAATCGTATCGGCTGTCGCAGTGGGATTCTTCCAGTAACCCTTCATCAGAGTAGGGCCTGTAACCCAGAGTTCACCACGCTCATTGGACTGTTCCACCACGGTCTTTCCGTCCAAATTCATAATCCTCGCTGAACAGTTAGGCGATAGCTCACCCACTGCCGCGACATCGCACTTGACACGAGGATCCCATGTCATACAGGTGCATGTGACTTCCGTCATGCCCCAACCCTGCTTCACAATGACACTATCGTCCGGCCACAAGGCTTCAACTCCTTGAGCCACCTCGCGACTGAGAGGTGCGGCGCCAGAATGGATGCGTTCGACGCTGCTGAGGTCGTACTTCTTGACAAGAGGGTGTTTTGATAGATAGACAAGAATAGGCGGAACGCACGTGAGGGTCGTGATGCGGAAACGCTGCACGTGCTGTAGCATCTTCTCAAAGTTGAAAGATGGCATGATGTAGACGGGCACGCCGATGCGGGGGTAGATGGAGACAAAGTGTGTCTGCCCATAGGCATGATACATGGGGAGAAAGGCAAGCAAACGCGATCTCTTTCGGGACTCGGCTTCATCGGGGTCTTTGTTTGCGAGCTCAATAACGCCGGTGCCGTTGGCGACGTAGGCTTTGTGCGTGATCTCGACGCCTTTGGGGACGCCTGTTGTACCGCTGCTGTAGTTGAGACAGCAGGTGGTTGTGTCTGGGTTGCTTGGCTCTACCCATTCCCAAGTCTTTGCTCGCTCTTGGTTGCCGAGTAGAAGGTCGGTCCAAGACCGGACACCACTCACTTGTGTGGCCTGGGTGGGAGCTGATTGATCAAATGGCGGGAGTACTGATGGGTCCAAGGCAAAGATCCTATCCGACGGAATGCCAGCGAGCTTGGCGGCTTCGAGTGCAGTCTCAATTTGAGTAGATACTGCAAGCAGAAAGGTGCTGCCCGAGTCTTTGAGCTGGTAAGCGAGCTCTCGCGAGGTGAAGCCCGGGTTTGCGCCAGTGAAGATGCCTCCACCCATCAGGATTCCGAGAAAAATGCTTGGGAAGTACACATTGTTGGAAGAGAAGACGAGTACTCGATCTCCTTCGCGAAGACCTGCGTCGATAAGACCAAGAGCGATCTGCTTTCCCAAGAGACGAAACTGGGTCTTGTTGAGAAAGTGAGTCTCTGGTCGATCGGCATCGATGAGGATGGGCTTTTCAGAGTCGTCCATAGGCTCACAGGACGAGTCAAAGATCCATTGCTGCAGAGAGCAGTGAGGGATTGGCTCTTCCCAGCGCGATCTCAGCGTCATGGTGATTGAGCGGGGATGGCGGTTATAGGTATGTAGCTTGTAGCGCGCTTCAGTGGGTTTTTGTTGGGGGACTAAACCAACTTGGTGGACCACAGATATTGAGACCCAGCTACACAGAACGAATGCAAAAGAGGTTCCAAGATGGAAAAGAGATAAAATATACCTGTCAACGTCCCAAGACTGGTCTCAAGGCTTTATACTAACCCTTTCATCGGCTGGCGCCGCATCGAAATCTTGGGAAAAGCCAAAGTGTGGGGTAAGATCTCATCTATTCCATTCTAGGCGCGTCTAACCCCGCAAAATCATACATGACCTCGGCGTCTGGCTGCAGTCTCCGTGGTCTGAGTCGACGAGGAGGGAAGTGTGCCGAGGCACGTCTCAATGTTGATACGTCACCATTGCTTGGTCACCTGGCTTCGTTTATGACCGAAGGGGCAGGTGTTCGTTTGTTCATGAGCTGCACCGAGAGAGAACGAGTATGTATTGAACGGATTCGAAAGCTACAAACACAAAATTGAGATATGCATTTGCTCCAATGGTATAGTTTTAATTCTGATAGTGAAAGAGATCCCATCAATCATGACCTCCTTGGCAGCAATGGCCTGAGTCAGTCCCACCACAACCCCTCGCCTCTCCACCTCAAGATGGGAGTTCTGCGAGAACGGGACTGTCAAGTTCCGCTGGCTCATCCTTGTGAGGAAGATTCGTGATGACGAGGTATAAAACATTCTGCGATTCTTGTCAGCATGTCCCAGAAAGTGTGACCGCGGCTTCTTACGCTCTGAAACAGTTGTCCCCATCCACCCAAGGAATTCCTTTCGTCCTCGTCTTTTGATGCATGCTGGTCCTTTTCCTTATTCATATTCGCCTCTTTAGCCTCTTCCTTCTTCTCTCCCTTCCTCTCTTCTTTCTTGTCCTCCTTCTCATCGTCTGGATCGCGGTCAGAGTCTGCCTTGTTGCCACTGCTCTCAGGCTCTGCAGGCTTCGCACGCCCATACTTCCACCGACCACCAGTGAGCAAGGCCACGATATCACCACTGGAAGCTGGGTGATTCGGGTCTGCATACCTAGAACGAAACTCCGGCTTGGGTAGCATGTTGGCCACCGAGTGATCTGGATTCTTCTTGATCCACTTAGCCTGCCCACGCCTATCCATGTACTCATCGAGCCACTTCTCTGCATTATCGAGTTTCTTTTTCTTCTTCGCCTCGCTTTCTTTGCCTTTAGAGATATCGTCTATTGACGGGAAGGTGAGTGGTGCGGGTTCAGGCCAAGAAACAGTCCCCTTTGAAGGTTTCATGATGTCCTGGAACTGGTACTTGAACTTCTCCAAGCTTTCCTTGCCTGAAGACTTCTGCATTATTATATCCTTCATCTGTTGAGTCAGGGGCGGCGACTCCACCGGCCGGCCATCTAGGGAAACTGCAGATACAAGTTCGTCTTCGTTGGTGTTGGGGCTCCAGGTCACAACGAGACAGACGAGACCGCGCGGAGCAAAGAACTCTGCGTTGACATGGTCCAAGAACTTGTTTGACTTGAATCGACTATGCGCCTCAACCGTCATGAAACTCAACACGTCGATACTGGCACCAATGAGCATCGAAAAGGGCTCGGGAGCAGCCATGCTGGCAAGACCAGTCAAGTTGATGGCATAGAGGTAAGGGTTCGGCTCCAGAGACTTGTTGAACGAGTTAATCAGGTCAAGAAATGTCTCTTGGTCAATACCGACGTCTGCCAGTACTGGAGCGTATGCCCGCACGAACCCTCTGCCTCTATCCTTCGGGCGTCTCTGAGGTAGGATGACGGGCAATGCGATCTTCGTGTTAGAGTCCAGCTGGCACTCGAAGGGGTGTCTCTGAAGAAAAGCCTTGGCGACATCTTTGGGCTCTTTTGGTTCTTTTTCTTCCTCTGGCTTCGGCTTCTGTGGTTTGTTGCGCACTCTGGACTCTTCGGGCTCTTGGGATTCCTTGGGTCCTGTAGACGCTTCGAGCTCCCTGGGAGACTGTGGGCTTTCCTCCTGTGAAACTTCTTGGCCGACAGCGTCCAACTCCCAGATAGCCTCATTCAACTGTGCCGCGATAGGAACTTCATCTAAGTTTTGGGCAACGGGCGCATTCTGTTTCTTTTTCGCTTCCTTCTTCTGCCGTCGGTAGTGGATGGCTTCGGAGACGAAGCCGATGCTTGCGGCCGTCAATCTGACGAGGTCGTCGACTGGGTCATCCTTCTTCTTGAGGGGACCCTCGGTGCGGCTGACGTTCTTGTCTCTCTCACGAATAGCCTCTTGGACTAGTCTAGAGGTGATCTTGGATGTCACCGTTTGGTCCTGTTTTGATGTGCTGAATACTGTTAGCGTTGTCACATCAGTATATAATTGAGCACAAGTATTTACCTCATATTGGAATTGAGGTTGACGATGTAGCTGTAACTTGAAGTTGTTCATATCAGTGTCGCCCCAGACAAGATCTCATCAATCTTTTATATGAATTTCGCCAAACACACTGCCTCAATCTCGAAGCCTTCTGGAAACAAATTACGCCCTGTGAGGCAAAGCAATGAGGAATCCGACGGTGAAAACCGACAAACATTCGTCATTCAGAGCGAAAGAGGCATGACGAATGCATCCCAATCCTTCTTCCTGGGCATGATCTTGGCGTTCAACGGCCAATCGATAGAGAGTACCCACGGCGCCCGCGGGGAGCGAAGGATCTTGGCGTAAGACTCACACACGAAGGAGCCAAGATCGTCCGATGAAGCGTGGCAGCCCGAATGGAGCCCTGTCCAGGAATTAAAGTTTAGATACGCGTTTGTGATAAGCTTCTGTATGTCGTCTTTCAGTGCCATCTAAACCCATGGTGTTGTTAAGATGCGTTCGCCCCGCGATAAACAGTTTTTTACACCAGATTGATGCGCTGCTGCCCACCTATCGGAATCTTGTTCCTGGAGCTTTACCGCAAAGTCGAGAGATACTGGCAAGTTCCCCTCTTATCCATTCAAGACTACGATGCTACGTATAGTTGGGATACAGAAATCCCCCTGAGTATGACATGGGCTTCAGCAATCTCAACACGGTCAGTTCGTAGGGGTACACTTGACATCTCTGGAAGAGTG
Organism: Fusarium piperis; assembly: GCA_027886205.1. Classification (NCBI taxonomy): domain Eukaryota; kingdom Fungi; phylum Ascomycota; class Sordariomycetes; order Hypocreales; family Nectriaceae; genus Fusarium; species Fusarium piperis. The sequence continues at coordinate 26,924 of RZGM01000154.1, read as the reverse complement.
CCATGGTCTTGAAGTTGATTCGACAGCGTGCATCCCGACACTTCATGATTGGCAGCACACAAAAAACACAGCCATGTTCATGCCGCCGGCTGGCATGAATAGCCCATCGCCACCTGAAGCTAAGCAGACAGCCCCACGTCGCCATCAAGGATAGCCATGGACATGTTCAACATGTGTTGGCTGTTAGTGTAGTGAGCTCATCCTTGCAGCGCACAATACCGCCAATTCGAGGCAAAAGTGTCAAGGGCCCAAGTCACGGAACTTGGGGTACAACGAGGAAGACGGAGGATTCCGGAGCTATCGGCATGGGGGAGTGAGCCTCCTGCCCGCCTGATGCAATTATCAGGGATTAGTTTGTGAAATCGGGCTCCGTAGACCCTCTAGCTAATAATCAATTCACCGTTATTTGACATGAGTTGCATACCGTGGCCTTGACAAAAAGGAAATGCAATCCGTGATCGTTGATTTGCTGCAACTTGGCCTGCATCTTCAGCCGCTGATGTCAGCTCTCCAGAATATGTTTTATTTTTATTGAACAATTCAGCATACATAAACGTCATATTCCTCAGCTGAAGCTCCAAAGACGCAGCTCGAGCTCGTTCTTCTCCTCCTTCTTTCGGCAAGTATTTCGAGATGGCGGCTCTGGGTGTGGTACTCTACTCAGCCCTCGACTCAGCCCCGCTGATCACGGCCGAGGTTTCATTTCTGCTGGGGGTCGTCACACACCTGGCAATCAGACCGTTCGAGGTCGACAGCCAAGCCTGGGCCATTGTTTTTGCCTATTTCGGCGTGCTTACCACTCTCTTGCTTACCTACATCCAAGTATGCAGGTTCACTATTATCGGGGCAATTTTGAGAACCACACTGGTTTCGAATGCCTTCAATCTTGGCCTTGGCAGCAGTATTCTCGTCTACCGAGCCTTCTTTCATCGGCTTCACCGTTTCCCAGGCCCATTCCCAGCCAAGCTTTCGCGTCTCTATGCTATGAAACATGCCGTAAAGGCCTTGAAAGCGAATGAGGAAGTTCAGAAACTGCATGAGATTTACGGAGACTTTGTTCGAGTTGGTATGCGTCTCAAGCACAGAGACTGCATTGAGAATAAACAGCTGACTGGTAGCTATGTAGGACCCCGTGAAATCTCCATCACTCGTGAAAGTGCCCTCTCAATCATATACGAGCCACCAAATCAATGTATAAGATCGACTTGGTACAGCCAAGTGTCGGATGATGTCAGAAAGATCTCGCTTCATACCACTCGCGACTTGACAGCCCATAAGCTCCGAAAGAAAGCATGGATGAGAGGCCTAGGCTTTAGAGGTACGAGGTCAATTGCCCCAAAACAAGTTTATGCTCACGAGAAACAATGTAGCTCTTGCAGTCTATGAAGAAAAGATCGCCTCGAAATTAGACATCTTGATGTCTCGAATTTCAGAGAAACAGGGCACACCAATGGATATGACTCTATATGCAGCCTTCTTTGCGTTCGACGTCATGGGACAAGTCGGTAAGCCAATCTTAACCTGCGATTTCTGGCTTGACATGAGGTACTCACTCGAATAGGTTTCTCCAAGGACTTCAACATGTTGGACTCGGGTCATAAGCACCCAGCCATACAAGCCTTGCATGACAACATGGCTGCCGTCGGCGTACTTTCAACAGTGCCCTGGCTTATGTCTATGCTTGGAAAAATCCCAGGTGCCACTGGGAGCTACGCAAGATTTGCAGATTGGTGCGCACGAGAGCTTCTAGCGAAACGCACCGTGAGTCATGTCACTGTTCAATGCTCTGGGCCTTTAGCTGACCTGATCTTAGATCGAGAGCAAGCACAAAGAAGCCGTCAAAGACCAGGACCCGAGAGATGTCATCTCCTGGCTCCTCAGGGCTGAAGACGAGAATGATCGCTCGGCCCCTCCTGGAGAGGGAGCTTTTCAGGAGGACTCTCGTCTCATGATTGTTGCTGGCAGGTAAGCCATCAAACGGCAGCCCAAGATTCATGGCAATTGCTAAGAATTGTAGTGACACAACGGCAGTAGCCTTGACGAATGCGTAGGCGTCCATTTTCACCCCAAACTCTTAATGAACTATGCTAATTCTGCACAGACTATTCTTCTTGACCAAATACCCAACTTGTTATCGAAAGCTACAGGAAGCTGTTCAAGCTCAATTTCCCAAAGGAGCCAAAGACTGGACATATGAAAAGATGAAGTCGATAGCGTATCTCGACTATGTCATCTGTGAAACTATCCGATTGAAACCTTCAGCCCCCGGGGGACTTCCCCGCTTGACACCTCCGCAAGGCCTCCAAATCGATGAGGTCTTTATTCCCGGCGACACAATCGTATCTGTTCCCACCTATACAATCCAACGAGACGAGCGGTATTGGGAAAATGCCCTCGAGTTCAAACCCGAACGCTGGGAGAACTTGAACCCAGAGAAGGCAGCATGGATCCCATTCTCCAGAGGCCAGTACAGCTGTCCTGGGAAGAATCTCGCTTTCATGGAACTCCGGATGGTTCTTGGTCGTATCGCTTTTGAGTACCATTTGGCGTTTCCTCATGAGCAGGATGGAGGGGCGTTCGACAAGGGAGCTAGGGACACCTTCACCCTTAACGTACCGGAATTACCTATTATTTTCACGGCGATCAACTGAGAGGGGGTAAACAACACAAAGCTCATAATATTTCCTCCTTCCTAAGTTCCTACGACAATCCTAGTCGTGAGGGCTTTGCTATGCTTGTCAGCATCTCGTTAGAAGCCAAATGGGTATGATAGACGGGAAGCGCCAATGTGAACATCAGACTGGGAAGTGCGCGTCACTTAGTAGCCTCGGAAACCTATTCTGTTGGAACACTTGGGGAGTGGAAGACGGTTGATTGACGGCTCTACACATGGAGTGAATGGTGACATAGTACCCACTGACGATGCATCAAGACGAGTCACTGCCAGGATGATCAATAGATGTCAGCAGTCATTTGGTGATGCAACTAGTTGTCTTGTACTCGTTTGGATATTGTATTTATACAGCCATTATCACATTGCTATTCACGCATCGTGGTTTAAGGAAATGCACATCCTCAACGAGAGTGAAGGGAATCTGTCCATGAAACATCTTCGTAATGCGCGTCCACCATTCACCCGACTACAGCAACAAGCACACGATCCAATATCATGAAGGATCGCTTAGTACAATGACGTCTCTAAAACGACCATTTGTGGCTGATGGCGCCATCCACTATCATACCGCATTTCATCCGATGTGCTTTTGGGGTTCATGCCAAAGGGCCATCGAGACTGTCGTCCTTCCCTTCGTAGAAACAGCGAGCGCCAGGCATTAGGTAGTGTAAAAGAACACACCTAATCAATGTGTTCTTTTATACTGCGCTCAACACTCTCTGCCTTTATTAGAAGGGATGTGAACCGACAACGGCGCCTAGCTCTCTGACGGTAAAACTCATTGGATGCACAGCTTTGGATGATCGAGTCGCCGGCGTCGCTTTTCGCTAGCCACTTATCTTGCGCGTGTTGGAGACTGGGTTTCTATCTCGGCATGTTTCCTCTTCTTGCTCATCGAAACGCTTGCCGCCGGCGGTGACTTGGTATCAGGATTCGACAAAGGCGGGGATGGCCAGGTGATGCCAAGCTGCTTCCCGTCAGACGGAATCACCCGTTTATGGGCTGCTGAAGTGATGACCTGTTTCGATGCAGCGTGTGACACCATGTCACAGCTCTGGGGAGCATCGGCCGAGGCCGTCGTTAACGATCGCTCGGGCGAGGTGCTGCTGTCGGACTCGAAGCAGCCATCAAAGGCAGTCAGGCGCATCTCTTCTCTCAGGCCCGGTGGGGTGTGTCCCGGTCGGATGTCATCGGCAGTAGCTGTTCCATAGATGCTACGGCGAACATTTTGCTGCAAGATCGCGAGCTCTAAGCTTCTGTGTAGCTTCTCGGCAAACTTGGGATCGTGCGATTGATTCGATGTCGGCGTCGAGGGGACATTAACGAGCTGTGAGCCGGCAGTCTCGACAGGATTTGGAAGAAACCAAGGGGAAATATTAAACGAGGAGCCGCCGCAGGGAGGAAAAAGCCATACCTCGCAGGTCCGACGCTCGTAAAGAATTGCTTCGATCTGTCGCCATGGTGCTGGATGGCGTGGAGCGCGTGGTTCAGGTGTTGGCGAGGCGCATGATTCAGATGTCGGCATGTCGCCTTAGGCAAGGATTTTTGGGAGAATTTCAGACGAAAACTATATCGCCAGCATTTTGCTAACTATTCCATCGATATCAATTGATCGGGAGGCCGACCAGGAGGCGCTGTGATGCCGGCATGGAACAATCTTGGTCCGGCACCGGAACAAATGTGACCGATCTTCCGTCATCCTCCTCGGCCTACCCCACGACGATACTGTCTCATGCTCCAACCCATCATTCAACAGCTTGTCGAGCTACTATAGTAACCCGTGACACACATTTTGAGTCAGCTAATGGCTTCGAGCCCTGCCAGTAGTCAGGTCACAAATGAAGACCCAACGGGGCCGCTTTCATCAGCCTCCCATGCCACGATAACAATCACACCTCGTAATGCCGAGGCCAGACTTGCTTTCTCAGAGGTTGTGGACTGGCTCGTTGAAAAATCTCAAGGGGGCCAAGATGACAACCATGTGAGCTCTGAGACTAAAGAAAGAAGTCATGCGACCGGCTACATATTGTCACCACCCAGGCATGTTCGACATCCAGGAGTTGGGAAGCTCAGAGCAGATGAATACTGTTCGGCTCTCGTCATCATCCCCAACCTCGTCTTTCGGCCATAATTCGACGACCCAAATCCCCGGTGCCGCCGCCGCTGCAGAGGGCGACGCTGCCATATCACCCAGCGCGGATCCTGGCACATATATTCGGACTGGTTGTTACTACATTGATCTGACATGCCCACCCGCAAGCTCTATTTGTGGGTGGACGGCTGGAAGACGAGGAGCACGCAAATGGCACAACGAGTTTGTCTTATGCTTACAGAACTCAGCTTTGCATGGAATCAGGCAGCATCACGCCATCTTTCAAATCCATGAGACTGGCAGGATCCTTCTAAAGAAGTTGTCCGACCGGGGCTTAGTAGAAGTTGACGGAGAGGTGATACAACCGAGAGAATTTCGTGTCCTGAACAAAAACTGCTCATTCATCCGCCTCGGCCAGTTGAGGTACGAGGTAGTATACACAAGCTTCAGCGATACTCAAGAGCACACCGACAATCTCGACCGGTACCTCGGGCCTATTTATGGTCATTCCACCCCCCTTAAGCTAAGCCTAACTCCTACTCCAGCAGCTGGAAATAGCATTCAAGTTGGTCAATGGACCCTCACCAACGCGGGAACTGTTGGCTTGGGAGGCGGGGGGAGCGTGAGCGTGGCACTCAACAACACTGGAGAGGTCGTTGCCTTGAAGCAAATGTCTGTGTCAAAAACTAGAGCCGCTCTCCAGAGACGTCAGGACACGCTTGAGATCCTCACACGGCTAGCTAACGCTGCCAAGAACGAGCTCATTGTGCGACTTCGGGAAGTCATTACTGATGACCCCCGGGCGAGTAATCCCGACAGCCGACGTGTAGTTTGCGCTGACGCCATTTGCGCTGAAGATACGATCCCAGTGGAAAGCACCTGTTCAGTCAGTCTTTGTCTCGTGAGCCCAATTGTGAGACTGACCTTCACTCCTTAGACAGGCTATGGCTCAGACGATAATCATGTCTTTGCTGGAGGCAGTTGACTTCCTTCATGCCAACAAATGGATACATGGTGATATTAAGCCCCCAAATATTGGAATTCATCACTGGAACTCGGAAAAGGCTTCCATCGTTCTTCTTGACATGGAGGATGCCATCTATGCGCCTCAAGGATTCGCACTGTCAACTCCAGGATGCCCCGGGACAGTAGGCTGGTTATCGCCAGAGCGTGAGATGGGGCGATTCGATTGCTCGACAGATGTCTGGGCTGTAGGCGTTGCAGCTTTACGCATGTTCCTGGGGAAACACCCATGGCAGTTCAGTGTCAACCCTTGGCGTCAAGGACCAGAGCTCGAGAGCTATCGGGGGCGTTTTCATACCAAGTATGAACGGGTGACGGAAGTGATCACCTCCAACTATCCGGGTAAGTCATATTTCAGCTTATGAAGTGATGCTAACCCAAAAATAGGAGAACTTGGCACGGCGATACTCCAGATGATCCGACATCCGCATGCTCGTGCCGAGGAGCAGGCGAAGCGAAGACCCAGTTGCCGAGAGATTTTCGAGATCTTGGGGGTTTCCGAAACCAAAACTGAGAGTCTAGATGGTTCATCAAACAAACGAAGTCGTTTGGATAGGTGACACGCCGCACTTGAGCCTGAGTGAAGGGCTCAGCCACAACGGAACAGCGGCTCGCGCGGCGAATGTAAACTCTCCTGGATTTAATGTCATTCATTAAATGGTGTTACCTTGGCTAGACCAATTCCGTTTTCGTTATGCAGCTACTTGTGTGATACCGCATTTACTAGGGACTCAGCTCCCACTGGAGCTGGGTAGGGTACATCGCCGACCTCGTCAACGCAACCGAGCTTTTGTGGCTGTCAGCATGGCTAAATGGGAAAAGCCACGTCAGTAGGGGGTTGCAGGCCTCTGCGTCACTCACACTCAACCAAGAAACGGTAGAAGCAAGTTGTGGGTGTGAAATACGATGGGCAACTAACAAATACTGATGTCTTGCACTAGAATCGAATAACTAAAATAACTGGTGTCATAACTGAGACTGAATGGGAACCAACCCAGGTAGGAACTTCTCGCTCAGATACGGAAAAGGAACCAACACGCTTTTGGCCCTTGCGCTGGGCATTACCACCTGTCACACGTTGCATCCCAGCCTCACAATTGAGGCATTTCCCCCGGGCGGGGTAAAGCTTGCGCACTGTTTGTAACATGTAACCAACCAACCCAGGCACAGAGGCTGCTTGCCAAGATGCAATAACGTGGAGTAGTTCCCTTGTGATGAGAGGCAAGGGACAAGGGGGCCTTTGACCAGCAATACTGCATCCCCGCATCCAGCCGAGAGTGTCAGATAAATGATATGACAGAACCTGTCCGTTCTTGACCCTTTCTCTACGAGCGTCAACTGTCTGCAAAAATGTCCGAGCAGCAAGCAACGAAAGAGTCCCAGGCCGCTGCGGTCCCGCAGACGCAAAATCAGCCTCTACCTGGCGTTTTGCCCGCCCAGCACTGGGCTCAGATAGCACAGGTTTGTGTAGATCAGCAGAGAAAGATACGATTAGCGAGAATGCTGATTCTATGACTGGTAGACCCAGGACCCAGAGGACGATGCTGACTCGGCTATCGAGGATAACGGCAGTAGCACGGCTTCTTTGTCTTCATCTATCCTTCAGTATCGGACAATCCATGGCCGGACGTACCACAGCGATCAAGGAAACGCCGAATATTGGTAATGATGATGGTCGTATCAGTGGCAGCTCAGAATCTCACCTTGTTTGCGCAGGGCATCAAACGATGAGAGACAGAATGAAGCATTGGACATTATGTGAGTATGAATTTTGGGACCTGTGATGAAGCTGACAGCCTTCAATAGTCATCATGTTCTGACTCTCTCTCATGATGGCAAACTTCATCTGGCCCCTGTGGGAGACAACGTCGAGGTGTGTGTTTCTTGGGTTCATTACAACGACAGTCTAACTGTGCACCAGAAAGCCATAGACATAGGAACAGGCACAGGTAAGGGTCTCCAGTAATCATAATAAACGAAGGTGCAGCTCCTTCAGGCTAATATGACTGCTTGGGAAGGCATCTGGGCAATGTAAGCTTCGCAGATCTTTCTCTCGAGTTCGAATAATGACGGTCCACACACAGCGACTTTGCCGACGCTCACCCCAATGTAAAAGTAGTTGGAACTGAAATCTCGCCCATCCAGCCTAGTTGGGTGCCGCCAAATCTTGAGTTGTGAGTCTGGGCTGAATACTTGCCTCCACTTTTATAGTGGCTGACATATCCTTCAGTCAAATGGATGACTGTACGCAAGAATGGACCTTTGGAGAGAATTCTTTCGACTTTGTGCATATCCGATGGCTTTTCGGAAGCATTATTGACTGGACTGCCCTCTTCAAGCAAGCTTACAAGACTCTGAAGCCCGGCGGATACATCGAAACGCACGAACCTTCTATTCGCTTCGAGAGTGACGACGGTACTGTGAATGATAAGACAGCCATGGGCCAGTTTGGCAAGATTTTCGTCGAGGGAGGCAAGAAGATGGGACGTTCCATGACAGTCTTGGAGGACGGTATTCAGCGCAAGGCGTTGGAGGGGGCTGGGTTCGAAGCGATCGAGGAAACCAACTTCAAGGTGTGTTCAGGCACGGCAGCATATCACCCCAAGGCTCTAACTTTTCATAGACTCCTATCGGGTCCTGGCCACATGACCCAAAGCAGAAGGAGATCGCGAGGTTCCAGCAACTAGCTGTGGAGCAGGATACAGAGGGCACCATGATTTATGTGGCGGCCCTTGCCGGCTGGTCCAAAGAAGAAGTCACCGTCTACATTGCCCAGCTTCGACGAGAGTTTCGGTCCAAGGATATACATGGCTACTACCGACGGAAGGTTCTGTGGGCAAGGAAGCCTGGGCTGTCTTGAGGTGTCTAGCCCGTGGATTTTTTCACGTTTGTTTTCTTTCCCCAGAAAGTGGGATGGAAATGGGTTCAAGTCTCTTTTTCTACTTTCAGCTCTGTTGATATTACTTGGTCCTTATTGTTGTTTAGCGTGTCGTCAGAGGGATGGTGATTGAGGTCATCCAAGAATTATCTACCACCCTGCCGACTCTTTCAGGGCAAATTATTGAAATCAACTTTAACAATATATAGAGGCTGGTACTTCTATTTACAAAGGGCATTCTAGGCTGAAAGGGCGAAGCTCTTGCTCAATGGCAAGGAGAAATAGTGTCAATAGAGCAAATTGCCATAAAGTAAATTCGACTCCGCGAAGCTTTAGAGAGACACGACAGTTATCCAGCTTCCAGCAGGGCATTTACCCTCTCCAAGGAGAAGGAAAGGTATCATTTTATACGATAAGACATATCTTCCACTGAGCCAGCATCGCTATCGCTATAGAAGCTTATATTAAGGTTACGTTGCTTTATAGCATTAGGTTTTAATGCTAACTTATGTATTTCACGATGTTCTTTTATATTGTGCACTATAAATTCTCTTAGATACGTCATAGCAGTTAACAATAGTTATCCAGTTTGAAGTCCTCTTGTTTCGAGACTGTGCAATGCCAGAAGCTGCTGGACTGGAAGACGGCTGAAATCCAGCTGATTTCAGCATTTCTAATAGAAAAACGAGAAGTAGCGCATGCTTCTTGAGGTAGTTATGGCTCTGACCTCACCGCACCTTCCTCCTCGAACTTCTCCGCCAAAAAAAGAAATGCGGCATTGGCACCCCGAAGCCTCAACATCACGGACTTGATCACCAACCACCTCATGTCGATGACAGCAAAAAGAAACCATCGGAGGGCACAGAGAGACTTGCTCCCGCCAGGGCTTGAACCTGAGACCTTCGCATTACCAATATTACAGTGTAAACTGAGGTATTAGTACGACGCTCTAACCAACTGAGCTACGGAAGCCATCCGAATGGTTGGCGGGTGACCCGCTGTTGGATGGGTGTTGAGCTGGCAAATTGGGTCCAGAACACTCGCTCTAGTGCTGCGAATTCTCTCAGGAGTTGTCAAGACTCTGCTTCACGGAGTTGTCAAGGCTAGATAACTCTTGGCTCGGTGGCCTCTCGAGAGTTTGATCAAATTGTTGCATTGTTATGAACGCAACATCTTATCAATGCTTGCGACTATTTTTGATCGCGAGGCATGAACAGTGCACTTGGGTGAGTGGAATGAGTGAGGACAAACAATCCCCAGTGGACTAAACAGGGAGGTTGAAATCATCGCTGTCAGAACATGATTAACTTACTTGAACCACTTTGGGGGTCTTTATGGGTATTTGCACCATTGTGAAACACAATTAACCGCAGATTTCACTATAGTCTGGGGCAAGGGGCCCTGGCATGCTCTTAAGCTTGTAAAGCAACAATTCGCAGCCTAGTTCTAGACAAACGAGATCGAACTGGGCGCCGGGTTTGGAGTGAGGGCACACCCACTCCTCAGCCAAGAACAAAGCCTCCTCTGAAGCTCAGCCCTACCAGCCCATAGCCACATTCCTTGCTGACGCGCAGCGACGGTCTTCCTATTGGTAGCTTTTTTGCGAGTCATCATCGAGATGACTAACGGGGAGTCTAAGCCACGCAGCTGAAATGATAAAACAGACCGACTTCTCATGACTTGGCTTGGCGTTCTTTCTCTTTGTCTCATCACTCGCATCAAGCAGAAATCATCATGTCGCGCTTCATAAGACACATAAAAAATCGCCTCTCCATTGGACACGCGGACCACGAGGTCGAGGAATCTCCAGAAATATTAGAGGAGAGAGTCACGATCAACAAGATGAAGCGAATCGAAAAACCGAAAAGCATGCCTTGGAAAGCCCGCCTCTCTGGCGCAGACATGACCAAGCTCCTCAAGGGCTTCCAGCCATCCGACATGGATCAGAAATGGGTCATCGCCGCCAGTGGTCCAGATAACAGAGGCATCATTGACGTCCACCTTTGCAGAAGTTGGACCGGAATTGAGATCTACACCGTCAGAGTGCGTGTGTTGACCGGCGAGCCTGGTGATGGCGAGAAGGATGGTGGCGAGGTGTTTGAGATTGTTTACGAGTCAAGCAACAAATTTGACAACACGTGCGAGGAAGAGGTCCAAGACATGGCAACTGGGCTCTGCCGGGGATTTCTGGATGTTGACTTGGGGAAAGGACCGGAGCGGCCGAAGGTCCCGGCGAGACATGAACGTAGACGATAGATACTGAAGGAACGTGTACTTGTTGAAGATTTCTGTCATGTAGTTCTTTTCTTTTCAGTCAAGCTTCCAGGTCGTGTTCAAATGCGGACGGCGGTTGAGCATGCAGTGGCGTGGTACTACCCGCGGGCAGATGCAGCATTCCTCACAAATATTGACACCATATTTAACGCAGGGCAAGGCTCCAGCCGCGTCACATTCGATGTTGAAGAGACGAACCTCGATTTCTTCATCCCCATGCGACCAGGTGCTTCGTTGACTCATCGGGATTGTGTGACCTCTGTCAAGCAGGGGTAGATATGTTGCTTAGCGGACGGCAAGTCCACGACCATCACACAGAGATTACCGTGTGAGAGATTCAAAGACAGCGAATGAAGCAAGTATGTATGAGTGAGCTGATTGGCATGTCAGACCCAGATGGAATAAGCCGAGGGTTGATAGCCATGGCGTAAGAGTTGAGAAGATGCTGTAAGATGAGACTAGGTCGATATTGGAGGGAGATGGGCTGTTTGAGGGAGTTGCCATCACAGGTACCTGTGAATAGGGTGAGCCGAGGTATCTCTAGAAAGGCAAAAAGATATGGACTACGGTAGGGCACAAACACGTCAAAGTATCAAAGATGATCAAACAAGAGACTGTTGCCTGGACGGTCCGATTGCGGAAGGGAGAAGCTTGGTTACCATGGTTCATTGACCAATGACCCTGTCCTTCTGCTGGCTCGATGGCGATAGCTTCAATCAACGCTGGGATCGATGACGCGGCCGATTTAACTGGATTCGGTCATAGAAAGCGACATACTTTACTTTTCTCAGTGCAGCCAGGCTTCTGTACCATGGCCTCCATTGCCTTCTAAGAAGAGGTCCCCGATGGCGCTCGCACCAGCAACAGCCAACATTTGAAGTGTCTTTATGGCAACAGGCTCTACAACCTTATTTTCGTTGTGAATCAGGCTCTGAAGGGAGAGCTGGGAATCTGAGAAGCCGTTTGGCACCTCTGATACCTCCCTGACCGGTAGTTTCGAGAGGTGATGTCTGTCTTTGAGAATATCTTGCTACTGTCTGGCAAAACGGATTCCAGAGAGCCCAAATACAACACGCAACTGCTCCATCCTTGCAAGTGGAGCAGGAAATATATAAAACCCTTAAACATAGAATCAGGGACGAGCCGCAGCGGATTCCTCGGAGCTTCTTCCCCGCATCGCTTAAGCTTGCCTGAGCCACAATCGCCTTACTGGACCAGTACAAACCAAACCCGGAACTATGCAGGAGGTAAGGACTGTGTGTCTGGCAGTGTCCCAGCCATTTTTTACACTTTGGATATAGATTGGCCACATTTCCATGCGTGGCTTGCGTTCTGGGCCTCAAACTGAGCTTGGCGTTATGCCAACCTATTGCTTCGTTGGTTCGACGTACAGCTTGGTCGCGTGAGCGTCGTAATCACTTGGAGCGTGGGAAAAACCAAGGATGCTCAGAGAAGACCCTGTGAAGATGGAGAGAGTGAATAGCAAAGTTGTAGTTTGACCGCTTGATGTTTCCTGGTCCAGTTGCATTGACATGTCAACGATGTCGTGCAAGTGTTGCGCAGGCTGAAAGCACAACTTACAAAGCCTTATTTGGTCGAGCGGCAGCCTTAATTTGTCTACCTTGTCAAAGCCACAAACATAGTGCATTCCACATCGGTAAAGGTTCCTGGCGGTCATCTGGTACTCCCTTACCTGACCTCCGCAAATTGACGGCGAGCAAACCGACGCCTTGCAGACGCACAGCTGTGGTTTTGACTGACAGTCCAGATGGCTTGCATGGCGCGACTGGACCTCCACTGCAACTGCATACCCCTCATTCGATAGTGTCTGAGAGCCGCCCTTCTTTTCAGCTCGCACATTGCAAACCTATCGCGGTTGCTGTGGCTGCCTGTATGGCGTAGGTCCTCGCATATCGGCATTCCTGTTTGAATCTCCCACCGCAAGTGTCCAATAGACGACAGTATTCAACGACTGGTAACACTGCGTCCAATCCTCTTGTCTAGAAGCCCTCGCCAGGCTGGGCAAACAGGACCTGAAGGCAATAAAAGGCACCTGCACTCCCGAGTCCAAACTGCATCCACCTAGGCATTCTCTTATACATACTGCACACGAGGCATTCTTCTACTTGTTCAATCAACATGATCTTAAACACTTGCAACAGCAATTCAACAGATGTCGGCCCTTCACAGCTGGGCCTGACCATTGCAGACTTTTCTGCATCATTGGCCCACGGCGAGTACTGCGCCAAAAACGCATCATACATCAGACCCGATGATGCTGGGTCTATCCTCCCATGGCCCTACACGCTGGCTTGGTTCCTCATTCATTTCCCAATCACCTTGATCAGGGTCCACCGCTGGGAAAGGGTGCAGGCCCTGTCCATCATCCTTGCCGTCACTACTGTATGGTTCCAGCTTCAGGCTTACACGAGCAGCATCGAACCGGAAGCTGTTCTTGTGTGGATGCCCATCTTTGTTGTCTTGGACATTGGGGCCATGATGCAGCTTGTCTTTCTGATCATCGAAGACACTGGGTTTTGGCCTCTCCTGAGAGCTCTGCCCAACTTCTTGCCACTCAGTGTGCGCCGAAGCAGTACAACTTCAAGCAGCACAGTAGTTGGGAGCGAGGAGGCTAGAATTGAAGGTATTTCACCTTAAAAGTCTTCCTGGTACTCACGATCTAACGAATCAGGGTCTGGAAAAACGGCAACACCTACTCTCTTGCCCCCGTCATGGAATGAGCTTAGTCGTGAACCGGCGAGTTCAGAGCTCGTGGGCCGCGCTTGGCTCGCGTTGCTGTCGTTTGTCCTGGGTCTCCTCCTCCTTTGTATCCAACTCTTTGGCCTTGCCATGGCAATCAAAGGGTTCCAAAGCGACAATGTTTCAGCACAATGGTGCTCCACCTTCTTCGCCACCGCCGTTGCAGTCGAGTCTGACTGCGAGCTGTACGACGTCACTCCTTCGTTGAGCCAAGGAATTGGTTGCATCACCATCAAGGGCTACGAGCAGTACACCTGGCTCCAGGCATCTATCATCATTATTTCCCTATCCTTGGCCTTTCAAGTTTTTGACTGCACCATCATGACGCTGGTCAGTGGCACAACGAGATGGAGAGGGGCCAAGATGAAGCGGCCTTGGTTCACCATGTTTACCGGAAACATTGTTCTTCTGGTACTAATTGTTGTTGGTGTTTTTCAGTCGCAACGTTTGCCAAGAGACGTGAGCCCGAGTGTCTTGGTATACAAGCATGGGATGGGACTAGGGAATAGCAACCATACCTGCATTGGAGAGCTCACACCTTACGGCGTACGGGGAGCCATTATTGGATGGACGGATGGATTTTTAGAGAGCTGGGGGGATACTTATTCTCCAAAGTCATATTAGAAACGGTTCGCGGCAGAGACGAGGTGGTTTGGCGGCCCATCACAGTAACGAGGGCCAAAACTGGAGTTTATGTTCTGGAGGAGTATGGCTTTGCATTTAGGTTACAAATGAGGTTTAAAGGCAGATGGTCTTGGTAATGTGTTGCACAGTTATAACCTTGTGAATTGATTTAATGACGTGCCTTTTTCGGCCGGTCTTTGCTTGTGACATTACTTAGATGGTGAATATTAATGCCTTTGATGGTCGCATCGATGTCTGGTAAAGCCGACCACCCCTGTTGCGGATATGGTTCTGTCCTGTATGCAGCAAACATGCTCAATTAAAGCCCCCTGGCTGCCTTTCCTATACTTTTATCGCGGATACTCCCCCTGGATACTTCCAGCCCCCCTGTGGCTAACAGCGCGACATGGTTCCTAATCTGGCTTGTGATTTATTTTATTTCATGGGAGCAAGCATGGGCTAGCGCATAAAACAACATGGGTTACGCTCGGTCGCACTGGTCGTGAATGTCCAGGGTTGGGCACTGAATGGGGCCCAATGTAGGTAGTCAACGGTGGACGCGAATTGGCACATGACGACGGGATTATCCGTACTTGCTAAAAGTCTCATTATGAGTCAATAGCTATCTACGACGTTGGCCCTCTCCTCTGGCGGTCTCGATCTAACGACCCATGGCAATTGTTCCCCAGCTAGCTGCTAGGCTTCTACCTCGAGGATGGTGGTCAGCCCTATCAATTACTGATCCTCGCTGATATGTGGGAATCCAATCTCCGACTCTTTATCCGTTCCTGTTGTACATAAACTCACGTCAACTCCACCCGTGATCCACGTGTCATCAGCGTCGATGTAGCAGCATCTCATCCCCACTTCCTCACAATGCCACCTTCAACATTGGGCTTTCGGGTGCTCGCGACCTTGCTGCACACCTACAACTCAGTCCGTTTTGGTAAAAACAGCATGGAAGCTCTTATTGGTCAGGCTATGAAGGATAGTGCGACAATGCGGAAAAGCTCGGTGCCATGGAAAGACGATGAGCCTAGTGCGCAGTCTTACCACACTTTCGACTCGGCAACTTCGGCTTGGGTCGTAAAGACGCCGTCAGATGAGACTGTCGACAATGATGGAATCAACGGCATTTCCCTCTACAGCTGGAACATCGATTTCATGCTTCCCTTTGCTGAAGCTCGCATGAAGCCTGCGCTCGCTCACCTCGGTAACTTGATAGGCTCCAACCCGACAAACACGGCCCCTATCATCTTCCTCCAGGAATGCACACCCTCTGATTTGGCCACCATCGCCGCGACTCCATGGATCCGAGAGCGATTTCATCTGACAGATCTGGATACAACCAACTGGGCGACAAATCATTACGGCACGGTCACGCTCATTGACTCCCGTTTGCCCATCACAGCCGCCTTCCGCGTCCACTACTCCAAGACGCGCATGGATCGCGATGCCTTCTTTGTGGACGTGTCTGTCCAAGGCAAGACGATCCGCCTGTGCAACACACACCTCGAGTCAATGGTCTTCAACCCGCCTTTCCGCCCGCCCCAAATGCAGATCGTAGCACAGTACCTACATGAAGACAAGGTCCACGCTGGCCTAGCGGCGGGAGACTTTAACGCCATCCAGCCCTTCGACCGCACGCTGCACACGGATAACGCTCTCAAGGACGCGTTCCTGGAGCTAGGCGGAAAGGAGGATACTGACGAGGGTTACACCTGGGGCCAGCAGGCGGCGACAAAGCTGAGAGAAACGTTTGGATGCTCGAGGATGGACAAAGTCTACTTCTGTGGCGGCGCCGGGGTGGTCAGGTTTGAGAGGTTTGGTGAGGACGTGCTGACCGAGGGAGTGGAGGAGAGCAGTCAAATCGTGGCGCTTGGCTTGGAAAAGGCCTGGGTGACAGATCATCTTGGCATTAAGGCTGAGGTGGAGATTCTCAACACGAGCCGTCTATAGAGTCGTCGACAGCGGTCGTCATAGAAAGCGAGAAGAACCATGCACATAGGCTCTATGAGAGCTTGACCGCCTGGGCTCCTCTCACACCGGTCCAAGCCTCTATCATAGCGTGCCCCATGGAATGCAATCAACCATCCAATGAAAGCCCCCTATCCCTCGTTAGTTCACGAACCAAACATCGAACGACCCCTCATTCCCCATCAGCGTCCCAACAGTCTGGGTCGCCCTGTGTCAGAATTTACCTCATGCAACCTTTCTACTGCTACCTATTTAAACTCTGTGCAAAGAACCAGAACCAGTCTGTCGGTATCGCCAGTTCCACCCAGCTTCTCTCCTTGTAGACATCGATAAGGCCCTCTTTGTTCATCCTCCCAATCAAGCTTAGCCGAGTCCTTCAAACTGCCTTTTCCACTTTAGGCTGGGTCTTGAGGCCTGACGATTCTCCACCATGGACTCAAACGATGCGGCTTCCAACGCAACGACACCAAGAGACAGCCTTTCCGACTACAAGTTTAGCTTCGAGTCGTATCTCGACTATGCATCCAGGATTGAGATTGATGTGAGTTAAAATGGACATCCCGACCGACACCCAACGTATGCTTACTTGACATAGTCGAACCCTCGAACCCACTTCACATTGTAGGTCTGCCGGTCCTCGTGCAGTCCCACCGCTCATATTTCACAGAGACACCGCGTCTATAGCAGAGAGTATTTACGAGTTTCACAAGGAAAATGGACGAACCTACCATGCTTATCGTGCCGGCTGTAAGATCTTCTCCCTGGTCCAAACTTGAGCACAGGGAGAACTGACTTTGCAGCGTACCACTATCCCAACGACGCGCTTGAAGTTGAACGACAAGACGCCCAGTACGACATCCTCAAGATCTTACTTGACGGACGGGCTTACCTGTCTCCATTCTCTCATGAGAGCCCCCCTCAAAAAGTCCTCGACATTGCCACAGGGTCAGGCTCTTGGGCTATTGACATGGGAGATGAATTTCCGGAAGCCCGGATCGTCGGCACAGACTTGTCACCCATTCAAAGCGACCTTGTTCCACCCAATGTCGAGTTCATTGTTGATGACGCGTGAGTAATAAACCCTTGGCAGTGGAAGTTGTCCATCTAACGAGCCCAGAACCGACGAGTGGCCCAACGGCAGAGACTGGTGCGACTTTGACCTGATCCACACAAGAGTCACTATGGGCTGTTGGTCCGACATGGGGGCCCAAGTCATCAAGCCAGCCTTTGAGCATCTGCGACCAGGCGGATGGATGGAATGCCAAGAGCTCATGGGTCTCTTGGAGTGCGATGACAAGACTGTCAGTGACGAAAATGCCTTCAAGAGATGGTGCGACGACATAGTAGATGCCAGTTACGCCGCTGACCGCCCTCTGCCGCTCGCTGCTAGCTTGAAGCAGTGGTTCATAGAGGCTGGCTTCGTCGATGTGGAAGAGAAGGTGTACAAACTCCCAGTAAACGGGTGGCCTCGGAACCCCAGGCTCAAGAAGCTAGGGGAGCTATGGCATGCGAATCTTGAAGAGGGACTTCAAGCCTTGAGCTACGGTCTCTTGCACCGGTTCAAGGGACGGACAAAGGAAGAGATAGAGGTGCGTCTTCAGTTACACTCGCCAGGTCAAGCTCTTGCTAATTCACGACAGGTGGACCTCATTGACGTAAGAAAAGCTTTGGCGGACGCGAGGATGCATGGGTATCAGAAGTTTTATGTCGTATGGGGTCGTAAACCGGAAGATGCGTAATTCGCGAGGTTGATAGGTAGTATGCATTCTCTGCTGTGTGTAGGAGAGGGAGGAAAGACTTCATCTCATATTCATGCAGACTGCAGCTGCAAAGGTATACCCGATCATTCTCAGAAAACAGAGATGCGGACTTGGACCGTATACTTTGTCAAGGCTCAGATTAGAAGGATTTACTTTAGTCGAGACGGAGGTGAAGATGAAGAGGCTTCCAACGGCGAACACAGCTACCCAAACCCCCACGGAGGTTTCTATTGAACTCCGATTCTCCCGCTCACGTTTCGCATTCTGGCTACGGTAGTAGCAGCGTCAAGTCAGATGAGATGGACTCCTCTGACGAGGGCCAGAGCGTTTGTGAGTAGGGCTATGATCCTTCAAATAGTCCAGGGGACCCGAGGCCGGCTTGAGTCCACGCCACCAACAGAGGCAGCTCTCCTTCGTTTCATTAGCTTGTCTTACCATGTCGTTTTCCTCTAACACCTCTCTGCTTATACATACGGAATCCTCCCCTTTCTTTCTACACACCTCCACTACATCCTTCAACCGCCCCATTCACATGCCTCCCATCCCACACAGTTTCTCGCCAAATCGGCCATGTCGGAAACATGCAGATGGATAGGGATATAACCTACGCAGCCAAGAAAAATATGTCACGGCTTTATTAATATCATGATCCTCCTGGTCATGATCCTCCTGGTCATGATCCTTGTGTGATTCAGTGGAAAGACCCTTGCCTTAGCCAGGCACCTTCATTTCACCACTAGCGCTTATGTCTACAAACGTACGACATCATCCAGGCCTTATATAAGAATGTTGATGTTAGAATAGAGTCAATGAGAGCACTCAGAGCCCAGCCTGGCCCTCGCAATCTGCAATATGCGCTTCTCGACTACTATAGGCCTTCTTGTAGGTCAGGCATTATCTCCCACGGCCACCGGCATTCTACTACCGCTTGATATCTATCCTTCCCAAGAGGCAGACGACGGTGCTATCAACTAGAATCCTGTATTCAACGCCATATCCTCAAACACGAAAATCCCATGGTTGGTCGTTGTTGACCCATTGAACGGCCCCGGCGCTTCTGGCAAGCCCGACAACGACGATGTTAACTACATTGACGGCACGTCCAAGCTCAACAGTTACCCTAACGTCAAGACCATCGGCTACGTCCGTACCAACTACAGCCAGGCGACCCTAGAAGAACTCGAGGCCAACGTCACCACCTGGAGCAACTGGGGAACGTATGCCGCCGCCGACGTTGGCGTGGACGGCATCTTCTTTGATGAGACCAGCGCCAACTTCGAATACCTCAATGAGGCCATCACATTTGCACTTAATGCATTCAATAACAGCATCAAAACCATTTGCAACTTTGGCAGCAGGGCAGAGGCCGAGTACTACTCCATCTACGACGTAGTTATCGCTTTTGAGACAGCCTCAACTGCGCTGATGGCCCGCCATACGAGAGACAAAAGAGACTGAGCAACAGCATTCCTTCTGGTTATGAATTAAGAGCCGCTGCCATCTTGAACCGGTTTATAGGCACTTCTGCTGATGGCAAGGAAGCCAACTGAGGGCTGATGAGCGAGTATGTCAAGACCATGAAGAACAGTGGTCTCGGGTGGTACTATTTTACTTCAGCTGATTATAACGTTATTGTTGTTGAACCAATAACTGTGAGAGCTAATGCGGATGCGCTAGTTGCTTGAGATTGAGCTCTTTAAAGACCTCAGTGCACACGCTTCAAGATTGTAGCAATAGGAGACATGGCTTCATGTATTCACCCCGCTATGTCGCCGTCAACGTCTAGTTTGTCTTCATGCGGCCGGCCTTCTTGTTTTTTGAATTCAAGACGCACCGGCTGCAAAGGACACTTAACAAGTCCCACAACACAAATAGCGACAAGAGAATCACAAGTACAACTTCTATTAGGCTGCCGTTACTCTGCCTAATTGACGCCCTTCGGCCATTGCCTAACATGGACTGAAGGATCTTGACCCATCCACTTGATGCCCCTTCTTGACCACCAATTGGCCCGTTCGGACTGGGCTGTTACCACAAGGCAGAAAGTTGCCTGTTGTAATTTAAAAAAGAAAAAAAAAAAATAACCCGTGTCAAGATCTTGGTCCCATCAACCCCCTTCTTTTCTCAACTCTGTCTCAACATGGCCCGTCTTCTGTCTCTTCCTCCCGAGGTTCTTCATTCTATCTGCGCCGGGCTATGCCCTCACTGCAGTGGCCCGCCCCAGAAACCATATGAGACATGTTTCATAAGTGGACAAGCCTCTGACGGGGTCATTCCCAGGATCACGGCCTTGTCTGCCATTACGCAGACATGCAAGACTCTACGCGACATTGCTCAGCCGTATCTATATCATTATCCTTGCAAAGAGTCAATGTCTAGGCTCCTCCTCCGTACCATTTTCGAGCGCCCTGACCTCGCTCAGCACATCAAAGAGCTGTCCGTGTTTGACATTGCCTGTCAGGAAGATGTCTCGACTGAAATCCTCGGCATTTTGCGCACGTTTCTACAAGACCATGAAGATGTCGAAGGAGGAATCGCGCTTCAAGGGGCTCGACAATCAGCCTGGTACCTTGATCCTTCTGACGACGAAGTAATCGGTTTTGAGGACGACTTCAACACTTTATTCACTGCCATGGTCTTGACCAAAGTACCCAACCTCGAGTGTCTGTATCTCCAGCTTGATTACGACTGCGAGTTTCCCTTCTGCGAACCTGGATCACTTCCTCATCTGAGGGAACTGGTCGTTCAGCACTGGGATACAGAGGGAGGTGCGAATATTATGGCGCCCATTGTGCCTATACTTCTTGCTGCGCCAGTGTTGGAGCGTCTTAGGGGCCTTCAAATAAACTCGGCTGAGCTGGAAGACTCCACGCCTCTGATCCATAAGGGTGTAAAGGAAATAAGCATCGCCTCCAGTGCGGTGGGCTTCGAAGATATCTCTATGATATTGGGTAGCTTTCCTAGACTGGAAGCTTTCACCTACGAGTCTGGTGGCATGAATGAAGGCTGGGAAGAGGCTTCACCGCGACAAGTTGGCGAAGCTGTGCTGCTCTGCAAGGACACATTACGGTTTCTGTATATTGACTATACCAACTCCTGGTGGGAGTATGATATGTCCCTTGCCAACACGGTTGGTAGTCTTGCCGATCTAAAGAAGCTCCAGAAGCTACGGCTTGACGGCCTCTCACTCTTCCGAGAGCCGACTAGGACGGCTGGTGGTCTGGCTATCTGTGAGATGCTTCCGGCTTCTATCATGGAATTTGAAGTAACACGCCCAAATTTGAGCATTCTCAATGAACTTCTTGAGCTTGCGAGGGTGGCAAGCCAGAGGTTTCCAGCGTTGACGCGTGTATCTGTCGCTGGGTTTGAGCAGGATACAAACGACGTCTTGCGTCAAGCTTTTAGCCAGACAAAGATCGAGTTTTCGGTAGGGAATCTCGGAGAGGAGTATCCGCGTAAGCTGTGGTTGACTTGAAACTAAACTGGATGTTCGGGTGGAGATACTTTGCTTGATGGGTCTCTTACACATCGTCAACGTTAGATGTGAACCTCAAGGGTTTGTCAGCCGAGATTTCGAGGTAGATATGTCAGCGCATTTTGTCAGCGTCACAGTTTGAGGTTATTCTCATAGCGTTAGAAAAGCCTTTGGGTGCGATGTGTGCCTAATATGATGCTATATAAAGACTGCTTTCGCAACATGTCAAATCTAATGAACCAAGGCCACCACCAGGAACTCCCACCATCAGCAACCACATATCAATAATCATGACATCGAAGATTAGATTCTTCATTGATGATGGCCAGCCAAACCTCGACGCCGGGCCACCGTCTTCCAGCAGCTCTCTCACGTTGGCCTACCGCACCTATGGCTCACCTCTCAACCCCGCCATTCTGATCCCGACTTGCTTTTCCGGCAAGATTAAAACAACGTTGGCTTTCTTATACGGAAGCGGTGATTCTGCACTGAAGGACTACTTTGTCATTGTCGTTGGTCTTCTCGGTGGTAGCGAGTCCTCGTCGCCCTCGAATGCTCCCGACCCTACCAAGTTCCCACAAACTTCTTACGAGGACAATATCCATCTCCAGTACAAGCTGCTCAAGGCTTTGTATATTGAGAAGTTGGCCGCTTACATTGGCTTCTCCATGGGTGGCGCTCAGGCATACTACTTTGCCATCCTCTATCCCGACTTTGTGCAGCGCATCGTCGTCCTCGCCAGTTCGGCGAGAACCAGCTGGCACAACAAATCGTTTCGCGAAGGGCCAATTGCTGCACTCGAGGCCAGCATCGACTGGCACGATGGCCTTTACACTCAACCTGCAGTCCGCGGGACCCGAGCCTTCGCACGCGTATACTCAACTTGGGCTCTAAGCTCGGCTTGGTTCCGCAAGGAACAGTGGAAGAGACTTGGCTACGATACAGTCGAAGACTACCTCGTCAAGATCTGGGACAACGCCATGGGAAAGTGGGATGCTCGCGATCTAATGCATTTGGTCAACACATGGAGAGGAGGTGACATCTCCGACCACGGGCCGGCCAAGGGTCATCTTCCTTCGACCCTGGCGAACATCAAAGCCAGGGTTATGTTGATTCCAAGCCGTACTGACCTGTATTTCCCACCGGAAGACAGCGAGGAGGAAGTGAGGCATCTGAGATTTGGGGAACTGAAGGTCATTGAGAGTGTCTGGGGGCATTTAGCGGGTGGGGAATGGGGCCTTGAGGAGGATAACAACTTTGTCGCCAGCGAGATTGGCAAATTCCTCTCCAGTTAGTACCGGCTTCATGCTCTTACCAGCATTCAGTCGAGCTGGTATCCAGAATGATGATAGGCCCTCGTAGGTCCAAAGTATATGACGAGAGTAGCCAAGATGGCCCAGCCTTCAGAGATACTTGCACGATACGAGTTTGGGTGTCCCGTCACTCCAATAGTTATTCCGGGCGGGCGCCAAGACATGTATGATATATCATTCCATCCTCGGCCGACCCTTGCGGTACGCGAAGAGGGAATATAAACGACACTCTGTAAGGCAGTAGGGTAGATCCTAGGTCGCCAATACATCATGCCATGCAATTTAAGCACGAGGGACTCTTTATAAATTCGATTTTAGCTTATAGAGTCAATCTAATTCCACTATAAGCCCTTGCCTTAAGTTGAGGAAGCATGTTTCAGGCGGGGGCTGGACAAGACCTTGGCTGAGGCACCTATAGGCTGTACGGCTTCCTTTGAGCCAACCATGATGTCCTTCCAAGGCCCTAGATCTGAGCAGTGTTCAAATACTGGGGATAAGGATGACAATTGCACTTCTCTTGTCACTCAGTCAAGACAACACCTTGCCTAGGGCTTCGCCCCAGGGAAACAGCCTAAGCATGCTTAGCACTCCCTCGCTGAGGCCCTGACCAGAGTTGATCATCTGAGAGATCACTATCTTTGGGCTTTTGGGACAAGTGCCCATCAGAAACGCTTACCTTGATCTATTACCAGTCCCAGCAAACGAAGTGAGGCGAGTTAATGATGAGCCCCCTTCTCGCCACGATCTCCCGCCCGTTATGGAGTTGCTCTTTGAGGTCAACGCGATGAAGATCATACCAATTTTTGCGAGTCAAATTAATGCCGCCGTGAGGGTGTGCAACAGGCTGATTCACGCAACGGGGTTTTGGCACGAGACACTGGCCAGGCTAATTTTACTCGCCGGCTTATCCCTTCAGATCACCGAATAGAACCAGGGCCTAAAACCTAACAATTCGCCACCTGGTGTCAACTTGTCAAGCGCCGTGGTACCGGTCTGTCGATGAGTAGGGAGGCGGGCCAATGCAAGAACATGCAACCCGCCGCTTGTCTCAGCTCTTTTGCGAAATCGGCGAGACAAAGGAAGGTCTAGAACAGAAATGAGACAATAAACGTAACGTCTTGTAGTACCAAGGTGCCATACATACGAAGGCTGAAGGCTAAAAGCCGAATTCTCCAACAGGGAAAAGCCCCAACAGCCATGTCTTGACTGCGAGAGTCGTTGGTGGAAAGAGCCGGAAACGGGAATGATGCTTTGGTAAACTCTATCTCTGTGGGATAGCAGTGGTATTAATACTAGAAATTAAATGTATATAAAGCCGACTGCCGTCGTACAAATCCGAGAAGAGACAGCAACGTAACGAAACTCACAGCATCCGCTTCCCCGTATTATAATTCCATGTTGTTGCGCGATAATGCGTTTTGATTGGCTAGCGCATACCGGAGATATGGACCATGCGTGACCATTAAATACCACATTAGGCGATCCCCTTAACTTAAGAAAAATAAGGCTCTTTTAATTATTATTTTTAATACTTTAAGGTAATCTTTAGCGCTTTATATAATAATTATAAGCCTAGATAAGAGTATTCTTAGTAATTATTAATATACCTTTTATTATTTTAAATAATTCCTCTTAAGAATTATTAATAAAACCTTTAAAACCTTAATATTTAGAAAATCTTATATTCTCTTATTTATATAATTAATTACTTTAAGTATATAAAGTATAATTTTAGTAATTATTATATATTATATTTATTATATTAAGGTCTTTTATAATAAATAATATTAAGATTATTTATCTTAAGACTAAG